>JAMXBD010001400.1:0-381299 GCA_024138025.1 Combretum micranthum
GGTATATATCGGCTAATATTTGAAGTTTTCGTGTAAAAGTATGAGTATAAAGTGTATAAAACACTTAGATTTCCAAATAATACAAATTTAGGTTATATTATATGTTGTTAATTTATTCGTAAAATTTTATCTCCGCGATTTGGATTCTTAAGCTCATTGGGTCATTTTTGTTTTCAGCACCGATAGCTCAAGAAAACTCGGTTTAGAACAATAGTGTATCCGATTATTTATTTGAAGTTTAGATTTTGAGTTTTCAACAGTTTATATTTTCGTTGGTATTTAAAATCTTAAACGTTCATTTTGGATCACCGTTTTCTAGTTATAAGCGTATATGTCATTTATCAGTATTGGGCTTCATACAGAATTTATATTATGTTTATATCTCTAGTTTTGATACTGAACATAAATTCTTATTAATAGCTTTTAATTTTAACTAGAAATCTCGAAATTAGGGTTTAAGTCTAAATGAAAACTCATTACTACTCGTTATTCTAGTCTTGAATCATTATCGAGCTCAAAAACAATCGTTTAATCTTTATAATCATATTTTCTATTTAAATCTATTTGTATACTAGGTTTCGGGTCTAAATATTAGATCATATCTTGAATTAGTTATTCAAGACACAAGATTTCATTTTCGGTATTAACTAGGGCTAAAGAACTCTTTATTCAGTTCCTAAATCTTTCATCTATCCAAAAATCTAGATATTAGCCTATTATTAAACTTCACTCAGAATCTGAATCTATTATCTAGTTTATATAATCTATTATGAAGTCGGATACTAATGTGAAAAATTCCCGAGGTTTACAGTTAGAACATAAATACCAAACAAATAGTTGCTCTATTTTTTTGAGAGTCATATTTTTCTTTCTTTACCATTCGAGCACTTACTCTCAAGTTCATATCCTTCTACTCATTGCCTCAATCCCTGAAATCACTAATAAACAAATTATACCTTTTTACGAACCTAAACTAACTTGGTCCTGTGAAAGACAAACTTGTTATCAATATGATTAGCTTGATATATAAGCTTGTTTCTTTTATAATAGCAATATTTCTCTGACCAGGTTTATTACAAAAAAACATTTAATATGATACGTTATCCAATACCTTTGTTTACCTATTTCAAGTTGTTCTGTCTTGGATAACTTCTGGAAACCTTCTAGTATTGTATTCAAGAAGTATAACTTCTGGAGTACCTTCTGGTATGTGTGTATAACTCCTTTTCACGTGATTTGACTTTTAAATCTTGCTTTTTAACACTGATTCATTAATTGGGTTTGGTTTAGCTTTTACAAACACAGTTTCTTAGATTAGAACTAGATCATGCTCATATCCTAAACCATGCTTTTCACAAGATAATCTTTGAGATGAAATCAACATTGTCAACTTTTTTATCACTTTCATTAAACTTGTTAAAGGTGTTCTTTATTGAACTAGATAAGTCATATATTTTACTTTTAAAACACCGGTTTCTTCCTTAAGCATACTATTGTCTTTTCTTATTTTCTCAATATCAACATATAATTTTTCATTATCATGCTTTAAGATGTCATTTTCTTCAACAAGCAATTTGTTATTTGTTTCAAAACATCTTTTTCATTTTTCAAGCTTTATTTTCAACATCTAATTTAGAAATTTTCAAATCAGCCTTTTGAGAGCTTTTAATAACTTTTCATTTCAACAAGCATGTCATCTTCAGTTACTTCATTATCAGATTCAAAATGTACCTCAGAATTAGCCATGAGACATAGATTTGCTTGTTCCTCCTCTTCATCAGAAACTTCTGGATTACTTTCTGTATCATCTATATCATTCCATGTAGCCATCAACGATTTATTTTTCTTCTTGAATTTCTCCATTTTCTTAATGAGAGTTGGGCATTCATACTTAATATGACCCGGTTTCTTACATTCATAACATCGGATCTCCTTCTTTTCCTTTTCTTTGTAAGCTTTTCCTGCATCAAAATCTTTGTAACTAAACTTTTTATACGTAATAAACTTCTTACCTTTCTTCTTTAGAAATCGGTTTAGCTTTCTGGCCAAAATAGTTAAGTCTTCTTCTTTATCATTCTCACTTTCATCAGATTTAACTTGATTAGCCACAACTTCTGTTTCTTTAAGAGCTATTCCTTAGGTACTACTTTCTGCTTCTTGAGTAGACCTTTTGTGAGATTCATAAGCCATTAGCTTTTCTCTTAGTTGGCTAAGAGAAAGTTTGTTGAGATCTTGAGCTTCTTCTATGGCGGTTTTCTTTGCATCCCAAGAAGGTGGTAGAATCCTCAACATTTTTCTCACTAGATCAGGATCACCAATCACTTTGCCAAGTGATGCTAGCTCGTTTGTTATTGCAGTGAACCTATTAAAAACATCTTTGATAGATTCATCAGTTTTAAATTTAAATAGTTCATATTGTTGAAGTAAAATATTTATTTTGGTTTCTTTAATTGTATTGGTTCCTTCATATGTCTCACACAATCTATCCCAGATTTCTTTAGCACTACCACATGATGATATTAGATAAAATTCTGATGGAGCAATAGTGGTCAACAATAGATTTTTTGCTTTGTTGTTCTTCTCAATGAACTTCTTCTCAGAGTCTAACAAGACTGAATTTCCATTCAAAGTAATTACATTATCTTCCATGGAAATAACCTGCCATGAATCATAATCATTAGCTTTAATGTATGTTTGCATTCGCATTTCCAATAAGAAAAATTTGAACCATCAAAGAAAGGAGCACGATTAATTGCAATATTGTTCTCAACCATTTTGTTTGGATCACTCAAATCAATAAAAGAGCCCCGCTTTGATACAAATTGTAGGTATCAAGATTTTAAAACAAATACTCTTTTAAAAATTGAGCTTGGCTATGATACCAATTGTTGGTCCCAAATAATAATCAAGAAGGGGAGTTGAATTGATTATTAATAAAAAATTTCGCCTTTAAAAATAATCCCCTTCGGTTTTAAAAATGAGAACCAAATATGTAATTAAACAAATATGAACATAAATTGTGGAAATTGAAAAGATAGAGTATAGAAAATCAAGCGGCAATTTATAGTGGTTCCACCATGTGTGTCAGTCCACTTTTTCAGCTTCGAGCCGGGGACCCCGTTATCCTACGGGTTTTGTTCCACTATATCTAATAAGAACAAATTACAAGCTTGTACAATTCTCTCTGCTCGATTCTCACGGCTATCCTTTAGCTACAACCGATCTACAGAGTCTAAACTTGTAATTGAACTATCGACTAAGAAGGCAACAACACGTTCCTTCAATTATAAAAAGAAAATAAATTTTCGAGATCAAAAAGCAAAAAGAAAAATTGTAAAGAGATCAGTTCTCTTATTGAACCGTAAAAAGAAATTATGAATATTCTAGGCAAAATGAAACTTCTGGGTTTTGTTCTATATATACTGGGCAAGAAAAAAGAGCTTCTTTTTTTGTACGTGAATAGTATCAGTTCCTCCTTTTTTTTTTTACTTCGATCTTCTTCTTTTTCTCTTTGTCTTCTGTATTATATATTCCTCCTTTTCGTTCCAAAAGCTATTTGAAAGATGGATAAGCTTTCCTAAAAATGTTGGTTGAAAAATCTTTTGTTCCTTATCTCTTTTTCAAATTTGAATTCTTTCATTTCTTCAATTGGGTAGAAGATAAGATGAGATATATTTCTTCCAGATATTGTGTTGACATTTATCTTGAATTGAAATCTGAAAACCGAAACGCATTCATCATAATCTGATCTTCTTCTTCTTTATCTAAACCAAAAATAGGTAACATTCTTTTTCTTTGAACTCACACATGAATCCCATAAAATTAGGTAAGTGATGGACTTATCCTTATGTTGAAATATTGTAGATACTGATATTTCACTTGTCTTGAAGGAGAAAAACATGCAACAACTGTTCAAGGAAGTTCTGGTACTGTTCATAATGATTTTTCTTCCGTTTGTAGAGAGAGAAACTTGAGATAATCTTTAAATTCTCTTGAATATTAACCAACTTAGGTGGAACAAATGAGTATATTACCCAAATAAACTCATTTACTTGGAGCTAGGTCTTCAAGATTTATTTTTGTACCGAACTGGAATGATTTGCATCAAGTTGGAAAAGATGAACAGTGAAATCACGTGATATAGAGCTGCTGTCAAAAGTGCAGTGAAAGATTCTATAAAAGGTTCTGGATTTCTGGAAATTTTCTTTACCCTTAAAGTAACCTTCTAGAAAACATTCTGGATTCCGAATACTCTTCATCATTTTTCTTCTTTCTCTTTAACTTGATACTATACACTTAATAAACTCATTAGTAATCATTTTTACTCTTTTGTTATCATCAAAACCTGATAAACATTTTGGATTCCGAATACTCTTCATCATTTTTCTTCTTTCTCTTTAACTTGATACTACACACTTAATATACTCATTAGTAATCATTTTTACTCTTTTGTTATCATCAAAACTTATTTTAAGAGAATCTAACAATAATGCATTCTTATTCCTAAATTGTTCATTTCTAATGTTAAATTAAGCTCCATCTTATCCAATGTTTACTCTTAAAGGTCTTGGTAATTTAATAAATAATTTGTTTATTACAGGTATTTTAAAATAACAGCCTACTAAATTACAATAGTAAAAGAAACCATTTGGAAAATTTTTACATTTTTCCAATCTCTTGTGGTTGTTCTGAGTATCTCATGGCATCCATTTGTGTTCATATGTCAAAAGTTATATTTGGTTTGTACTCATTATCAAGATTGTTATTTTATTTGTAAAATTGTAAGGATTGACTCCCAATGCTCACTATCTAGGAATTTTCTCTTAGAGCTTTTGTAATGCCCTAAACTTATGGCTTGTTCACTTGGCCGTATTAAATAAGGGAAGAATTGCATTCCAATTCAATAGCAAATGAGGTTGTAATGACTATTATAATGTTTGCTTGGTGTAAAAACTAAAACGAGAATTTATTAGAGTAAAAGGTAAAATATCTATAATACCCATTGTATTTATTACAAAGAAAGGATAATTGTATAGGTAATATTTGCAAGACAGGGATATTTATGAAAAAATTGGAAAATAAACCATTAAATGGCAATTTATGGGTGTAGTAACATGAATTGGTATTCATAATTTGGCATAATACCAATTTATTATGAATAGAAATTTTCCTCAATTGAATATTATGACAGTAACTTTATGTAAAATAATGACGAAATAAATAGTTATTCATGTCAAGTAAATGGACTGTTAATGCATTATCAGCTCACCACGTGTCACCATAATATAGGGGCACATTAAGGCTATTATCCATAAATACATTAAATACTTCCATCTTATGTTAAAGATTGTCTCATCAATGATCATAATTGCAAATAAGTATGGTTGGCATAACTAAAGCCAACTCAGACTTAACCTAAAAACGAGCAAGAAATTTAGTCTTTACATGAAGTAGAATATTTAATAAAACCTCAAAACATCAATTGTTCGACATTACAAAAGTCTATGATCATGAATCTGCCCCAGTGATGTAGACCACTGACGTCACCTCCATAGTCTACATACATATTTTAACTTAATAGATTGAGCGTTATAAGCTCCTCACTTGATCTTGAAAAGAAAAAAAAGGAATGAACACAAACCTTAGCATACCAAAACCATACCCATATACGTGTGAACAAACTAGCTAGGCAACCAACATAGTTTAGAACCATTTGCAACTAGCCCTAAACCAGACTTCACAACATACAAATATATTTTTAAATATATAGCTACTTATATATATTGGTATTGGGTACTCCCCAAAACCTTAGGTGCCGTACTTGTACTGCTCGTCGTCTACCGAAATCCTCTTCATGTGCAACTCCACTTAGGATAACGACACGCACGAATCATTAGGGCACCATCCTAGGAACATTAGTACTCTTGGTCCACTAAACCTAGCCAAGCACAAACAACAAACAATTAAAGTTAAATATTATTTAGTCCATTTACAATTTCTAAGCCTATATTCATAAACAACAACTAAGGTAATGATATACTTGATACAATGTCTAGAATGGATAACTCAATCTTATTGGGAACACCTATTCACATATAACAATACTAATTCATTACTCTAGTAAAAAAGGAAAGTACACCCCTAAGGTTATTTAGTTTCCTAAGTTACCAAGAGTTACTACCGTTCTAGGTTAAGATATATAATCTTACGTAGATATAACATCAACCAGTAGTTCATGCTCATGATGGAGGGGCGTGATAGGCTTGGGAAAAAAAAATACATTCTCACTTCCTAGATCATGCCTAAGATGGAGGGAGTGACGGTCATTACCTCCGTTGTCATGCTCATGTCAAGGGTAGTGACAAGCTATTACTTCCCTCATCATGCCTATGATGATGCTGAGGACGTCTAAAACATATTGTATAGAGGAGATTATGGCCCGTATCACAGCCATAACCTCTTATTTATATCTCTTACACTTTGAAACACAAAAATTCTCCAAAATCATCCCTTCCTTGATTATCAAATGGACAAAAACTCCAAAATCACTCTTATCAACATGTAATTACTTTTATAAACACAATACCTAAAATTAAATGATTCTTATCCTCTTCTTTTGTGATCAACAATTGACACAAACAACAAGTAGGATTACATTTTATTTATTTATTTTTCCCCAAAACACAAACACCCTCAATTCTCTTAGTCTCTTATTGGTCCTTTAATGGAGGTACTAGCAATAAAGGAGTTTTAGGGCTTGGGGTCTTGTGCAACTGACTCAAAAGAGGAAACACGTACGCCTTAGATGAAGGTAATCTATAATTTTTTTATTAGGAATGACTATTTTGCCCTCTTATTAATTAACAAAAGGACACTCCTTTCCCTTCTTTATAAACTATTTTTATTTTATGTTACACTTCTTCCTTCTTAAACAAAAACTTTTGTCCTTGAAAGTCATCCGGATCATTGAAATGCTTAGGATACTTTGTTTTCTTCTCCTCCTCCAGTTCTCTAGCAGCTTCTTGCTTTATTTGATTTGTCCGTTGTACTTTCACATATTTAATCACATGTCTTCTTAGAATCAATTCCTTAGTATCAACAATCTTTACTAGCCTCACAATAGTGGTGAGGTCTAGTTGCACCTCTAATGATTCTAAAGCCATTATTTACTTAGGATCCCTCACATACTTCATCAACATGGAAACGTGAAATACATCGTACTCCATCCAAACTAGGTGTTAATGCTGACCTATAAGCCACATCACTTATCTTCCCCAAGACCTTAAAGGAACCTACATACATGGGGTTTAATATACCCCTAAAACCAAATCTGACCACACCTTTAGCTAGTGAGATAAACTCCAATGGTCTCCAACTCTTGTCTACATAACTTTTTTGGCCTGTTTTGAGTAATTTGCAACTTTTGCCTGATTGCTGTGACCTTATCAATTACATCTTGTACCAATTTTGGTCCCATTATTTGCTCGTCACCTACTTTATCCCAATGGATTGTTGACTAAAACTTCCTGCCATACAAGACCTCATAAGGTGGCATCTCAAGCGACAATTGGTAGCTATTATTATACACAAACGCCACAAAAGGTAAGTGTTCATCCCAACAACCCCTAATATCTAAAACACATGCCCTTAACATATCTTCTAGGATCTAGATGGTCCTTAGATTGCCCATCGGTCCAACGGTGATTGGTGGTACTAAAAGCCACTTTAGTGCCTAAAGCTTTATGCAGGCTCTTCTAGAATCTCCCAACAAATTTGGTATCTATATCTGACAATATAGTCTCTAGTATCCCATGTAACCTTACTATCTCCTTGATGAACAGCTTTGACAACTGCTCTAAGTTATACTTGGTTTTAATCGATATGAAGTGGACTACCTTAGTGAGCTTATCAACAATTGCTCATAATGAATTAAACATTTCCTTGGTTATAGGCAGAGTTGTAATAATATCCATAGTTAGTGCTCCTACTTCCACGTTGGCACAAGTAAGGGCTTTAATTCACCGACTGGTCTTCTGTGCTTAATATTGACCAACTAACAGGTATAACACTTAGATGCATATTTTGCTATCTCTTTCTTCATATTATTCCACCAATGCATATTTTTAGATCATGATACATTTTGTTGCCTCTAAGGCGGATGGAACAATTGGAGTATTATGCCTCTTTTAGCAACTCTTTCTTAAGCTTTCTTTGCTTTAGTACACATAACCTCCCTCAGTATCTCATAACACATTCACTATCTATATTGAACTTGGATGCTTTGCCTACCTTTATTATCTTTTTTACCTCTTGGATACCTGGATAATCCACCCGAGTTACTTTGATTCATTCTATGATGGTAGACTAAATCTGTAAGTTAGCTAGTCTTGTCCCTACTCGCCTGGTCACCACTTTTAATTCTAGCTTTCCATATTTCCTATCAAACTATGTTAGAAGTGATCAAGGCTACTAGATTCTCATTTCATTTCCTTCTTAAGGCATTTGCTACTGTATTTGCCTTCCCAGGATGGTACTAAATATCTATATCATAATCCTTTATCAGCTCCAACCATCTTCTCTACCTCATATTCAGTTCTCTCTGGATAAATATACTTTAAGATTTTGTGGTCCGTATATATTGTATCTCTCTCCACACAGTAGTGCCTCCATAGTTTCAAGGCATGTATTGTTGCTAGTTTTTGGTCATGTGTATGGTAATTCTTTTCATAGGGCTTTAGCTATCTAGATGCATATGCTATCACCTTGCTTCCCTGCATTAACACACAACTTAACCCCCGTACGGATGCATCACTATAGATGGTATACTCTTCCCCACTCACTGGCAAAGCTAGAACTGGTGCTATCACTAAGTTTTCTTTCAGTTATTAGAAGCTATTCTCGTAGTTCTCATCCCATTCATAATTTACCCTTTTTTGTGTTGGTTTGATTAGAAGACCTACAATCTTGGAGAAACCCTCTACAAACCTTTTATAGTATTTTGCCATTTTGGAAAAGCTTCTTATCTCTATCACACTCTTTGGTGTTGGCCACTTTACCACTACCCTAACTTTGTCTAGGTCTACTGATAACTCGATTCCACTGATGATATGCCCTCAGAAAGATACTTGTTCTAGCCAGAACTCACACTTCTTAAGCTTAGCATACAACTTCTTAGCTTGTAATTTGCTTAGAACTAATCTCATATGCTCTTCTTTGCTTTTAAAATATACCAAAACATCATCTATAAAGACCACTACAAATAGGTTTGGATAATTTCTAAAGACTCTATTCATAAGGTCCATAAAGACGGCTGGAGCATTAATAAGACCAAATGGCATAACCATAAACTTGTAATGCCTGTATCTGGTCTTGAAGGTTGTCTTTTGTATGTCCTCTACTCTTATTCATAGTTGGTGATACATCGATCTAAGATCAATCTTTGAGAACACTTGTACTTTTACTAGCTAGTCGAATAGATCATATATCCTCGGCAGAGGGTATTTATTTTTTATAGTTATCTAGTTTAGTTCCTTGTAATCTATATAAAATCTCATGCTATAATCTTTGTTCTTCACATGCAAAACTAGAGCTCCCCATGGTGACACACTAGGTTAACCGACCTATTCTTAAGTAGATCTTCTAATAGAACCTTTAACTCTACAAGTTCTATTGGTGCCATGTGATATAATGCTTTGGATATGGGTGTAGTATTTTTCACTGAGTCAATATAGAACTTTATCTAGCTTTTTGGTGGTAACCCTGGTAGATCTCTTAAGAAAACATTGGGGTACTTACAGTTACCGGTACTTGTGCAAGGTCTACCTCTAGCTTATCTTCTATCATCATGACTGCCATAGATAAGGTAGACCTACCCTATAACTCATAAGTAAGTGGAACATGAGGTCTCTGCACTTTAAGTTTGTATACAAACTAGTCCCCATCTGACAAACTAAACTCTATTACCAAATTGTGGCAATCAATTATAGCATGGTACTTTACTGACCAATCGTCCTCTAAAATTACATCAAGTCTACCATGTCTAACACTACTAGGTCTCTATATCCACATTGCTACAAATCATGTTTAGCATGGTTCCTTTCCCTAGAGGTGTGTTTGTCACGCCCCAAAAGATACCATAAACGTGGTAGTATGCCACACATAGTATTAAAGCGGATGATAGTCACGCAAGAGCTTTGATATTACGTGTAAGACGTGCTTTCAAGATAGTAGGAAACTCAAATGGGTATTACGTTTAAGCAGATAATAAAATCATACAAGAATTTATAAGAATAATCATGAAGTTCAAAATTCTTACAACTTCTTAGGGGCATTTCCTTGTCCTTAAAGTCTTTCTATTCTAAGCCAACTTAAAAACATACATAAATATATCAAAAGCCTACTATAGATATTTTTCTTAGAAGTCTATACCCAAAACTAAATATGCAAACTTCTTCCAAAAACTCCTAATAACTTTGGCTTGTACCTGACAAAAAGGGCCCATTGGTACCAACCACAAGTAATAAAACTGAAACAAAAAGCTATAGAGGTATAGCTTAGTGAGATAACTCCCTTCTTAAAAAACACTTCCATAAAACATACAAGTATTTTAGACAATCATATGTGTATGCAATAATCAAATGAGCAATCAAAATACACACGATTAACCTGAAACCATGTGTAGCATGGATTTTACGCCCTCTATGTTGGGAGTTGGGTGGTTACCAGCCCATTTGACCATCAATATTTGTAGACTTACTGAGTCCTACTTGCCCATGTAGGCTTTCCGGCTTCTACTAGCTACCACTATAATTCCTCGTCTTCCCACACGAAGAATAGTAGCGAAAAATAGTAGCGAAAAATAAATGTGACTCACAATATATGCATGAATCATTTTTAATATTGGCCTATTCAATTATTGTCAATTTCAAGTTAAAGGTGACCAAAACAATATTTATCATACCAATACAAGAGGACATAATTTATTCATCAACCTTCTTTTGGTATACTTAGCTTCTTATTTAACATCCACTTCATTCAACAAGCATCTAATTCACAAAATATTTATTTTTTTTTTTTATCTTTCCTTAATCTCTAGTGCCACTACTTATAAGCACATTTAAGGAAATGTAATTAATAAAGGATTAACTCACTTTATGGCGATTGCTTCTAGTTGAAATAATCTTCTGGGACAATATCGATCCCTTCTTCACCTAAACAAGATGAAATACCGAAAATGAGTTTTTCATAGAATTTCTACTTTGAAGATTCTAAGTCTATCTTCTAATTGTGGTAAAAATTGGATTTGTGGAAATTTCAACTTAAAATGACCATAACTTGCTCATTTTAACTCGGAATTTCGCATATTATATGTCGTTTTCTACATACTCAAAAAGATCTATCCATTTATAAGATTATTTTCATAGTAGGAAGTCATTTGGGTCTTGAATAAGAGGGGTACAGATTTACCACGAAAATTCCCTCTTTTAAAAACAAATTTCTCTAATCCTTTCTCAAAGATTGTTAAGTAAAACTTAAATATGTATATGGTTGGAAAGATTCCTTTGGTACATAAATAGACTCATAATTTATGCATGATGCTATAGGTGTTGTCTCATTTAATTAATTTCCATAAAACAAATTTTCTTAGTTTCATCAAGTATTGGGAGCCTTAGTTTCATCAAGACTTTCTAGTCAAGTATTAGGAGTCTTAGCTTCTTCAAGGCTTTACGGGACTAAGAATAGACCAATCCCAAAAGAAAAAGAAAATTGTTTTGATTTGATGAGGACAAGTCTAAGACTAGAAAGACTAGTCTTAAAATAACATGAAAGTAAATAAATTGCGAGGGAGGTAAATAAATTGCAATAACAAATGAGCTTATATGCTTTAAAAGATATATTACTACATATATATATTTAGTTAGATATAATATGAACAACATTAAAGAAAAACTAGATTTATGAACAAGAACAAAGTATGAACATATTGTTACTTTCCTAACCTTCATGGGTTTAGAAAACACACACTATATTCATACTAAGCAAATGAACATAAAGAAAGCTTTGATTGTTACCTATAGAAGAAGAGGAAAGTAGAGAGAACTTTGGGAGAAATTTTTTGGGGAGATTTTGAGATAGTAATGGTAATGTAAGAAATGTGTGAAAGAAATCGAAAAAAATGGGTGGTATTTGTAGGAAAAAGTGGAAGATAATTTTGATAATTAATTAAATAAAAATTAAAATAAATGGAGAGTGAAAGAAGGAGGGACCGGTGCTACTTCTTAAAGAAAGAGGGATAATTTTTTTTTATTTATATTTTTGTTAATGAAAAGTAAGATGTGAGAGATGTGAAGTTGTCTTAGAAATGAATATTGAAAAAAATAGGTGTATAGGTTGTAAAGAAAAGTAGAGATAGATGAATAGTAGAAAATAGTAAAAAAGATAATTAAATTACCGATAGTAATAAAAATACACATAAAAAGGCTATATCTGATATTTTTAGTTGTCGAAAAATTCTAAAACTGTTATATTATGAAACCTCATATAATTACAAGTCTAACGATATTATCAGAATATTTTACCATTCCATGAATTCGGACACAAATTTTTAAAACTAATGCTGTTCGAGTACGAAACAAACTTAATTTTCTTGAATATGATCTTTTTAAGTTCCGCTATAAGACTGTGGACCAAAATCTATGATTATCTCGATTTTATTATTCAAGGGTTAAGAGTGCAGGATTGCCAGATCTAAACACATTATTTTAGCTTGTATGGCTATTAGGGTTTTTGTTTGATTTTCGGATGGTGAAGTTTAATAAGACTATCGAAAATTTAAGGGCTTATAGTGTTCACAGATAAGCATTTATCCATAAATTCAACACATGCATCACAAATTGCCACAAACAATTCATCAATACATGAAAAGGTCACACTAGTGTCAAACAGTACGTAAGCACTAGGTAGGGGTATAGAAAGTGTTCTTACCATAGTGTCCACTCTAGGAGTGTCTCAAGGCCATAGGACATAAGCTTTGGCTGGCATTCTTTGTCCTTAACCGCTACCCTATTATCGGCCTACTTGAATCCTTGGAGTTGCTGGCTTACCAGACTCTTTGTAATCTATGACCTATAGGTAAGGGCAATGGTGGTAGAGGGTTATAAGGTGGATGGTCAAGAGCTAGCTGGTTCAAGGGTGGTTGGTCTAGGGTGGTTGCTTCAGAGATGGTTGTCCTCTAGTAATCTCCTCATCATTGGTTATAGGGTAATCAACAAATAGGCTCTTCTTTTAGGTGGCATTCTATAAAGGTAAACACATAAAGGAGATTAAATAGGTTAAAAAGAATTAAAGCATTACAGGAAACTACCAAATAACAACAAAATTAACTAAATAAGCAGTCTAAACTATTTGCTATCCCACTTTTCATGCTCACCATCCCAAAGATTTCGTAACCTAGGTCTAATAAGATTCATTACCTAAGTTCTGATATCACATAAGATATAATACCCAAAACTTAATTCTTTATCCATTTGCTACATGCCATCATAAGTTAGGGACACGCAAAGGCTTAGATACCTACTATTGTCCATAAACACATTTGTCGAGCCTGGATTTTGAAAATCATCCGGTTCATTTCTCCTAACCCAATTCATATTAAACCCTAACCCATTTAACATGAATCCTCGACTAGGGGTTAAAAGAAATTTAATTTTTTGAAAACTTTTTAGAGTCGCCCCCGATAAATCGGGAAAAAATGAAAGCCAGGATTAATGGGTCGGTTAATCCTAACTTAGCCACTAGTCTGCGAAAAGTTTGATTTAAAAATCAAATTTTTAAAAATACCAGATATCTGAGTTCGGGGGTTAACCTATTAAAACCAAGCGGTTACCACTTTAAATTTAAAATTTAGAATTTATCCTTTTCTATACTAAAAAATTCAAACAAAACATTTATAAAACAAACACCTACAAGTTTAATCATGCATTTTTATTTTTATGTATTTTTTTTAGGATTTAAATATCAACAAATATTTGTATTTTTCCTTTTAAAAAAAAAAACTTATAATATGTACAAAATGATTATTTCAAATTATCAAAACAAAATATATTTTTTCTAATTTTATTGTCGCCCCGTAGATGCCTACGTACTCGCTAATCGAGATCAGACAAAACGTAGTTCTTTTTATAAAGAACTTAGTTTGTTGATCAATTTTATATTTTTAAAATATTCTCACTTTAAGTTCATTAAATTTTGAATTTTTATGAAAACCAATTTTGATGATCCTATGATCTAATCAATTGATTTTTATTTCATAAAAAAAATATTTTTTTTCTAAGTTCAAAAATCATTTTTTCTAAAGAAAAAAACCAATTTATGATAATTCATGGCTAATTTAATGCTACATGAAAATCAATTTTGGAAACTTTGAGTATTATCTTTATAGCAAATTTATAAAGATAATTTTGATAAAAACTTAATTAATATCATGATTTTAAAAAAAAAAACAATTTTTATCTTTATTATTCAACAACAATTTTGGTTTAAAAAATCTATTAACAATTTATCATTTTTCAAATTCAATAATCATCACATATGTTCAGAACATATTCACAATATATCATAACAAAATTAAAATACAAAAACAAAACATCTCATGCATCAAATATATATTTAAAGATCAATCTATATGCGAATACATATTCAAAAATATCCAAAAATATCAAAAATTATTAAAACATGTAAATTTATATTAAAAATAATTTTTCTAATTTTTCTGGATTTTTCTGAATTTTTTCTGGATTTTTTACGAATTTTTATTAATTTTTTCCTATTTTCCTATTTTAAATATATAATAAAATAACTAATAAAATATTGCGGACTAACCTGGATCGTTGGATTTTCTCGGATCAGATCTGGAGCGTTTGATCTGTGGACTAAATCTGACTGTCTGATGGAATTGACTCGCGATCTGGAGCGTTGGATCTGCTGATCAAATCTGGAGCGTAGGATCTGTTGATCAAATCTGGACCGTAGGATCCTCTGATTAAATCTGGCCACAGGATCTCCTGATCAAATATGGACCACAGGATCTGCTGACTTTTGACCGACGACCATTGACCGATGACCGACCGGGTTGGATCTTGGATACCCGTCGGGTGAAGAAGACGATGACGGTGACTTCAAGGCGTTCCTCGGCCGCTCCTGGTGGTTTCGAAGGCTGCAACCTTGTCGGCCCGACGTGGATGGGGCTGCTGCGTCCGTTGGTGGTGGTGGTTCACTCCCAGAACCACTAGAAGTTGCGGTTCGTGCGGTGGCCCAACGGCGGCAAGGATAAAAAAATTTCGAAAAATTTGCAGAACTTCCAAATGCAAATTCGAGCAATTCTAAACACTATAATCAAACAAAAACACTTCCTAGATGATCCTAACACTCTTTAATTGGATTGAAATCCTCCCAATCACTTCGAATTTGCAAATTTTGCAATTCGAGCACTTTCTACTCTATTTTCAGATCTCGATCGTGTAGTGTATGTTTTGTGAAATTGAATTGTGTTTTCTACTTATGGGGTGATCCTATTTATAGATTTCGAAACAATTTGTCATTTCGAAGCTTCGTACTTGTTCAATTTTTGAATCACGAATCGTTATATTTTTTCAAATAAGAACGATTCAAAATTGGGACTCGATTCGTGATTGTTGGTTCAAATTGATCACGAATCTTATGTTTATACATCATTACTCTTCGATTAAGTGTGTTTAATTTGATCAAAGAACATAATTCGGCCAATTTTAAAATTTGAAAAATCATGTCCATTCGAATTTTTCCCAATTTTCATGTCTCAATTAATGTGCCTTTTGGGATGAAATAATGCACGAATTGTGTATAGATGTGATGTATCCCATGCCTAGTTCGTGTCTGTATAATTATTTTCGAAAAAACACAAAGATTCGTTGCTCAAATGATGTCTCAAAGTGGATGAACCGATGTGTCTTTTGGGAAAAAAATTGAACAAAAAGAGGCAAAATCTGCCTTGGGCTAGGATCGAACTTGGGTCCCTCTGGTCTTGTGTCCATGGTCTGAACCGTTAGGCCGTTGGCCTGTGCCTTGTTCATATAGCTAACCCACTAATACTTAAGACTAATAAAATATATGTTATATTAAGCTCAAATAATTATTTATTTTAATTTTTTCCTACATATATTTATTTACATTACTATTATTCATTATTATTATTCATATTTTATTCCTCTATTTTTTATTTTTCTTTTTCTATTTTCTCTATATTTATTTTTATTATTATTATTTTTTATTATTATTATATTTTTAATGAACTCAACATGACATTAATTTATTCTGAACTTAAGCCTAATTTTTAATTGGGCAAAAATTGGGTGTCTAACAGCTGCCCCTCTTTGTGGTAAAGTTTGAACAAAACTTTTGCCACAAACAAAATGATAGCCAATTTTGCTTAATCTCTCCTGCCAAATTTTATTTTTAACAAATAGATTTTTATCTTGTGCTAAACTATCTGTCGAGTTTAGACACTAAGATTTGCTAAGTCAACTGTCGGGCCTAGGCTTTGGAAAAATGATAGGCCATCTGTCGGGTCCTAGACTAAAAAAGATAGACAGTCTGTCGGGTCTAGATTTAAAAAATGATAGCCATCTGTCGGGCCTAGATTTAGAAATGATAGGCCATCTGTCGGGCCTAGATTTAGAAAATGATAGGCCATCTGTCGGGCCTAGACTAAAAAATTGATAGACCGTCTGTCGGGTCTAAATTTTAGAAAACTGCTAGGTCATCTGTCGGACCTAAGTTTGGTCATTTGCCGGACCTATGGGCTTTTGTTTGGTCATTTGCCGGACCTATAGGCTTTGGTTTGGTCATTTGTCAGACTTATGGGCTTTGGTTTGGTCATTTGCCGGACCTATGGGCTTTGGTTTACTGGGGATTTTTGAAACTCTAAAGATCTGGTTTCTTGATCCATTTGGGAATTCTTGATCTTCCGGGAAACTTGATCTTCTAGGATACTTGATCTTCTGATCCACTTGGGGACTTTTGATTTTCTTGGAAACTTGACTTGTTGATCTTCTTGAGGAAACTTGATCTTTTTGATCCACTTGAGGAAACTTGATCTATCTTGATCTACTCGGGGGAATCTTGATTTCTTGATCCACTTTAGGAAAATTTGATCTATCTTGATCCATTTGAGGAAAATTGATCTATCTTGATCCACTCGGGGGAATCTTGATTTTCTCAGAAACTTGACTTATTGATTCATTTGGGAAAACTTAATCTTTCTTGATCACTCGGGGACTCTAAACTTCTTGATCCATTTGAAGAATCTTGGTATTTCATCGGTTAATGTGTTTAGGGCTTTTCGTTGTTCACATAACCGTGTTCAAAAACTAGTTACCTTGTGCAATATAATCACCAGATAAAATTGCATATATGCATTTTAAGGCCATATGAGATGCTCAAATTACTTTCTAACAGTTTTAGTTTGGGAATTTGTTTAAGTGATAGGTTGAGATTTGATCTGGTTTGAGAATTTATGGTTATTTGGTGATGAATGGGATGAGATTTGGTCTGATTTGAGAATTTTTGGAAATTTTTTGAATGATTTAATTAACGGGTTGAGATTTGACTTGAGTTCAAAGTTTTTGGATATCAACTTTGCTTGTAAAAACTAAAAATGAAATCAACTGAACACAGAAAATGACAAATTTTATTGATCATTCATAATACATCTTTACAGCATCTGAGTTTACAGGATCCTTTAAATCAGGTCCATCCATTTGGGAAAGAATCAATGCTCCTCCCGACAATACTTTTCTAACTACATACGGTCCTTCATAATTTGGTGTGAACTTTCCTCTGGAGTCTTGTACATTTGGCAGCATCTTTCTCAAAACCAAATCACCTTCTTGGAAGCTTCTTGGCTTGACCTTCTTGTTGAATGCTTTAGCCATTCTTTGCTGATATAACTGGCCGTGACACATTGCAGTCAGCCTCTTTTCATCTAACAGATTCAACTGTTCAAATCTTTGTTTTATCCACTCAGCTTCATCGAGTTTGGTTTCTACTAATATACGAAGTGATGGAATTTCAACTTCTACAGGTAAAACAGCTTCAGTTCCGTATACCAAGGAATATGGTGTTGCCCCGGTTGATGTTCTTACAGATGTTCGATACGCCATTAATGCGAGCGGTAACATTTCATGCCAATCTTTATAGACAATGGTCATCTTCTCAATAATTCTCTTGATGTTCTTATTGGCGGCTTCAACTGCCCCATTCATCTGTGATACGGAGTAATTCCGATGCTTGATCTTGAATTGCTGACACAAATTTGTTACTTCTTTGTTGTTCAAATTCGTACCATTATCAGTGATGATACTTTCCGGAGTTCCATATCTAGTGATGATGTCTCTTTTGATAAACCGCACAACCACGGACTTCGTTACACTTGCATAGGAAGCGGCTTCTACCCATTTAGTGAAGTAATCGATTGCAACCAATATGAACCGATGACCGTTTGAAGCTTTAGGTGAAATTGGCCCAATAACATCTATCCCCCATGTTGAGAAAGGCCATGGGGTTGACATTAACTGTAATTCTTTTGGAGGGGCACTTATCTTGTTTGCATAGATCTGGCATAAATGACAAGATCTCACATGTTTGATACAGTCTGATTCCATAGTTAACCAAAAGTATCCTAATCTCATAATCTTTTTGGCTAACATGTAACCACTCATATGAGGACCACAAATTCCTTCGTGAACTTCTTCCATGAGCTTCTGGGCCTCTTTTTCATCTACACATCTTAACAAAGTCGTGTCGAATGATCTTCTGTATAACGTATTTCCACTTAGCAAAAAATGACTGGCCAAACGCCTCAGTGACTTCTGATCTTTCTTGGTAGCACCTTCAGGATAATTACCCGTTTGCAAAAGAACTTTAATATCTTGGAACCAGGGTTCATCTGATTCGATCATGGCAGAATGCGGGTTCACTTCTCACCCGGACTTGCAAAGGTTGGATTCTTGCTCCTTCAGTAAACTGAATTAATGAGGCCAAAGTAGCCAGAGCATCAGCAAACTGATTTTGAGTTCTTGGCACATATACAAAGGAGATTTCCCTGAATCTTTCTATCAATTCTGCCAAGTGATTATGATAAGGAATCAACTTGGGATCCTTTGTTTTAAAATCTCCTCGAGTTTGAAAAATAATAAGTGATGAATCTCCAAAAACTTCGAGCTCTTGAATTTCCATTTGGATTGCCATCTCTAAACCCAAAATGCATGCTTCATATTCTGCTATATTATTTGTATAAGGGAACATTAATCTGGCCGCTGTTGGGTATTGGTTTCCTTCAGGTGAAATTAGGACTGCCCCTATTCCACATCCATACACATTAGCTGCTCCGTCAAAATACAATTTCCAATTCGGCATTCTTTCATCTTCCGTTTGTGTTACCCGAATCCCTTCATCGGGGAATTGATCTTGTTCCTTTAGTTCCTCATCAACCGGGCTTTCAGCGAGTTGATCAGCCAAGGCTTGTCCTTTAATTGAATTTTGTCTAACATAGGTAATATCAAACTCAGACAGCAACATTTGCCATTTTGAAATTCGACCGACCAAGGCGGGCTTATTTGCCAGATACCTCAAAGGATCATGCTTTGTAATTAACTCGATTGAGTAGAAGAGCGTGTATTGCCTGAGTCTATGCATAGTCCATACTAATGCACAGCAAGTTCTTTCTATCTCTGAATACTTTTGCTCTCCATTTGAGAATTTTTTGCTCAAGTAATAAATAGCTCTTTCTTTTCCATTTTCATCTTTTTGCCCGAGTACACAACCCATGGATTCCGAAAAATTGTCAAGTATAAGAACAAAGGCTTTTCGGGTACTGGAGTGATCAAAACTGGGGGATTTGTCAGATACTGTTTAATTCGGTTAAAGGCTTCTTCACATTCTTCATTCCATTCAATTTGGGCATTTTTTCTCAATAATTTAAACAGTGGTTGACATTTATCCGTCAACTGGGAAATGAATCGAGCAATGTAATTTAGTCTCCCCAAAAGACCTCTAATTTCTTTCAATTGTTGGGGGAGGTAATTCCTGAATTGCTTTGACCTTATCAGGATCAATTTCTATTCCTCTTTGACTGATCACAAATCCCAATAGTTTCCCAGAAGTTACTCCAAAAATGCATTTTTCTGGGTTTAATTTTAATTGAAACTTTCTCAATCTTTCAAAAAGTTTCCTTAATACTTCTACATGATCTTCTCCTTCTTTTGATTTGGCAATCATGTCATCAACATATACTTCCACCTCTCTATGCATCATGTCATGCAATATGGTCTGCATTGCTCGCTGATAAGTTGCTCCGGCATTCTTGAGACCAAATGGCATGACCTTATAGCAAAAAGTTCCCCAGGCTGTGACAAATGTGGTTTTGACTTTGTCCTCTTCGGCCATCAATATTTGATTGTATCCCGAAAATCCATCCATAAATGAGAATAGATGGTTTCCAGCTGTATTGTCTACCAAGACATCAATATGTGGCAACGGGAAATTATCTTTTGGGGTCGCTTGATTCAAGTCTCTAAAGTCCACACAGATTCTAAGTTTCCCATTTTTCTTAAGTACTGGTACTATGTTTGATACCCAATCTGAGTAATCCGAAACTTCAATGAATCCAACTTCGAGTAATTCTTGACCTCATCTTTAATTTTAAGTAGCAAATCGGGTCTAAATCGCCTTAGTTTTTGCTTCTTAGGCTTAATGCCTTCTTTGGTTGGCAATTTATGGACCACAATTGACGGATCTAAACCGGGCATATCACTATATGACCATGCAAAAACATCCAAATACTCTGCTAGTAACTTAATCAAACCTGTGTTGTGTCTTCTGGCAATTTACCCCCAATTCTCAAATTCCTAGGATCTTCACTTGTTCCCAAATTAACCAATTTAGTGGGTTCAGGGTTTCAATCCTTTCATGATCAAAGTTTTGCCAATTTTCTTGTGTTTTCAATTGATAATCGATATCATCTTCAACGACTAACCCAGTAGGGTTGGAGGTGATATCGATATTTTCAGTATTTACAGACGCGAGATATCCCGGAATCTCATTACAAAAGTCATCTGGTAGAATATGAATGGGGAAAGAATAAGAATATGGAAAAACACAAAAGAATTTTATTAAATTTGAAATGGTGTTTAAGTACACTTATTTGAGCAACACATAAAGCAGAAAAATACAAAACGCAATCTAATATCGGTCCTTACTTAAGAAAATTAAAACTAGCACAAGGTATGGAAAACCAATTCTTCAAAGCTATCTTCTTGGTGGATCATCTTCCTTGGAGTCATCTGTCTCTGGACATGATGAGGCTTTGGAAAGGAGCTTCTGATGTGCGGAATCTCGATGTCTGGATCATATTCTTTATTAAGTTTCCTTGTTCTCATCTTATTCTTCATGTCTGCTACCTCTGTTTGAGTAGGAGAATATCCTAGGCCAAAAGTTCCTATCTGAGCTTCTTTTCTTCATTTATTACACAGACTTCTTCAAATTTGGAGCCGAAGTCTTCTTCTTCCCTTTTCCAATGTATGGAATAGCCGTTTCTTGATAGATGGCATAATCTTGTTCTCCCATAACGGTAACAAGTTGGCCATTTGCTACAAATTTAACCCTCTGGTGCAAGCTTGAGGGTATTGCTCTTGCTGCATGAATCCATGGCCTTCCAAGCAACAAATTAAATGTTCTTGGGATATCTATCACTTGAAAAGGAATTAGGAAAGTTTGAGGCCCAATAGTGACCTCTAATTCCACTTCTCCAATTATTTCCTTCTTTGATCCATCAAATGCTCGTACTACAGTAGGACTTGGCTTGATATTTGACGGGTCTACTTCCAACAAATTCAGAGTAGCCAGGGGCATACATTCGAGAAGATCCATTGTCAATAAGCACTCGGAGACGATTCTACCATTGCTTTTGACAACAATAAAAAGAGCTTTATTATGTTGGCCACCTTCCTCTTCTAATTCTTCAGATGAGAAGCTAATTTGCTCATTTGCAAAGACAGAATATGATATGTTCCAAGGTTTTTTCTGTCACATTCTCTGGAACTTTTACTTCTTTGAGAACCTTGAACAAGGCCTCACGGTGAATATCAGAGCTAATTAACAAACCCATGAGTGATATTTGGGCTGGTGTCTTGACTAGTTGTTCAACTACTTTGAATTCACTTGCCTTCATGAGTTTAGCCAATATTGCTTTCTCATCTTCCTTCTTTTCTTCATCATTCGGCGGCGGCGATGAATCCATGGTCACCTTCTTTGCAGTTGGTTCATAAAGTCTTCCCGAACGGGTAAGCCCGCCAATCATAGAAGCGTGATTAACTGTCTGGTAATCAAATGGGGCAGCTTTGTAATCCTTTACAGCAATTGGGATTTGAAAAGTATAACTTCTAGGCTTCGAGACAGTTGCCTCTTCTTTACTGTTGTTCATCTCAAATTTGATTAACTTCGGTTCACATGTGATCATGCCAACAAATTTTTCTTCTTTCTCTGGTACAGGCTTTTCTTCATCTTCAGGTACAGGCTTTTCTTCATCTTCAGACTCTGATCCCCATCCAGTGGGAGCATCGCATATACGCGTGGTTCAAACCAATAGTCAACCAGATATTGGTACTTTCCATCATCTCCTAGAGTTCCGACAGTTGGGTCTCCAGCTTGGTATCTTGCCCATAATTCTGCCTGTGTGCTTGACTTTCTTGGCTTTGGGACCAGCATTTCCATGATATCTTCTTTCTTTATGATTCCATTTTGCAACAAGTTGTAAATGGCTGGTCTGGTTTTTGCGATCTCTCAGATTGATATAGGGTAAATGCCCATTTGGCGGAGATTCCATGCCACTTGTTCTATGGTGATAGGCAATTCATCCAAGTTGACTTCTGGGTCCGCGCTTCGGCAGTGATCATATTAATAACCGACCCATGATTTGGCAATGGATTAGTAGAAACATTTGGAGGCTCCACAAAGTCTAATTGGATGGTCTTTGCATCAATAAGATCTTGAATCTTATGTTTGAGTCTCCAACAATAATCAGTGGAGTGCCCGATTTGCCCCATGTGATATTCACATTTTAAATCAGGGTTGTAGTTCTTGGGCTTATAATCATCTCTGGGTACTTCAAAGCCAATCAGATTATCGGCTCTCAATTTAGCCCACACTTGGCTGAGTGGAACCGGTATTGGAGTAAAATTGCGTCGGTCCTTGATTGTTGATTCGAAACAACCCTTTGTTGACTTTGACCTGATTGGTCGGCAGAACTATGGATTTAGTAGGGTTTGCTGGACTTGAGATATTGACCATACCGACAGTCGAATCCTTTCCTTTGTACGACATTTTTAGGTGTGTATATTTCTTTTCTACTTGTAGCTTTCCGGCTGAGATAGCATTCTCAATTCTGCATCCGGCTACTACCACTTCTGAAAAACTTGCTGACGCATGCCCTATGAGATGAGAAAAGAATGGCTCTTCTAGTGTGTTGATGAAAGTAAAAGTGAGATCCTTTTCAGGCATTGGATTGGTGATTCTTGCAGCTAAAGCTCTCCATCGCTGAGCATATTCCTTGAAAGCTTCGTCTTTCTTCTTCTTCATAGTACTCAAATCCCAGACCGAGGGTGCCATTTCGATATTGAACTTGTATTGGTTGAAAAATGCCCTGGCTAATTTATCCCAAGTATCAATTTCTTGTGAGTCCAATTGGGCATACCAGGCTAATGCTGGACCAGTAAGGCTATCTTGAAAGGTCTGTACCATCAGTTTATCAAATTTGGCATACTGCCCCATACGTCGTACATATAATCTTGTTGCATGTTAGGACAGCCAGTTCCATCATATTTTTCGAACTCGGTGCCTTAAATTTTTCAGGAAAAGCACCTTCCTCAAATTGTGGCAGGCTTAAAATCGCAGTCTGATCAAAGCCGTCAAATGCCTTCATCTTTTCAAACAGTTTCTTCTCCATGTCTCTGGCTTGGGCTTCAAGTTCTTTCTTTAGCTCGGACATATTGAACTCAGTGTGGGAATCATCAACGTTGACTGGTTGCTGCATGATTTCTTTTCCTTTCTGTTCCCCGGAAGATTCTTCAGATGCTATAGGGGTCTTGGACTGGGTAACATTCTGAGTAAGGGTCTGCATTTGTTCGGTAATTCTAAGCAGGGTTTGTTCCATGGCATTGAGTCTCTGTTCAGTGGTCTGATCAGGGGTAGTGTTCCCGGTACTAGCCATCTTTGCTCGTGATCTAGTATAAATGGGACTTCTAACTGGTTTGGAAGCTATCTTTCAGGATTTTGGATTCGCTAGACTTGATTCGTAACTGGACCGTAAGAAGTAAGAAGATAAGAATACTAACATACAAACACAAGGATGCAAATATGAATGCAAATGGGGATAATGACCATCAAATTTTGATAAACACATTTATTGGAGTTGTAATAATTCAAAAACAATATTTCATACAAAGTTAAATTACTATACTAAAAGTTCAAGAACCTTAATTGCTAAAACTAAACTCAGGACTTCTAAACTAGTCTTCTAGTCTTGGCAGGGCAGATGATTTGATCCTCAAGTAGTTGAGTCCTTTTTCGAGCTTTCTTCAATTCATCCTCTAACAGTGCAATCCTATTGTGAGCTTTTTCCAAGCGGTCAATCATCTCTCTATCTCTTTGCAGTAATCCCGATGACAGACTTCAAGCCTGAAACCATTTCCATGTAAGCAATCATTTCAGGATCAGGTTCAGGTGGTGCTGGTTCAAGAATGTTAGGAGCTTCATATTGGATGTCCTTATTCTTCTTCATTTGATTGGCTATGTACCACCTGGTTGCTCTATAATCCCGAGTCACTTTATTTTCTGGCTCGACTTCGAAAACTGGCTTGATTTCTCTATCATCCCAGATGGCTTTTATTTGGTTTACCTTGGACTGCTTTGCTATCTGAGTCATGGTTGGATCCATATAGTCGAGAATAACTCGTCCCAACTCTGGCTTGACAGTAATGTCTTGTAGCATGCCATATTGCCGGATAACACTTGAGGGGTAATAGCCTGTACAGCCAGTGATTCCAATGAGAGGCACAGTTAGGTATTTCTTGCAACTTAAGATAGCAACGGGACACTTAAACCAACGGGCTTGCCACATAAAGTCTTCAGGTCTCATGTCTTCAAATATTGCAAGTATAGACCAGAAAGGCTCGTTATCTTCCATATGGACCCGTTCAGCAAAAGACTGGATGAGATCATAATTCGGGCGGATAAGGGACCCATTAGCTAGATCTTTTCCGTAGTACTTGGTGTGACTAGCGAACCAAACCATCAACAGATGCATGCTTGCCTTGAAACTGCCCCTGCCCTTAGACTTGATGTGATTCAAACTTCTGATTTGTTCTGCTAGAAGGGCGGGAACATATGACTTGCCAGTTAGATATTGTGCTACAAGCTCGATGACTCGGAAGTGAATGAACAGGTTCCCATGTGGAAAGAGTATGGTAGCAAAAGCAGCCACTATGAAAGCATTAACCCGATTTTCATTCCAGGTCACAACTGATACCGTAAAGGAATCTCGGTTGCTTATGTAATTGTCAAAGTTTCCAAACCAATCCATCAAAGTAGTTAATCGGATGGAGAATTCATTGCAACCCTTCATGGCTTCAATTACTGCTTCTCTTTTTAATCCCAAAAATTCTGAAATGATGCGGATCGGACTTTGAGTAAGGCTTGGTACATAGATCCCTTCGAAGTGGGTGGGGCTTGAAGCAACCTAGCATATTCTTCAATGGTAGGACTTAGCACGTGTTGACCTAGACGGAATGCCACTTCATTGGGTTCCCAAAGATGAACAAGGGCTCGAAACATGGTAAATGGAACTTGGACTTAGTAAATTGAGGATCGGCCCAACCTATCCTTAATGAATGATTGTTGATCGGGTCAAAACTGACCAACCATCGTCCAGTAACAGCATTGGATCCTTGAAAGTCTCTACTCGGGTTCCTTGATGAGACGAGCCCATAGGCTATCGCTACTGTCCGAACTCGAGGAAATCATTTCCTGAGGATTTATAAAGACCCTATTAGGAGACAAATCCTAAATTTTAAAAAATTTCTTTTTATAAAAAAAAATTTTACAACTCCATTTTTTTGAAAAAAATTGGTCAAATCCCATGAATGAATGCATGATTTGGTAAGGTTCTATAGGTTCCCCTCTAGCAAATCATAAGGCTAAACAGTGGGAGTCTTTTCTTGATCTAGAGGGTGGAAACCACAGCCCCCGGACCTTACTTCGAACTCCTCGCTTAGGCTCTTAAGACGGCCTGGTTCGACCGTATCTAGCACACATTGTGTGCATACATGCAAATGCACATGCAAGTGAATGAACTAATTTAAAATCTAAATTACAGACATATATACAAAACACATACAAACATATAATTATATAAATACAAAATAAAGGATAAATTTTAAATTTTAAACTTAAGTGGCTAGCCCTCTTTTTTTTTTTAAAAAAAATAAGCGAGTCCCCAGTGGAGTCGCCAAGCTGTCGAGCCTGGATTTTGAAAATCATCCGGTTCATTTCTCCTAACCCGATTCATATTAAACCCTAACCCATTTAACATGAATCCTCGACTAGGTTAAAAGAAATTTAATTTTTGAAAATTTTTAGAGTCGCCACCCATATAAATCGGAAAAAATGAAAGCCAGGATTAATGGGTCGGTTAATCCTAACTTAGCCACTAGTCTGCGAAAAGTTTGATTTAAAAATCAAATTTTAAAAATACCAGATATCTGAGTTCGGGGCTAACCTATTAAAACCTAAGCGGTTACCACTTTAAATTTAAAATTTAGAATTTATCCTTTTTCTATACTAAAAAATTCAAACAAAACATTTATAAAACAAAACTACAAGTTTAATCATGCATTTTTATTTTTATGTATTTTTTTTTAGGATTTAAATATCAACAAACATTTGTATTTTTCCTTTAAAAAAAACTTATAATATGTACAAAATGATTATTTCAAATCAAAACAAAATATATTTTTTCTAATTTTATTGTCGCCCCGTAGGCCTACGTACTCGCTAATCGAGATCAACAAAACGTATTCTTTTATAAAGAACTTAGTTTGTTGATCAATTTTATATTTTAAAATATTCTCACTTTAAGTTCATTAAATTTTGAATTTTTATGAAAACCAATTTTGATGATCCTATGATCTAATCAATTGATTTTTATTTCATAAAAAAATATTTTTCTAAGTCAAAATCATTTTTTCTAAAGAAAAAACCAATTTATGATAATTCATGGCTAATTTAATGCTACATGAAAATCAATTTTGAAACTTTGAGTATTATCTTTATAGCAAATTTATAAAGATAATTTTGATAAAAACTTAATTAATATCATGATTTTTTAAAAAAAACAATTTTTATCTTTATTATTCAACAACAATTTTGGTTTAAAAAATCTATTAACAATTTATCATTTTTTAAAATTCAATAATCATCACATATGTTCAGAACATATTCACAAATATATCATAACAAAATTAAAATACAAAAACAAAATATCACATGCATCAAATATATATTTAAAGATCAATCTATATGCAATACATATTCAAAAATATATCCAAAAATATCAAAAATTATAAAACATGTAAATTTATATTAAAAATAATTTTTCTAATTTTTCTGAATTTTTCTGGATTTTTTACGAAATTTTAATTTTATCTATTTTCCGAAATTAAATATATAATAAATAACTAATAAAATATTGCGGACTAACCTGGACCGTTGATTTTCTCGGATCAGATCTGGAGCGTTTGATCTGTACTAAATCTAACCGTCTGATGGAATTGACTCGTGAATCTGGAGCGTAGGATCTGATGATCAAATTTGGAGCGTAGGATCTGTTGATCAAACTGGACCGTAGGATCCTCTGATTAAAATCTGACCACAGGATCTCCTAATCAATTTGGACCACAGGATCTGCTGACTTTTGACCGACGACCGTTTGACCGACGACTGACCACCGTTGACCGATGACGACCGGGTTGGATTCTCGATTTCGGTCGGATCTTGGATACCCGTCGGGTGAAGAAGACGTTGACGGTGACTTCAAGCGTTCCTCGGCCGCTCCTGGTGGTTTTTTCGAAGGCTCAACACTTGTCGCCCGACGTGGATGGGGCTACTTGCGTCGTTGGTGGTGGTTCACTCCCGAACCACCAGAAGTGGCGGTTGTGCGTGGCCCAACGGCGCAAGAATAAAAAAAAATTTCGAAAAATTTGCAGAACTTCCAAATGCAAATTCGAGCAATTCTAAACACTATAATCAATCAAAAACACTTCCTAATGATACTAACACTCTTAATTGGATCGAAATCCTCCAATCACTTCGAATTTGCAAATTTTGCAATTCGAGCACTTTCTACTCTATTTTCAGATCTCGATCGTGTAGTGTATGTTTTGTGAAATTGAATTTGTTTTTCTGCTTGTGGGGTGATCCTATTTATAGATTCGAAACAATTTGCATTTCGAAGCTTCGTACTTGTTCAATTTTTGAATCACGAATCGTTAATATTTTTTTCAAATAAGACGATTCAAAATTGGGACTCCGATTCGTGATTGTTTGGTTCCAAATTGATCACGAATCTTGTTTATACATCATTACTCTTCGATTAAGTGTTTAATTTGATCAAAGAACATAATTCGGCCAATTTAAAATTTGAAAAATCATGTCCATTCGAATTTTTCCCAATTTTCATGTCTCAATTAATGTGCCTTTTGGGATGAAATAATGCACGAATGTGTATAGATGTGATGTATCCCATGCCTAGTTCGTCTGTACAATTATTTTCGAAAAAAACACAAAGATTCGTTGCTCAAATGATGTCTCAAAGTGGATGAACCGATGTGTCTTTTGGGAAAAAAATTGAACAAAAAGAGGCAAAATCTGCCTTGGGCTAGGATCGAACTGGGTCCCTGGTCTTGTGTCCATGTCTGAACCGTTAGGCCGTTGGCCTGTGCCTTGTTCATATAGCTAACCCACTAATACTTAAGATTAATAAAATATATGTTATATTAAGCTCAAATAATTATTTATTTTAATTTTTTCCTACATATTTTTATTTACATTACTATTATTCATTATTATTATTCATATTTTATTCCTCTATTTTTTTTTTTCTATTTTCTATTTTCTCTTATACTATTTATTATTATTATAATTTTTTATTTATTATATTTTTAATGAACTCAACATGACCATTAATTTATTCTGAACTTAAGCCTAATTTTTAATTGGGCAAAAATTGGGTGTCTACAACATTAAATACTTCCATCTCACTTTAAAGATTGTCTCATCAATGGTCATAATTGCAAATAAATACTTCAAAGTATAGTTGGCATAATTAAATGCCAACTCAACTTAACCTAAGATAGAAAGAAAATTAGTTTTTTACATGAACCAAAAATTTAATAAATTTTCAAAACATCAACTGTCCAACATGAGAAGAGTCTATGATCACTAATTTGTCGAATAATCTGGGCACTAACATTCCCCATAGTCACATATATATCATAATATGATAGATCGAACACATATAACTCCTCACCTGATCCTAAAAGATAAAAAAAATGAGCATAAGGCCCATACGCCAAAACCACACCCACATGCATGTGAACAAATAACATGCATATCCACATATAACATGGCAATAATGCAATGACCATAAATTATTATCTTTAAATTAACCAGGGCAACCACATAGTTTAGGACCATTTCAACAAGCCTTAAATCTAAAGTAACTCATAAACTTCATAACTAATAGATTTGTTTATAAATATATAGCTACTTATATATATTAGTGTTGGGTACTGCCCAACCCCCTTGGTGCTATAGTCGTACCATTCCTAGGCTATTGAAATCCCCTTCATATGTAACTTCACTCAGGATAATGACACACAGGATCATCATAGCGATGTCCTAGTAATACTAGTACTCCTGGTCCACTAAACACAACCAATCACAAGTAGAAAACAATTCAAGTAAGATATTGTTAAGTTCATTTACAATTTCTAAGCCTACACTCACAAGCAACAACTAAGGTAAAGATGTACCTGATACAATGTTTGGAACTGATAACTCAATTCTACCGGGAACACTTGTTCACACATAACAATACTAATCCACTACTCTAGTAAAAAGGAAAGTACACTCCCTAAGGTTATTTAGTTTCCTAAGTTACTAAGAGCTACTACCATTCTAAGTTTGGATATACTATCCTACTTAGATATAAGTGTACTTGATTGAAGCTAAGGGTTTAGATGCTTTAGAAGACCATAAAAGAGTAAATACAAGGTGACAATATCACCCTATAGCTCACTCCTATGATAAGGGGATGTTATAAGCTCAAGGCAAAAAAAAAAAAAAAAAAAAAAAAAAAAAAAAAAAAAAAAAAAAACCAAACACATTGTCATTCCCTAGATCACATTCGTGATGAGAAAGTGACGACTATTACTCCCCTTGTCACACCTATGATGGGGATTGTGATAGGCCTGTTGGCTACGTAGTGGCTTCCACAGCCTCTATTACGACCGTGATGATGCTGGATGTCAAAATATCATGACCCTAAATAGGGACCTAAGAGGATTATCCTAGAGTCTTATATTACATGTGTACCTATAATATGAGACCGTTTTGCAAGTCAGATTTGAAAGACTTTAGTTATATGTTCTCTTAATATGTTATATACGTATATATATATTTAGAAAATAGTTTAGGATACCAAATCTCCACAAATCATAAGGACTGCAAAAAATCGGATACTCTACCAAAAAGAAATAGGGTAAAAGTAACTAAGGTTATCTATAATTCACAATCAAAGGAGATTACAAAGGAAATAAATCAAGTTTTAAGTCTTTTCTATCAATCAAATTTAATCCATTAACATTCTAATCCTTGACTTAATCTTAGATATGCTTTGCACTAGATTCCCATCCTAATCCCGATTTTATGAATTTCCTGCAAAAACAAACTATTAGGGACTAAGCTGAGGGGTAAGTACAACTAGATTAGTGAGATAATTACTACGCAAATGTACCCATAACAAAACAATCAAACAAGTCCATTAGCAAGCATATGTAATGTAACATCCATATGATCAAACAAATACATACGACTATCCATTGACATATGTAGAATAGATCTACACCCTCCATTTTGGGGGTTAGGGAATGATTTGAATGGGTCCAATGATCATCTTAAAACTTTTAATGGTCCAACGACCTTCTTAAAATTTGTGCATGCATCTTAGGGTTCTAATCAACCATACTACATCCTTGGGTTTTTCTTACCTAAAGTGATCGATCCGGCTTGGCTACACCATGAGGTCGTATTCCCTGAATGCCCTAATTCCTCAAGATGTAGCTAGGTAGTTATCTTTTTCGGTCCCACGCAAAGGAGTAGTAGCAAATGCGAATGTAATTCTCTAAATGATATGCACGATTCGATTTGCTATAATTCCTATCTATAATTAATTTTCAATTAAAGTGATCAACCAATATTTACACATAAGTCATCATAACAAGGAAACAATTCACTTTATTCAACCAATTGAGTTTGATATACTTGACTTTCATTGATTACACATAAAAATCACATACATAAATCCCATAATGTCCCACATGCATACATGCATACCAATTTATCTTTTCTTAAATCTAGTGCTCTACTTTACAAGCATATGCACAGATGCGTAAAACATAAAGAAAAACTCACTTGTCCTTAGTGTAATCCTTGGTCGAAGTGATTATTGAGGAAAGGTAGGTCAAATTCGTCGTTACCTAAATAAAAGAAATACTTGGAATGAGTATTTCATATTGATTCTCTTTAAATTTTCTAATCCTATTTCATCATTCTCGTAAAAATTCGGCTTAGGAGAAATTTTAACTTAAAATGGTCATAATTTGCTTATTTTAACTTGGAATTTGCATATTAGTAGTTTTTTTCTACCTACTTGAAAAGATCTATATATTTCTAAGGTTGTTTTTAATATTTAAAGCCATGTGGGTTCCATAACGGATTGGTACATAATTGATCTAAAAATTCTTGCCTTTAAATTGTAATTTTTCTAAGTTCTACATCATCCAAAAATTCTACAGCAAGCACATAGATATTTATATAGTTGGAAAATCCTTTAATATAGATATGTTGTCCCAATAATTGTCTTTCATAAAACAATTTATTTTAAAATTTTTAAAGATGGGGTTTACAAAATCTTATTTTAAGTTATTGGAAGGAAAACTAAAATTTTGAGTTGATACAAATGAGTGCCTTCTTATTATAACTATTATCTTCATGTTTTCTCAACTACATAAAATGAATTTATATTTTTTTAAAACTTGATTCCTGAGGTTGTTTACCAATTTTATTTTCAAAGTGAGTATTTAACTAGTGAGTTGATTTTGGTTCAACTTGGAAAAATTGTTTTGTTCTTAGTATTTATCCAAGTGTTGGTATAAACCATATAAATAAGTTTTTAAGAAAATTTTGCATAACAAAGAATTATCACATTAAAATTTAACAATGAATTTAATTTAGTATTTTGAAAAGAGTGTAGTTTAACCTATGTGATACAAACCCTCGACTACGAATTAAAAGCAATTTAATTTTTTAAAACAACTTGGAGTCACCACCCGACTATAGTTGGGAAAAATTATAAGTTAAGACCAATGGGTAGGTTGATCTTAACCTAGTTATGATTTGTAAAAATCAATTTTTTTTTTTAAAGAATCACATTTTCATAGATTTGGAGGCTATTCTATTAAAACCTAAACAATTACCACTTGAAATTTTCACAAATCTATGACAAATCATTTAGTATTTACAACTAACTAATTATTTTAATATTTACAAAAGAATGCGATGGAACAAAAAAAGGAATTTTTAAAATTTTATATCACTCTGGAGGTGCTTATGTACCAACTAATTAAGATTAGATAATACATAGTTCTTTTTTTTCCCCTAAAACTTTAATTTGTTGATTTATTTTAATTTTTGAACTCTTTTCGCTATAAATTCCTTAAATTTTATCATATATATATATATATATATTTTTGTAAAATGGATTTTTAGAGTTATAGATCCTATAAACTATCAATTTAATTTTTTTTTCATTTTCAAAAGTAAAATTTTCTGTGGGCCAAAACCCTTCATTTTCATTTACTATTCTCTTATTTTTCTTTTCTTTTTATTTTTATTTATTTATTATTCTAACATACATGCCAATTATTTACAAAATCATTAACTTTATTATGTTATATTTTTCTTTTTTGTTTTTCATATTTTCTTTTGTTCTTTTTTTTATTTCTATTACATTAATAAACTAAAAGAAAGGATAGGAGACTTACCTAGAGCACGGGCCGAATTGGGGAGCAGATTAGGTCGGATCCTAGAGCGAGTCAAGTTGGATGCTGGAGCGAATTCAGGTTTAGATTATGGAGAAGCAGCAGATAGTGATCGAAAACCACCCATTTGGCGATGTTGGACGCAATGGAGGGTGTTCAATAGCGTAGGAGGCTGCGAAAGACGTCCAGTGGCGTTATATTAGATCAATTGTGGTTACGGACAATGGTTTGAACTCTACAGTGGTGGTCGATTGCAATGGTAGTTGCTAGGGGAGATTCTATATGATCTGAGTTCGAATCGAGGCCACCTAATTGGAAAAACTTGAATTAAACCTTTTTTGTTCCTCTAAATAGTCAAAAACTGCCAAGAAATTTCGAAATTAAAGTTTTCAAACATGAACCCTAATTTTCAAGAGCTCTCGAATTTGAGCTTTTTTGAAGTGATTCTTTTATTATTTGATGTTTTTCTGATGCCATGAATGAATGATTCGACCCTTATTTATAATAGCTAGGGGTCGAGTTAGGTGGGATTCATCCATTAATTCCAAAGACAAGGCGCGTGTGAATTCGAGCTTTAAAGCTTAACTGAACGTGTTTTTGCAGTTTTGAGCTTAATGAATATTAGGAAAGAGAACAACATGTTCAAATTGATTTTAAAACATGTTTCTAGAAGCTAAATGGAAGATCAAATTCGAAATTCAAAATTTTGCTTTGCATGCAAAAATAGAGTTACCACAAATTTTGGATAAAAAAATTTAAACACCAAATTACAAGTTTTAAGACTACTTTTTTATTCAAATTTGTTGTATACCATGTCTTCTTCAAATCTCCTCCCTCAATTTGGTGAAAAATGAAGTAAAAAGGGGTTAAAAATGAGTCTTTAATGGCCTGATTGTGTCAGAAGAGTGGGGTGATTTTTTAAGAAGGCGACGCGTTGTACAACACGCACGTCGTACGCGCATCAACACGTGGGCACGTGCAACCCATGTGCCTTGAGGAAAAAATTTTGGTTTACCCTTGCGCGGAGACTAACTTTGGTCTCTCCGTGTTTGTGCATGTGTTTTACCATCAGGTTGTTGGCCTGTGCTTTAGTCATGGTTTGCACAAAACTAATACTTAAGGCTTCTAAAATGGGCCCAATTAAATAGGCCAATTCATATGGAATTTTTAATTGGGTCCAAAAAAAATCCATAATTTAAATTAATACTATATCAAGCTTACATATAATTCGCCCATTTAATTAGGTAAACAAAAAATCCATAATTAAAATTAATATTATATCAAGCCCTCATATATATATACTCGCATATATATTTTTAAATATGTACATGTCTTTTTATTATAATTAGTGGGCTTAACATAATATTAAGTTTTACTATAAATTGAAGCCTTAAATGAGCAAAAATCCGTAATTAAAATTAGCACTATATCCAGTCCTCATTATATATATATACCAAACATATATATATTTTTAAGTATATATGTCATTTTATTGTAATTGTGGGTTTAATATAATATTAACTTTTATTATAAATTAAAGCCTTAAATGGACAAAAATCCATAATTAAAATTAGTTATATATCAAGCCTGCATATATTATATACACCATATATATACATTTTAAATATATACATGTTTTTTTATTGTAATTTGTGGGCTTAGTATAATATTAACTTTACTATAAATTGAAGCCTTAAATGGGCAAAAATAGGAAGTTCGTGAGGGTTAATGTCACAAGTGAAGCCACCTATGGCAACACGCCACAGTTTTTTATGGTTTGCTGCACCATATTTTATGGTTAGATTTTTCTTTTAAATTCGAATTTTCCCATATAGTTCGATTTGTAATTTTTAAAAAAAAAAAAAAACGGTTCGGTACGATTCGATTTGTAATTTGAACCATTTTTATTCATAAAATAAAAAATATATTGTATCAAAAAACTTCCATTACATATTCTTATCACTAATGCAAATAAATAAAAATATTTGAAATTAATCATTTACCAAATCAAAATATAAAAATTGTAGGAAGGAAATGATTTCATCAATTATAAATTATAATTGTGACTAGTCTCACTTTTTTTATTTATCTTGAACTATAATGATATACTAGACTTTATCCTAATATAGGACATAAAATTTAATTCATTATATGCTTCTAACTAACATATTATCAATTACATAAATCGATAAGTAAATAAAAAATAGAAGTAGATTAATTAGTAAGACAAATGGAAAAAAATATTCATGAATTAGAACACTAGAGACTAAAATCTAAAATCTATCTTATTTATAGACAACATAACAATTAAAACATAATATGGCAAATTTAATTTATTCTCATAAATGATACATATCTAAGTCACAATTAAAAGGAAAATTAATTTTTTTTAATGAAATAGTTAAGAGTAAAAATAATATGTTTAATTTTTTAAATATATAAAATGGTTTGGTTTGGTTTGGTTTCAGGTCCCAAACTGAATTGCGAACCAAACCATTTAAAAAAAATTGAAATTTCGTTTCAATTCGATTCCATTCGCTTCGGTTGGTTTTTTTTTGCATAACCCTGTTTGAGTATCATAACAGTCTCAATTTCACAACTCACATTGATACACTCCAGTAAGCCTAGTGTTTCTATGATATTACTAGTATACTCGCGGCCTATTAAATCAGTCATTATAAAGATAACCAATAGCTAAAGCTTTAGCAACGTGGGATTGTTGTTGCTTCTACTACTATTATTATTATTACTACTTCATCCATAATGCATTGGCAAAGCTTGAGATCCACATCAATTAGAAATAAATAAATTGATTACCCACGACTTTAGTTGAAGCTTTATTGTCACTTCTTGAAACCCATTGGATCTTCAAGCTAAGTTACCACACATTTGATAATCTTAGACTTCATTTGTAATATAAAGATAAATATTTTACAATAAAGGTCAAAAGTGTCATTTGATTAAAAAATTGAGGGTTTTATGGTCAATCTTAATATATATATATATATACATATATATATGTTTTATCATATGACAGGTACATGATGGAAGATGAAGAGGTACAGTTGTATGCCGCCTAAAGGTTGTCGGCGTAGACCCTATATGCCACCAGTATTGGACCTGCCTGCATCATCATAGAATCATCTTCGAGAGTTTTAAGTCGCCAGTTCTCGTTCTTAGGCCACCAGCCTTCATCCTAAGCCATCAACCTTCATGCCAGCATATAGATACGAGATTTGAAGAGTTTCCAAGTTCTCTTTATATCCTTAGCATATTTCTCCTTCTTTTAAACCTTTTTCCTCAACCTAGAATTCTCTCAAAACTTCTCTAATAGTGATCTTTGCATCAAAGAAGATCAAGAATTAAGATTAAGGTGAGTTAGTTATCATCAATTCTTTAGCAATCTAAGGAGCGATCTCTTCTTAAGGTTCTTTTTTTATTTTAAAGGGAGTTTTAGGAAAAAAAACCCTAAGTCTTGTTGGATAATTAGTGTTGTGCAATCAAGGAGGAATAATAATAAAAGAATAGGTAAGAATTATCTTTTCTTCTCTTTTGGTGATTTAAATGTGTAATCTTTTCCTAAGTTTTCATAATCGATTTTGAAAGGGAATCAAATTCTTAGAGATTTGGAGCAAGCCCAAATTTGTGGAGTTTAGGGATTTTGTGGTCTTATAAATCAAAGGAAAAACGTGTGAATGATTTTAGAGTTTGTAGTTCTTTCCAATTTAGCGTTTGTATGATGATGGATTTATGATTTTTACGAGAAGATGTCTTGATTGAGTATTTGATTATTATCATGTGTTTTTTTTTTTTTTAATGTGGAACTAATCTCCTGTTCCTAAAGTGATTTCAAGTATGACCTTACCTTATTTGCTGCTTCTAATCGTAGGTTTAGAATTTACAAATCAAACCAATACTAGATGGCTTAAAATTGAGTTTGCTGCTTGGCTGGATCTAGTAGATTGGAAGGATTGTTGCTACTACGGTGCCCTAATGATCTGTGTGTGTTGTTGTCCTGAGTGGAGTCATGCACAGAGATGATTCCAGTAGTTTAGGAGTGGTACGAGTACGGTACTCTAGATGTGTAGGAAATTCCCAACAACATTATATGTATATATTACTAATTTCTATACTGTTTGTTTTTATGAAGTCTTGAGTCAAGTTTAGGACTAGATGAATATGGTTTTAGACTGTGTTGTTTGCTTGACTAATCAAAGATAATAATTTATGTTTATTGCATTAGTTATTAGGTTGTATGTAAAATATATATGATACTTGTTCATGTGTATGTGTTTGTGGTATGGCATACTGCGTCTTTGTGCTCATTCTTTTTTATTTTTCATGAACAGGTGATGATCGTGTAGTATTCGATCTATCTGGATATGATGTCTATATGGACTATGGGAAGGACTATAGTGGAATTGATTATCTTGCTGACTTTTGGAATTGCTTTGGATTAAAGATAGCCATTTGAAAACTATATAAAGTTTTATATTTATAAGTTCTGAAATTTTATAAGAGTTTCTTTTTTATTGTTTTAAGTTTGATATGAGTTGGCTTTTGATTTATGCTAACAAAATTATTCAAAAGTTTTGTTACATAAGATATTTTAAATAAGTACCCCCTTATGTAAGTGATTGATGATTACATTTGTATTTGTGGATTAATGAAATAATAAATTTAATGTATCCATCTCTAATAAGAACACATGATAAGTTTTAATACCTTCAATTTAGAGCGTTATATTATCTATGGTTTTACCTACAGCCTTGCTTCTTCCCTCTTTCTGTTGGCTTTCTCCATAAAATGGATAGGCCCCGCTTCGAGTTTTCATCAACCAATAACATCACAACATGCAAGATAAAAATAAAAGAATAAACTAAATAACAGCGTTAACATCAGTTTTGAATAAATTTTGCACCTACACAGTAACAAAACCATTCCAATGTTTTATTAACGGAACAATTAAAAATAAATTATCTTAATTTCAACATATCTTTGTTATATCTAATTACCAAAAAAGAAAAAAAAAAAAATCTACAATGAACCAAGGTAAACTTAGAAGAGCATCGACAAGCTAGTCTACATTCATATATATCTGGCTTTTAGCTTATTAAAACACCGTTTATAATACAAGGGAAATCACCATTCACTTATAACATCAGTTAACATCAGTAGATCTGACTCCTAGGTCTTACCTCCATCTTTCTCCAATTTTCAGCTTTGAGTTTATCCATTCCAAATGATTTCAAAATGCCCTCTGTTTTACTTTGCACAAACAGGAGAGGGAAAGAAAAATCCAAACAAATTGAGAGAGATTAGGAATGTCGTTCAGATTTATAGAAATATCCTCCATGGAAAGTTACATGAAAGCAGATGTCGGAAATCATGTTTATATATATATAATTTCAGTAGACTACACTTGCACCAATATAACAGTGCAAAAAATGGGTCCATCGTTGCATCACATTCACATGCATTGGGTCGTGGTCGTGGAAAGGAATAAGACAGATCATAAACTGAACAACTGCAACTATCTCCATTAACAAAGGTTTTAGAAATAGATAATTAATAATACATATCATATCATAATCTAAACGACACCAAAGGTTTTGCAGCTTCTGCGTTTGAAAGAAAGATTTAGTGTTGTTTTCCTAAAAGCAACTTTGTTCCACATTGAGTGAAGTGACAGCCCATTAATGAAATGGTGATAACATACGGAGTATGGACTGACAAGTTGTGTTGCTTGCATGTTATATGGGTAATCAGTGGGCCGTTTTGAAATGATTGAAATGGGCATAGTCATCAAACGAGGTAACATATATGTACAAAAAAAAAAAAAAGCTTGGATCAAAATTTTGGTTTGAGGTACCAATTGCAATATTAATCCAAAATAATCAAGACAATGAAGAAGAATCATTACTTTAAATAATATTTATGTTAAGAAAATTAGTAAAAATAAATAATATTATTTTATCCAAAGTTTATAGGATAGGTATAGAATATAGAAAACCCATACTTATATTCTACCATATGAGAGTAGATTTCGAAAATTTTATATCCAGAACCTACGTATTGACTCTTCATACCCACCCAGAATCTCCCGGTCAAGCAAGGTCTGGGTAGGTACCCACCTTAATATAAGCTTATATATTATATAGGTCATCCATATATATTTAAGAAATGGGGGTTGTTTTAGGAATTTTTTTTGATCCTGTGAATCAATAAATAGCTCAAATTCTGAGGCCAATAGTATACTTATTTTCTGTTATAATCATTTTAATGATAAGATGATGTGTTAGATGGTCTTATCAACTAGACCATAAAAGTTCTTATTATTCATTTTTTTTCCCAAGGTGTATAGAAACTGAAAATAAAAAAAAAATGCATCTTTAAAATCTTCTAAGCAGATTTTCCATATTCATATCTTTGTGCAAAAAGAATAAATTAAATCTATTGAAGGGAGAGTTAAAAAAGAAGAAGTAATTTGCATAAGTAAAATGGAGTCTTTTGGGAAACTTTGATGATTGCCCAAACTCCAATATCATTCAATTATTAAAATAATTACAAAAGTTACCACATTAAATATTTCAATAGTCCAATCACATTTATATATCCATTTAAGCCATTAAATAATTTTGGTCTCCTAAAATAAATCGCATCAATTTTTTAAGGAAAAGGAAATTAATATTGCTAATTTTAAAAATAATTTACAAAAATACCACTAGGATGAAAATAATTACACTTTTAGGCAAAAAGTTTTGATTGTGATAGTAGTGGTATAAACATGTTTATGTGACTTGACCTACTACACTGATGCTTAATTGTGATATTTGTTTGCTCCCTTTTTATGCCTTATGCCTTCTCTGACATTGCGTATAACTTTTTTTTTTTCTTTTTGTGGATGGGTCCGAGACAGCCAAATGACTCCATACTTATAGGATATCCTATTTTTAGATTGACGATAGCATGGAAGGGTCAATTAAGATATTTTCTTTACTTGCTTTCTTACAATATTTTGATTATACTTCTCATAAAACTTGTATTTTAATTGTAGAAGCATATCATATTACATTGTTATCGGCAAGAGGCTAAGCTGAAGCAGTATGATGGTGTGCCATTAGAGTTAAACGGGCGACGTATTCCATACCTATTACAGGCCAGCTTTCTAGGTACCCTATAGACACTCTTCATATAGTTAGATTTGCACCTAGTCACAACCTTGGTTAAGTGGTGGCGACCTGAGACACATACATTCCATATGCCAATGGGGGAGTCGGCTGTGGCATTGCAAGATATTGCAGTTCTTGAAGGCCTCCCTATTGATGGGCATGTAGTTAGTGGCACCACATGGGTGAATTGGGCAACTTTGTGCCATCGTTTGCTTGGAGTTAGACCCATTCGTAGTGAGATTGATGGTGGATGCTTGAAGGTGTCATGGTTAGATACCAACTCTGACACATTACCGAATGATGTGACCATCCGGTCCTATGCCAGAGCTTACATTCTAATGCTTCATGAGGATTTGTATTTAGGGACAACTTGCAGGATGTAGTTCATCTTATGTACCTCTCATTACTTAAGGAATTTCAGGTTGTTGGGCAGTATGTATGGGAAGTAGCTTGCCTAGCTTGGCTCTATAGGCATCTTTTCATGGCATCCTACGTCAATACTAATGACATAACAAGACTACCTGTTGTGTTGTAGATTTGGGTATGAGAGCACTTCCCACACATTGCCCCAATACGTTGGATGATCGCATTTTTTACCTAGGGGTGCCATCTCATTAGCTACTGGGAAGCCTCTTTTGAGGTCACATAATGTACCATACATCTGCAATTCCAGTATACGGGAGCCATAAATTGATAGGTTCTTAGACAGGTTCAATTTTGTAAATGATATGTGGTTTTTTATTTACACATGCATTATTTGGCTTATATGTTGCTAACTTATTTCATAAACAAGTCATTTAGGAGCCATATACTGTTATCATGGATGCCTTCTCAAAGTACTATCGGTCTGGCAATGATGTATGGCGTGCACATGTTCCTCAAATGTGCTTTCATGTAATGAGTATTACTATCCAAATAGAGTGCCTAGAAAGTTTCAAGGTTTCTAAGAGTTCCCTCTCCCCATGTGATATGAGAGCCTTACATAAGCTAGACTTGTGGTGACACACAGAATGGAACTAGGCGATGAAGCATGCCAGGTGGATTGCGAAGTAGGACAATTGACACAGTCGTGTTGTAGAGCTGCTGGATATCCCTATTGATACATCTGTGGACTATTTTGATTAGTATCATATGATTACTAGGTGCTGGATTAATCATATGGGAGCCATGATATGATATATGGTAAGTTCAAGGTTTATACATGGTGTCTATGGATCTATTTTGTATACATTACATGTTGTTCTAGATATTTATTGTTAATTGTATGTGGATTTCATATCTCATGTGCCCTACATCTCGCTAGAGGACACTTTAGCTACTGCATGAAAGGTTATTCATGTAGCAAATGAGTTTAGGGGCTCAATATTAATGATCGAATAGCAGCAACATGACCACCACCACCAACACTAGTCTACCCCGATGACATTGGTGGTGATGATGCCCTATAGCCTCAATCGGCACAGAGACACAAGCCTTAGAGAGAGAGGTGGGGGCAGGGATAAGGTCAAAAGTAAGGTTGAGGCTGAAACAAAGTTGCAAATATTAGTGATGAGCTCTCATCCTCACATGTTCAACATGATAAGCCTAGACCTTCATCATCCTTATATGTGCATTAATAGGACAACACTATACTTGATAGCTCATATGTAGAAGTTCATACCATGCCCCCAAGCTCCACAAAAGAGACAAGCATCATCACAAGATGATGTGGGGGAGGGCCTTACTCGGATGGATCTAGACCTTATCCCATTTTACCAGTTCAATGCACATGGTAGAGATGGGAATGCCACTAAATTAGGTTGATCCATCTATGGAGCATCCCTAGGAAAATCTGAACAACCTAGGTCATTCCGTAATACATTTGTCAAACAGAGGTAAGGTAGGAGGAACGGGCAGGAGTAGGGATTACCATTTGTCATGATTATGTTTTTTGATGATTGTTTGTGACATTGTATATACTTTTAATGTAATTCCTTGAACAATAGAGCAAACATTTAATATATTTTGTTTTATTAGATTTTGATTATGTCGTTAGTAGAGGATTGCGTTTTATGCTATAGTTTGATGCTGTTGTTGTTTGGGTGGTGAAGGATGAGATGAGATTGGGATTAGGATGGTTTGAGGTGTTACATGTGAATATTGTTCAAATCAAGTGTTGTATTAAGGATTTTCTTTGAAAAAAAGTACCTATGGCTACTATATCTATTATGTTAAACTCATCTTTGAAAAAATAAGGTTAGCCACTTATGACCCTATCTCTTCAAGAGATGAGTTCATGTTACCTAAAAGTGAGATTATTTTCGGCCAGTAACATTTTTGTAAATTCTTTAAAAATTCGTAATATTAATTTCCTTTTCCCCAATTTTTATATCCCTTTTAATGGTATATTGTTATGTATGAGAAAAACAACAAATGTTGCAACAATGCACACTAATTATTCTCCTCATATTGTAACATGTAATTAAGATGACTGGAATATATAAAATAATTTGGAAATATGAAAACATAATCTAATAATGACCAAAACAAAAGATCTAACTTATAGTAAACTTTAAGGTATAAGTAAATAAAACCTACTAGCAAACTAATCAAGTTTGATTCTCAAGCATTGATTTGTTTATATTCGAATCAAATTCAAACTATTTAATTAATTTATGGAATCAAACTCCATGCTATACTATCATGAAAGCTCAACTTATTTACAATTCTATGTAATAGCATTTGGTAAAAGATGCTTTTCCCATCCTCATGGCATCTTACTCAACTCCACATAAGAGAAAGAGACAGATTCATAATCTTATCCAAAATCAAAATAATTTATTCATTTCTTAAAACATTTTGTTAATGGCAATCTCTATTATGACCCAGAAGTCGCCAGGGGTGATATTTTTGACCTTTTTTTAAATTCATTTCATTGCTTCCTATGTAAGATGTCATTTTCTATTTCTATTATCATATATTACCTTAGGTCCAGTTATTGTTTCTGTAGGCAACCAAGAAACTAAACTAACAATTTTATTTTACATGAAAAAGTGAAGATAAGGCAAGCGCCACCTTATTTCATTTTGACCAAATGATTTAAATGCACAACAAGCACAAAAATTTCGCTTCCTAAGCATGTGTCAGCTGAGTGGCTCGTCGGTCATTACCAAAGGGAACTTTCTCATTACTTTCCTCTGACGTTACTGTAACTTTAACATGAATTTTCTGTCTAATGTTAATTTACCTGGCCAAGCACATCATTGATAAGGAACTTTCCGGTAATAGTCAGATTTGTCTCATTCACCAAACGCGTTTTCAAGTTATTTTCATTTATGTATGAAAATTAAAAATTGGAAATGAAAATCTTTTACAAACCGAATAGATTCTTACTACTCCTTCACTTCGCTGTAATTGTAATTCCATTACAGCCTTATCCTTTATGAATAGCTATGACGGCATTTAATTCATTAAATAACGATTTTATGATCAATCTCTATTATATAAAATATTGAATAGCCATTTTTTATTTAAATTTATGAATAGCAATTCAATGCTGGTACTGTTTTTTTTTCAAAATACCATCATTTAAATGAAGAAAAAAAAAATCCTATTACAGCTTTATTCTATTCCTTCGTGATAGGAATTCCTTTAAAACCTATTCATTTAACGAAGTGAACGAGCCGTTGATATATTTAATTGATAAGAAGGCCACTAGGAAAGCAGCTTGGAATAATAAATTCACCAGAAGACATCAGCAGCTGACAATTGTGCGCACTACACCATGACTTTCGAAGTAAAAAGCCAATCTTCCTCTTGAACTAGATTAATGAATACAGGAACCTAAAGCATGAAAAATTAGATCATGGCAGAAAGTGCTGTGACATACCTTCTGAGCAAACTTACGGCTCTTTTTGAAAACGAGGTGCAGTTTCTGAGAGGTAGTAGGGAAGAAGTAATTGCGGTGAGAGGAGAATTGGAGCGCATAAGGGCTTTCCTGAGAGTTGCAGATTCCCTGGAAGAAAATGATGATGAAGTCAAAGTGTGGGTTAAGCAGATAAGAGGCATAGCATATGAAACTGAGGATATTCTTGATGAATTCACTCTGCTCCTCACACATGACCACGGAACTGGTTCCTCAAGTTTTCTCCATAAGATGTCCTGTTGCATCAGAAACATAAAGGCGCAATACCGGATCACCTGTGAGATCCAAAGGATCAATGCAACTATCAAAAACATCTGCGAAGGACACCGAAGGCTTGGTTTCAGGTTTGCTAAAGCTGAAAGAAACTCATATTGCTCTGATACTGATAATTCCTGGCTAGACCACAGAGGAAATGCCCTCCTTCTGGAGAAAACTGATTTAGTGGGCATTGAAGGCCACAAAAAGGATTTGGTTAGCCGACTGGTTGGAGGCCTTCCGAGGCATGAAGTTATATCAATTGTTGGCATGGGAGGATTGGGAAAGTCCACTTTGGCAAAACAAGTCTATGAAGATGTTGCAGTGAAGAAACACTTCACTATTCGTGCTTGGATCACTCTTTCAAGACGCTCCAAGGTACAGGACCTGCTGAGAGACGTTCTCCAACAGATTATGACGGTGATCACGGAACCAGTTCCTCCTGGAGTGGACTCTACAAATAGCCATTGCCTGAAGATGGTTATTAAAGAATTGTTGAAAAGGAGGAGGTATCTAATTGTGATAGATGATGCATGGGATATAAATGAATGGGATGCTATAAAATATGCATTGCCCCCAAACAATTGTGGCAGCCGAATCATTCTAACCACCCGACGTACTAATGTAGCATCAACCTCGTGCAATGAGTTCAATGGTCAGGTGTATGCGTTGGATCCCTTGACTCTAGAGCAGTCTAGGAGGCTTTTCTGCCAGAAGACGTTCCAGGGAAATCCTTGCCCTCCTCATTTAGAGGAGATCTGCCAATATTTTGAGAAATGCGAGGGTCTGCCCTTAGCAATTGTGGCCATCAGTGATATTTTGGCGACAAAGGATAAAAGTCATATAGATGAATGGGATGCCATTCGCCGATGTCTGCGTGCGGAGATTGATGGTAATGATAGTTAAAGAACTGAAGAATGTACTGTCCCTCAGCTTCAATGATTTGCCATACTACCTAAAGTCCTGCTTGTTGCACCTGTGTGTGTTCCCAGAGGGTTACCTGATTGAGAGGAGGAGACTGCTTCGGTTATGGATAGCAGAAGGATTCATCGAAAAGAAAGAAGGTAAATCACCTGAAGATGTTGCAAAGGAATACCTACATGAGCTGTTGAACAGAAGCCTGATACGTGCGGTAGATACGACAAGCGATGGAAGAATTAGATTTTGCCGCATCCATGATGTTCTGCGAGAGATAATTATTTCAAAATCTGGTGATCAATGCTTTGCCACAATAGCCACAGAGCAAACTGACACATGGCCAGATAAGGTGCGCCGCTTTCAGTACACAACACGGTGCAGACACTACAAGTGAATAGTCGCTTTCTCAACTCCGCTCTTTATACACCTTTGGAGTAGATCCTCAATCACAAATGCGATATTATGTTGTGATTAAATTGCTGACTGTCCTAGATATGCAAGCTGCACCATTGAAAAGGTTCCCCCTTCAAGTTGTAGACTGGTATTACTTGAGATATCTGAGCTTAGGTTCACAGAGATAAATCAATTCCAAGCACAATAGGAAAACTTCAAAATCTAGAGACGCTAGATTTGAAACATACCAATGTAACTGAATTGCCTGTTGAAATCTTAAAGCTCCAGCGGCTTAGACATCTTCTTGTATATCGCTATGAAAATATTGCTTGCTTTTTCTATAAGCATGGGTTTAAGGCCATCATGGGCATCGAAGGTTTGAGGTGCCTATACAAGCTTTGTTATATAGAGGCAGATGATGATAGAAACACTGTGATAGTGAAGGAGCTTGGAAGATTGATCCACTTAAGAAGGTTGGGTATCATAAAGCTTAGGAAAGAACACGGGAGGGACTTATGCTTATCCATTGCCAAATTGACCCAACTTCGTTCTCTTTCATTATCTTCGTGTGATGATGAAATACTTGATCTACAACATCTTACCTGCCCCCCTCAATTCCTTCAGAATTTACTTGAAAGGACGTCTGGAATCATTACCTTCTTGGCTGTGCTCTCTTCAAAGCATTGTCAAGTTATATCTGCAATTCAGTCGATTAGGCAATGATCCACTTCTTTCCCTCCAAAACTGCCCAATCTTGACATCTCGAGTTACAACAGCTTATGATGGTCAAACCCTATGCTTTAAAGCTAAAGGTTTTGAGAAGCTAAAATTTCTAGGTCTAGATAATTTCGATGAGCTCACATGTATCGAAGTGGAGGCAGGAGCAATGCCTTTACTGGAAAATTGGATCATCATGCGTTGTAAATTACTGACAAAGCTTCCATCGGGCATTGAGTACCTAATGAAACTGAAAATACTTAGCTTCTTTGGCATGCCAGAGGAACTGGTCAAGAAGTTTTTCCAGAATGAGAAAGACGATTACTACAGGAAAGTGCACACATTCCTGATGTTTTTCTTGGTTACTGGCAAGATGGGGCCTGGAACCGTCGCTCCATTAAGAACACCTAAAGAAGACAGTCCTTGAGCAATAATGCCGAGTCGATGAACTCTCACCTGTTGGATATAAATATTATGTGAATTTTGTGAACAATCTAGTTGTTGCAGGGTCATGGGTCTACATACCTTTGGCATAAAGCTCCATTGGATGGCTACAGTGTCTCAAGTTCAAACTTTGATGTATAATAGCTCTAATATGCATGCTTTTGTTTTCATCTTTGGCATGAATGTATACAATGTTGTAATGTAGAGGGAAGTAAAGGTACTTGTAAGCAATGCCCACTTTGATGACAAGCAGCAAACTAAGTCCTGTGTGTCTAATAAAGTAATGGTTATAATGGGAGGTTGTGTATATGTGTATCTCCTTTTTATGATCTAACGATGTTCTTGTTCTATCAACCGTCTTCTTACCTCCTTAGGAAAAGAAATACAATCATAGCTTCCTTGTCAGGAAGAGTGACAAAAACAACGACGCTTCCTACCAAATCGTTTTTCTTCACTTCCATTTTAAGCCAATGCCACACAATCCTTCTCTTTGACTCCAATCTTTACAAACCCATCAACTATTAAATTGAATCACAAAATCAGAATAACCTTATAAGCTCAAACTAATGAAAACGCTCGATCCAATTGAACACAGATTATAAATTGCAGGAGACATAAATGAGGCTGAGCACAACTGTTACCTGCTGTGAGATTTTCCTTGGAAACCACAACAATTTGATGTTTTGTATTTTTGTTAAGTAATGGTTGAATGTAAGGATTTTGGCAGCAGTAGTGTTAAGTAAACTATTGTGATGGACATGTTTTGAGAAGAATTAGTAGGTAAAGTTAGTGGAAAATGTCAAGTCATTTTGTACTACAAAACAACTTTTGTATCCTATATATATAGGATGAGAAATCAGATCAATTATGAGAAGATTTTATAGAAAATCTCCATCTCTTTCCTCTATTTTTCTTCTTCTTTGAAATCTTCTGTTTTCACAACAATAATAGCAAAGCTTTAGGTCTTATGGGTTGTGGGTTTAATTTGTTTTTATGTTTTTGCTTTTCTTTATCTTGATTAAAACACTTTGGGTTTATGGCATCTAGAAGTTTCTTTGTTGTTTGACCTCCTATTTTTATGAGAGAGAATTATTAAATATGAGCTATCAAAATGAAAGCGTATGTGAGAGCTCTTAGTTTATGGGATATAGTGGAACAAGGAGCAACAATTGTGCATTGAAAACTAATCCATTTGAATGAAATCAAAAAGCAAGAAAAGCTAGTAAATAGAAGTCCCAAAGCTCTTACATATCTTCAGTCAACAGTACCGAAGGCCATAAGTACATGGATTGTGGCCCATGTTGCAACAAGGAAGTATGGGACAAATTGAAAGAAGAATTTCAAGGAAATGACAAAGTTAGAGCTATTAAGCTGTTAACTCGCAAAAGAGAGTTGGAATTACTTAAAATGAATGAGACAAAAGGTGTGAAAGATTATTTCACATGGCTAATGGAGATTGTTAATCAAATAAGACTATATGTTGAAAATTTTTTAGATCAAAAGGTGGTTGGAAAAATCATAGTAAGTTTGTCTGAGAAATTTGAGTCTCAAATTTTTGCCATAGGAGAATCTTCTAACTTGAGAACTCTTATGGTTGTTGAGTTGATCTCCAAGCACAAGCACAAGAGAAAGGGTTTTCATGAGGTTGAAGAAGTTGTAAAAGGGGCTCTTCATGCAAAGTAGAAATTGAAGCAATTTAAGGAGAGCAAAAAGTTTATTGTAGACAAGTTTGAAAGAGGTAAACTTATTGGAACCTTAGGAGAAACATTAAAGAAAGGAAGATTTCCATCATGTGTTATTTGCAAAAGGACAAATCAATTGGTAGAATATTGTTGGTAAAAGCAAGAAAAGACTTCAATTCAATGTAGATATTGCAAAAGGTATGGTAAGATAGAAAGATTCTATAGTCTAAAGTAGAGTCAATGCAACCAAAAATCTCCATAGCAAGCTAATTTTACTAATGAAAAAAAGGAATCTCAAGTTGAATATCATTTGTTCATGGCCACCTACTCTCTCAATACTGTTGGAAAAAAGCACTTGGTCCCTTGACAATGGGTGCACAAGCCACATGATAAGAGAAGAAGATTTGTTTGATTCTTTACACAGATCATGCAAAATTCCAAAGTTAAGTTAGGAAATGGTGAAGTAGTTAAGGCTTAAGAAAAGGTATGAAACTTGTCATGGATGTTCTTTATGTTCCTTGTTTAGCACAAAATCTTTTTAGTATGGCCTAATTGCTACATAAAAATTATTCCCTCAGTTTCTAAGATAAGATGTGGATAATTTCAGATCTTATTGAAGTAAAGATAGCAAAAGTTGGTATGGTTGATAATTGCTTTACTATATCTTAGGATTTGATAGATCATTCTGATCTTAATGTTATGGCCAATGAAACATGGTTGTAGTTGTCAACCCCTCATGGGGTATCCTAATAGTATTGATGAGCCCCGTAACAAAATAAAATCGCAAACATTCATGATGAGCCATCTAAGGCATTCAAGGAAACATGTAGGCATTAAAGTAATAGAGCACTCCGTGGCATGGACAATTATAACAGGACCATGAGGTTGTTCAGGATAAGAAATTTTGCATACATATAAGTCACATACATAGTGGTTTTTTCTATTTAGCTTATGGTAAGTCCTTAACCTTTACCTTCAAATCGTACAAGAAACATGCTTAAATTAACCCAATACAAAAACATGAAACTTCTTCTCTTGCTTTGGCCCTATTCTCCCTTTTCATCTACTACTTTTCGTTACTTTAAGCATGGATCAACCCTATGATCCTTGTAAATATCCAAATCTATAGGAGTGAGAGCAAACCATAGCTCAATAAATGACTAAATCACAATACTATCAACTAAGGGCAAACAAGTTTGATTAACAAGCGTATGCTATGCAACAATCAACCATATGATACATAGATAGTTTGGATGACTAGAATCTAAACCCATAGAGATTTATGCCCTCTCTTGGGGGTTGAAGGACCATCTTATGTAATTCATGCCAAAGAGAAATTGAGAAGTTTTCAAATTTGTTTATAATATATATATATATATATATATATAAATTATAGTCTCAACTTCCCTTAGAATCAGAAACCCCACTAATTGTTAGCCTCTCCATGTTAACTCTATCTCAAGTGACGTCCTTTTGTAAACCCCCAAATTATTGGAATCGGTTTAGCTTAAAACCCTAATATAGAAGTCAACCGGAACTCTAAAGTCAATAAAACCCTAGTTAGACGTAATAACTTAAGTCCGGCAATCCCGAATAAACAACTCAAAGAAAGTAAGTAAGAGTTTAGAATGTAGAATAGTGCATAATTATCTAAGGAAGCTTAAAAAGATCATATTAGTAAAACCACGAATCGTCTTGAACCCAATCAGACATAGTTCTTGAAAAACGTGTCCCGGGGCTTAGAATAGTAAAAATATACCGTTAGACTCGTAAAAATATAAGGATTTCAAAAATATCAATTTTGTAATTTTTTGGTAAGTAAAAATAATAGATATCGCAATTATACGCGTATTTTCTTACTATCGGTACTTTATTAGTCATATCTACTTTATATTACGCTATTCATTACTATTTTACACTCTTCTTTTCTGTCTACTTTTTCTTACATCTACACTTACAAACACCATAACCTATAACATTTACTTTTTACCTTTCCCATAACTTTATATCACATCTACCTTACTTATTACTTCATTTAATCAACAAAAATACAAAAAAAAAAAAAAATAAAACTCTCTCCCTCTCTTACACTCATGATCGGTGCCCCTTGCCCCCTCTATCTCTCAATTTTTTCAATTTCTTTTATTTTAATCACTCAAAAATCACTTCACATTTTCCTATAAATATCCCCTCCTCTTTCACTTCTTTCACACAATTACTATTCACAAATTTCTCTACAAAAACTCTCTCAAATTCTCCTCTCAAAACTCTCTCCAAATATCCTCCCAAAACTCTCTCAAAATAATCTCAAACCACTTTCTACCTACACCAAACTCATAACCACATAACACTCCAAAAACCTTATTTAGGTAAACTTTTCTTTATAATTTCTTCTTCTCATGTCATGTAACTTTACATGACCATGATGTGAGTTTCCAAAAACTAAATGGAAGCTACACTATGTTCATTTATTGTTCTTGTTCATGAAAATCTATTTATGTTCATGTTGTTATTTTGTTCATGTTATTTTATTATATCTAAGTATTATTATGTATTTGTATATATATATATATATATAATATATTCTTTAAGAGCATATAAGCTCACTTGCAATTTATTTATTTCCATGCAAAGTTATTTATTTATTTCTTTCATTGTAATTTATTGATTTCTTGCTATTTTAAGACTAGTCTCTAGTCTTAGATTTGTCCTCATCAAGTCAAAACAAAATTTTTCTTTCTTTCATTTTATTTTTCTTTTGGGACTAGTCTACTTCTTAGTCCCGGGAGCCTTGAAGAAGCTAAGACTCCTAATACTTGACTTTATTTATTATTTATGTTATTTTTGCTTGCTATTATTTCTCATAAATCATGTTCATTAAGCTTGTCGTCCAAATTTTTTAAGTTCTAAAAATAATTGATAAAAAGGAGATTTAATCACTTAGGAATAAGTTTATATGAAATATAAAATCTATGGTTTAACAAAAATAAATCATTCCTTTCCAAGTTATTAGAAGAACTCACTACAATTTTAGAAACTATTTTTATTATGAAAAGCTTTTTAAATCATTTGTTATCTCACTTTGTTTTTTTAAAAAAGAAAATGATTTTTGATACAAAAATGATTTCTATGAAAAACATAACATGAGAAAGGAATGAGAAATTTTCAAATAAAGATCTTTTCAAAAACAAATGGGTAGAAAAATTGAATAGAAAATAAATAGAAAAAATAGCACTAATATAGAGAAATTTAGGAAAGAAGAAAATTACTTTTCGAAAAAGGTCATTAGGAAAAATAATAACGTCAAAACATAAAGTAATTCTTTGAAAACAAAAAGAATCAAAGTATTCATTTAAAAAGATTTACAAAATGGATTCTTGTAAACTATATTTTCTAAACTCCTAATTGACATTGTTTTACTTAAGAAACATGATTGGACAACAAACACTTGAGCATGAATAAATATGAGCTAAGTAACTAATAAAGATAATTTTTCAACTATATAGATAACTAAGTATTTATCAAACAAATCTTAAATGATTTAAAGTTTGAAATAATTTTTTTTTGAGTTAGAACATTGTGGTGAATCTGATCACCACTCTTTCGAGGCCTGAATGGTTTAGTTTGATAAAAATAGTTTTAGAAATGGATAAATCTTTTTGAGTAGGTAGAAATCGATATATTATATGCGCAATTCCGAGTTAAAATGACCAAGTTATGACCATTTTAAATTAGAATTTCCTTTATACAAACTTTGACGTTCTCATGACATTGTTTTATCAAATTTCAAGGATATCATCAAGAAATACTCATTTTGGGTATTTTCTTTGGCTAGGTGATTCCGAGGAAGAATACCTATACCTCGAAGACTATTTCAATTAAGAGGATTGTATGAGTGACTCATCCATGTAGAAGAATAGTCGACATAGCATCGTGAGTTTATTTCCTTAAAATGCTTTACTTATTTGTGTTATAATTTAGTTGCATTAGAATTAGAAAAGACAAATGGAAATGTATGTAAAATAATTCTTTGAAAGAATCCTAAGGATATTGAGGCTGGAATTGATTTAATGTTTGTTTTAGTATAACACTTGATTTGTATGGGATTTTTTGATCACCTTAAATCTGATAATAATAATGCTATGATATCATAAATAAATGGATTCATGCATACCATGAAGTGAGTCACATTGCATTAGGTTACTATCCTTGGGTGAGAAGGATTGTAGCTTAGGTCGAAAGTAACACTTAGCAGAGTGACTGAAAGCAATTGCTTGGCGACATGAAGGAAATGCTTGGCGGAAGATCCGAAAGCAAGGCTCAATTCAAGTAGACTTCATATGCTTGATGATATTGATCGAAAGCATAAATCTTTTTAACTAAGATTACTTATTTTGAGGTTACGTATCACTAAACCCCGAATGGAGGGCGTAAATCCATTCAACATATAGTTCCGAAAAACTATATGCCTTGTTTGCCTACGTGTATATTGCATTTAATTTTTTTGCTTAAACAACTTATTTGAATTTTTGTTACAAGAAGTTATTTATGGAAATAGTTCTCACTAAGCTTATTAGTTTATACCCCTATAGATATCTTTCGCAATTCACTTATTTGTGGTTAAGGCCACGTAGACCTTGCAGGTAGGTATTTCCCTTTTAGTTAGGAATTTCAAGATAAAGTTAGTGTTGGATAAGCTGTAGAAATACTCTTGTAATAGATTTATGAATAAGGGAAATGTCCCTAAGCTTTGTAAGATCATTGTTATAAATAAATGAATATTATGAATCATCTTTTCTTAATTTGTTATTATATCTTCTTGAGCTTCATAATTCCATGTATGGTCTTCTAAATTTGTGAGAGCACGCCTTATACTTAATATCAAAGCTTTTGGGAATGGCTAGGGTTGTCATACTTAAGCTTTAATGTTGAGTGTGACGGATTGTTACGTTTAGGGTACCCCTTGGGGCGTGACACCTTTGGTGCCTACTTAGTTCCTGTGGGGCTGATAGCCCAATGGTAATCTTTAATAGAGTCATATTCACTAGAACAACACATGATTACCACTGAACTGAGTGACCAACACGTGATGTGAACACCATGTAAATGCAAGTGATGCAGTCATGTAGTGCATGCTCATTTAACATATTAGTTGCGTATGATTAAAGTTTATTATTTAGTGATCACTCATATTAAAGATAGTCATTATTTACATGAAGTACAACACACATTTCAATAGCTTACTTCACATTGGTGACCATCTTTTGGAAGCTTAAAGCTTTGTCATTCATTCAATCACTGCACAACAAACATTATCCCAATCCCTATGCAAATTATCCATTTTAGTTTCTTTATAGATAATGCGACTATATTACAAGCACACCCAATGTGAAAGATCATAATTATTCATCTATGCATCTTGTTTAAGGTCGTAATAGTCTACTGGCAACTTTAGATCCTAGTTTATGGTTCCTATAAACAACACACATGCATTATCATACATATAACTATGCAAGAACTATTATTAGTGCCTAAATGTCCTAAATTCATGTTATAAATTCCTCAATTTATTTGTCTCTTTATCACTTACTAGTTAGATTGAAACAAAGGTGACACTGGTTAAATGTGGAGGCAATTGTGGGGGCGGTCTAGATCGTGTTTAGGCAAGATGAAAATCGTGTTTACTCGCATCATCCATAGCTTAAACCGTAGAGCCAATCGAAGGCCTGATTTAAGCCGTGATTAAAGCTATGTTTAATCTTTATCTTTATTTTTAGTTGCGATTTTCGCATAGTTTTAACCATGGACTAATCGCAGGTGCAATTTTGACCATGATTAAAGTTGTGTGTAAACTTCAATCCCCTCGATCCTTACTCAAACTTAATAATTGTCAAAAGACCATTATTATTCACATTATTTTGGTATGATATTATATAGATTTTATGTGAATTATTAAAGAAAATGGTACTTATTTGGTTAAAATGTTAATTTTAGGGATAAAGAAAGATATTGAGCTTAATGGAGATTTTTGGATGAGTTAGGGAAGGAGATTTTAATGAAGAAATAGGCTAATAGAAAATGACTGTTTCTACATAAGCTATGTAGAACATTGGTGTAGGAGGCAAAGTTGTCCAACAAGTAATTTCAAAGTACATAAGGAAACTACACAAGCTGTGCAGGTTGCCTTTGTAGGAGTTAAAAAATGGACAAAAGCGTTTTTTAGAGTACACGACCTATCTACACAAGCTATGTTCATGGTCGTGCAGCCCCAAATTTATTGAACTTCACCAATTTACATCCTACACAAGCTTCAAACACAAGCCATGTAGGATGCCCGTGCAGAAGACAAATTATTCCTTTCTTATAAATAGCATGTGTCCTTCGCTCGTCTCTTTTCATATCCTTCTTCCTTTGATGAACCTAGAGAGAAAAATAAGTGTTTTAGAGTGGAGAAATGCAAGAGCTTATTGGAGATCACAAGACTTCATCTTTAAGGGTTGTAATCATGACTCTTTACTATTTTTCTTTATTCTATCATTGTATTTCTTATTCTATGGAAAAATAGATCTTTTTATCATAGATCTTGAGAAACCCTAACCCTAATGTAGAGATTGGATTGTTTTATTAATGGAAGTTTATATTTCTTGAATCTATTCATGTATTTATCAATGATTCTTGATTTAATATGTGCGTAGTATTAGATCATTGTATGATTCTTGTTGATTTAATCAATAGGTTGATTGATGAGATAGATCTACCATAAATAGTGAAGTTTGAATGTGACTCTAGATATATATTGCATAGACTTTCTGCATAAAGATTGAATCTTTTTAAGGAATCATGAACTTTGATGCAATTTTATATGTATATAATGACGAAAGATATTTCCATTATACATATAGGGTTAGAAATCAACTATCTTGAAAGAGAGATTGATGAAACGAGATTCCTATAGTTTAAGAACCTAAAGAACCCATTAATAAATGTTTTGTAAGGAATCGAAAATAGGGTTAATGGTGAATCAAGATTATGGATAGTTTTGTGATATGATATTCATAGAAGAGTTGACAGTCAATTTTGCTAGGGTTAATTAATTAATTAAACCTCGTTTTTAATTTTAGTGTTATGAAATAATAAATGTTTTGGTTGTATATTAATTAAAATCTATCAGGTATCATACTTTGTTCATCTTATATATATTATCGGTTTCAATTTCCATTATCTACACTAAAATCCTTCTTAAAACTACATAAATTACGAGGCATAGGTAGACTTAGTCCTTTCTTTTTACAAAGTTTCTTTCATTTAATGCTGAAATGATTAGTCGCTATTTAAGCATAACTTACTTTTACGTGAAAAAAAAAAGTAATTGGAGATTTGAATATTTATACCAAGTGAATATCATTGTCTTTAGAAGATAAACACAAAATTCTTGAAATATGCTTTTCTAACATAATCTCATATTCATACACAAATTGTTTCTTCAAACTTTCGCCTTCACCACCAAAGAAACCCCTAAGATAGCATACACAAACACCACAACCGGTATTTTACTTTATTTTTGAACTTTATGGCAAAATACCTTTGTTGAATACACTAGTACACATGCACGTTTCACCGTTTACAAGTAAAACGTCAAGATTTGCTAAGTTTAAGTTAGGTATTTTACATTTCACCGTTTACAATTTGAGTATTTTACTTTAGTCTAAGTTTAAGTTAGGTATTTTATTAGTACACAAAAAGATACATGCACATTTCACCTTTTACGATTTTATAGTAAAATACCTTTGTTAAATACACTAGTACACACAATCTTCCGTAATCATATACTATTTTATTGAATTATAAATTCATCAGATGAGATATGTTTTACGTGTATCTTATTTTCTACAAGTAAATATTTCTCATTTCATTTTACTATCCAATACTATTCATCTCATGTCATTATTCACTCATATTCATCAATAGTACCCTATTCTTACAATACCCATATTGAAATGACCTAGTCCTTAGGGTACTCAAGGGCATGCTTTTTTTGCCACACACATCATCTCAAAGCGATATGTGTAAGGCATTCCGTTATTGAGTGAGTTTCTAATTAAGTTTTAAAAGAAATCATTATTAATCTTCATAAAAAGAAATCTAGCAGAGTGCCATCTATTTTCCCATAGTTTAGGTTTATCAAAACCTGTAAAATTTGAGCTATTTGAAGAATATGATTAACCAAAATTGATTTACAAATAGTAGCCATAAGGCCCAACAAATGAGTACAATCTGATTAACAAACTCCCGGGAATTCAAGACCTACATTAAATTGAATGAGATTGCTTAGCAATTAATTGGATACAATCATCAAAGGTTACGATATAAAATGATTACAACATATTCTTTCATGAAAAACTCATAAAGTTCATATCTTATACAACGTCATCTAATCGGTTTATCCTACATAGCTTTTATTCCCATTGATTCATCAGTAAGACCTGAATGTTTAATAAAATGAGCTACAAACCCTAGTACAACAGTAATAAAACACATTCACACATGTCATGCATGCCTAAGCTAATGCAACAAGCACAATTTAAATTTAATTAAATTAAAGTCAATAACCAAGTATTCCCAGCGTCCTAGAAATACAAATACGCATAGGAGTACTCATGACCTTGCCGAACAAAAATGGTAGGGTTCCCTCAGTAGATCACGCACTAAAGAGGAGGATTTAAGAAGTCCCTAGAGCTTATCGGAAAAGAAAAGAACGAAGTAATCTCATATGGATGAATTCCACACAAACCGCCACTAATAAACACGGTCTATTGAACGCTTTATGCAAGAGTTGACACCCTTGCATAACTCCATTGCAACTTTGCACCAGCCCCTAATTGGACGTCTGGTTTTGGAATCTTCCCTATCAACTACTCACTTGTCCTTACCACACATTCCGTGGGGGTCTAAGCACGTACAACTACCATATCATCCCGAAAGCTGTGATCAAGCTCGTGGCCTAATCCGGGGGTGCCACTCCTTAAGTAAACAGCTAAGCAGCAACCAATACTCAATTAAACTGAGTTTAAATTCTTAGTTCGGTTATTGAAACTATCCTAACAAGTAACACACAATTATTACATACCTATTGGTCAATCCGAGTTTGTTATCCTGTCCTAAGCTAGAAGTCTAATCAACTGTTCATAATTGAAAACAAAATTAGTTTATAATTAACTATCTCTAACTCCTTTATCTCATTTAGGTTGTATTAATTTAGTCATTTCACCTAAAAATCATGCTTAGAAGGTTAATTAAGCTTAAAGAAGAAATTGGATCAAGTCTTGTTTAAATTGAAAAAGGATTTAAGGAAAAAAGGGGAAGCACGGCTTATGCACAGCCAAAAGAACAGTCTTCTTTATTCAAGTGGCCCAGATGGAAGCATGTTAGGAAACACGATACTGCGTTCTTCCATGCTCTTCAACGTTCATTATGTATTTTTGAAACAAAGAGAAACACGACTTCATATATCCCTCGTGTTCTTTAGTGCTTCAGTGCATTTGTTTTTAGGATAGAGAGAAGCACGGTAGGAAACACCATGATGTATTCCCATTGTGTTTTTCTGGATTTCATATTTCTTCTACATTTGTGTGTTAGAGAGAAGCACAATGGGGGAAACATGGCATTGTGCTCCCATCATGCTCTTCTAGGTTTAGTATGTTTCGTGATTAAACTTGTCATTTTTTGTCAAAATATACTGTAACACACAGAAAAATAAGATAAAGGGTCTATTTGGATGGTCTGTTTTTCATATGTATCCGTATCTTTTTCAAAATGATATGTGTAAATATGTCTGATTTGCATATATATATGTATATATATTATCTATTTTATCTATTTGATTTTTTTATGAGAACTGTTAACATTTTTTTTTATCTATATCTATTTCTTGATAAATAATTTGTTAGAAAATATTTTGAAAAAAGTTTTTGTATCTGCTGAAAAAAGCAAAACAAACAGACCCAAAGATAAAGGGGTCATGATATATATATAAGCTTATATCAAAGCTACAAAACAAGTTGAGTTTGATTAATTTTGTTTTGGGAAATAATTGTGAAATTGTAGAACTTCTACAATTTTTGTAGATGCAATGCTGACATCTGGAAGGGGAACGCCGCCGACATAGAGGTGGTGTAGAGGCAGAGTAAGTTGTGTATGGTATTGAATTCTTAAACGCTGGAGTTGAACGTTGGAGTGTGTGTGTGTGTGTGTGTGTGTGTTTTTTTTTTTTGCTTGTGTTGAAGTTGGACATAATGCTTTTATCTCACGCCGAAGTCAAACACTGCCGGCGTTGCCTTGGGTTTTGTAAGTATTTGATGTTCTGAACGACGCGGAGTTTTTTATTGTACATCGAACGCCATCTCCTGGGCATCCTACGCCGCCAACGTAGGAGTGAAATTCTATAAATATGCGTGCAAGTTCGACAGTTTTACAGAAGTTTTTCCTCCGTGTTTTTTCCTTCCTGAGAGAGAGAAGTCTGGTTGTTCTTGATGTTCTAGTGTGGAATCTTCATCTAAATGCGAGTTTGATCAAATGTGAGTGATCTTAATCCATCTACTATATGTTTTTTCTCTGATTTATGCATGATCTCTTAGGGTTTTATGGATGTTCTTGAAGGAAAACGTGGAAAAGCTTTAGATCTCAGGTTTAATATGATCTTATTAGATGAGGAGTGGGATTTGTGGTCTGATCAAGTAAGTATAATGTTCTCCTATGTGTTTCATACGAGTTTCATGCATGTTCCTTAGGTTTTGGTTGGTTTTTGCATGAAGGTTCTTGTAAGGAAACCCTAGCGCGTGTTGGGATCCATGATTGGTGAATGGAAGTCGGGTTTTAGCAATCCAAATCAGTAAATTTATCTCCTCTATGATGGATTCAAACAAAATAAGAGTTAAACAATCTTTATGCGTTCTTGTTGATATGTAAATCTAGGGTTTTGGTGAAATATTCGGTATTTGTGGAGTTTTGTGCTGTTCATTGTCGTTCTTGAGGATTTTTATGAAGTTTGATCGGAGTAGACGGTGCAGATATCGGAGATTTCTTGTCAGGATATTTGGAGTTTGTGGAATTATTGTTGATGTTGATATAGGAGTTTGTGGAGTTCGGGTTGTCTTTTTTGTTGTTGATATTGGATTTGAGAATTTGAGTTGTATTCTTAAATTTGAGAAAGGTACGACCAATCCCTACTTATTGTTTTTGCTTGTAAGATTAGTATTGCTTGATTGATTGTAGGGATAGAACTTTATAATAAACTTAATTCTTTTCGGTTTAATAATTGTTTGCTTGGTTGTGCTTGGCTTTGACCAGTAAAGACCTGGTACACAGTGATACTGGTGGTACCCCTGATGATCTTAGTGTGAGGTTGTCCTTAGTGGACTTGTACTTTAATATGATTCTGGTAGAATTAGGGGGAAATGAGGATTTTGGGGAGTACCCACTCATTCATATATGTATATAATTACCTTATTTTCAATGAGCTGGTTGTTTTTAAAGAGGAGTTTGAGTTACTTCGAGTTCGGGACTAGAGTATACATAGTCCTCAATTGTGTTGATTTGCTGATTATAAGAAGCTAACAAACTGATTGCCTGCATTAGACTAAGTGCATTCGATATATATACCTGTTGTGTGTGCATTTGCTTTTAAGGATTGGAGTTATCGTACTGGGATTCGCAGCTCACTTTTTAAAATTTCAGGTACAGGTGATGAAGATATTGTATATGATCTTTTGGGTTATGATCTAATCTTTGATTTGGGGGATGGCGATAATGGACCTGACTATCAGCTGAGAGTTAGACTTGTTGATTACAGATTCATGGAAGAAAAGAAGTGTCTAGATATGTTGAAGACTTGATTTTGTTGTATTTTGCTTATTATTATGTTTTATGAACAGTTATTGGATCCTTTGTCGTAGGAAGGCTAAGTTGTAAATGAAGAATTTCTCTTGTAGATAGTTTCAGTTTTTATGCTAGATTGTTGGCTTGTAGTTATGTCAATTAGGATGTTTGTATGTTAAACAGGAATGTTATGAAGTATATTTGTGTTTTCAGGTTATACAGGTTGTGTTAAGTATCCTATGAGATACCCCATGTGTGCATTTACAGGTGAAATTTGTATATTTATGGATATTAGAGTCTTAGCATGTCCTATTTAAGAGAGGACACATGGCTGGTTGTAATACCTTATTTTAAGGCGTTACCTATAACTTTGGGACAAACTTTTTATGATCCTAATGGTATTTGAAAGTCATGTTTATGCTTAGACTCATCTATTTTCATCTTCCATTTGTTAAAACATGATTAATCCACGTTCAAAGCCAGTTTTGAAAGCAGCTTCCATTTTTACCATAGTTCCTCTACAAGATTTCATCATTTTACCCTATTAACATTAACTTACAACAAAATTCAACCCCAAAACACCATTTATAGCCACTATAGCTTACTTAACTTCAAAACCATTATAATCTCATGAAAATAAGTTAGTTTTGATGTCTTACCTCATTCTAAACAATAGTTTTCATTTGCATTAGTTGGGAAGGAAATTTAGGACTTCAAAATCACTCTAAAACTTGATTTTTTGACACCTTAAATATGTACTAACTCACCCAAGTCAGTTTTCATGCTTGAAATACCATAGTACTCACATTACAACATCTTAAGATCTCATGCTTACCTTGACATGAATTTTGTTATGATGGTTGGTCTCCTTCCTATCCTACTTTATCCTCTCCATTTTCCTCTTATAAAGACACCACATCAGCTAATTAGTGCCACATTTTTGCTAATCCCATATTTTGCACTAAGAAAGAGCTAGGGTTTTGGAGAACCTTACCTTAGGGTTTTAGAGATGGAATGTCTCTTAAAAGAAAAGGGCAAAAAAAGAAAGAGGGATATTTATATAGGAAACAAAATGGGTAGAATTAGGGTTTTAGATAAGGGAAAGGGTCTCCTTTTAGGGTTTTTGTCACATGGCACAATCCGATGCGTTTAAATCTTACATATACAAAACCCTTAGCTAGTTGTAAATAGTTTAGGGTTTTCAATCAATCCCTTGGGCTAGCAATGATTTAAATATATCAACCAAGCCTAATCTATTTAAAATTTTGAGTTTTTAATATGCGTAAGTTCCTTGATAGCGAAAAAATCGTAATTTTGCAAAATCAAAGCTTCTAATGACATTGTTTCTATATTTCTTACCAAACTGTTCATTTACAAGACTTTTATGAAATTATAATTTAATTTTATCTTGATATTTGAATTGTTTTTGAATTTTCAAATTTTAGGTTTTCGGTTTGGAGGCTAATTTTTGAAAAAGTTAGCAATTGAAATCAACACATAAATCCAATTGAATTCCATTTACTTTACTTGATTTTTGATATCTTATGATTGGTGTTTGGATCATTTCATTCTTCTTGACCTTGAAATTTTACCTAGTGATTGAATTTTAATTTTTCCTAGTGATTGAATTATTGATTTCTATATTTTTGGTGCCTAAGGTACCCTCCATTTGCAGGTGATTTGGCTCTGCGTGCAAGTTCATTCATATTAATGATCGTTTCATATTAAGAGTTTATAAATTGGCGTATATGTGTTGAGTCTTGAATTTTCTTCTTCACCCCTTTTGTTTATCAACATTCAATATCGTTTTGGTATTATGACGTATAAGATAGGATTTGTATTATTATCATGTTACATCTATCTATTGTCCATTATCATCATATGTTCTTCGTATATCTAAACATTATAGTTACCATCCTCAATTTTATGAGATTGATGCTTCTTATGACTTGGTATGTATATCAATAAGAATGTTTTGGCAGATCTTGACTCTTCACTGACTTGGACTCGCCCAACATGACCGAGGACTTAAATTTACTAGACATGATTTTTGACACAACTGATGACTCAACTCAACAGATACAAAACTAATAAGACACATGACTTATCATGACTTTAAGCTGATGTGGCATAATAATTTGCCATTCCATTCTACCTATATATTCATGCTATTGAGCATATGAAACGTACTATTCCAATCATCTTTCAATTGTCAATTGCATTTAATTATAAGTTTCTTACTAATCAAATTTTCAGTTGTTTATAATTTTTCAATACGCCATCATCGTATGATAATCTATGATTGGTGGTATTAGAAGATTCCTTTGCTTAACAAATTTCTTATTGACTTCAATTCAAGGTATATTATTTTATTATAAGTATGTTATTGTCTATATATTAGAGATGTTTGGCCAGTTCATAAGGTCATAAGTCATCTTTAGTGTTTGACTTTAATATTTTAGTTTTCATGATGCACTGAACTTTTACAAATGCACCAAACGTCTTGATTGACTTATGAGTTCCATAATTAACCACTAAGGATTGGACGTTATATAACTTTTATTTCAAGCTTTTCAATCATTCCCAGTTCGAGGTTAAGGCTAGTTTATTTGACTATCAACTACTAAGAGTGAGGTATGACAATTTGATTGGACCATTTATAATTATACCTTATGTACCACAATTAAAACTAAACATGTGAACTTGGTTTAAAACCTCATCGTTATTCTCAACACCACCATAACCAATCTATTATAATTTTATTGGATGCCACATAACACACGCGATAAATTAATCCTCACAACTTAAATCTTGATTGAGCATTTTACCCAATATGGATTTCTACAAAAATTGTCCCTATACTTGTCACGCCCTAAATAGTACCATAAACGTAATAATCCACCGCATGCTAAACGAGGCTTAAAAATCACTACTACAGTCATTCAAAAGTCTTGTATTAGATGCAAGGCGTTCCCTTACGACAATAGAATACATATGCAGTTGGAAATAGATAGTTCAACTTGATAGAATAAGCATAAAAACATAAACCACAGATATCTCAAGATCAGTTACAAGGTACTAAAGGGCATTCCCCTGCTAAACAAAAAGTCCAGATATTAGCTTTTAATAACAACCTGAACGTTTAAGGTTTACTATGAAAGCCTATACAAAGCTAATCATAAACTGATAAGGGAAAACTCCTAACTCCGCATTTACTTGATTTGCCCAAGTCCGGGGATGCAACCATATGTATGGAAACTGTATCAAAAAGAAGCTATGGGGGGTATAAGCTATGCTACCTTAATGATTTTCACTTAAAAATTTAAATACTCCATCATCAATAGGGCAAGCAAGTTATATTAGACAATCATATGAAATGCACAAGCACGTGAGCATACAATCCATAAGACTTTCCGAGAGTCTTATGTTGAATGGATTTACACCCTCCATTCGGAGTTAGGTGTTTCAGGCCCACACGACCATAGATTTCAATTTTTTTCTCATTTATATAGTGGTTGATTCAAGTGCCTACCCACTCACTATTTATGTAGTTGATTCAAGTGCCTACTCCACTTCCATTTTATTTCAGGTGATCTCGTGCTATTAATAGAATTTTTAGGCCCACTCGTTGCCTAGCTATTATGCCTTCTTCCCACAAAGGTATAATAACAAATGTAATGTATTCACATATGTTATGCATGGGCAGTTTAGTTATATGGTCATGGCATATTATTTAAGTGAATTATAGGCGATCATAGATATTTTAGACACTTCAATTCTATACTAAATCATACAAATATTTATCGCAATCTTTTTTCAATATTCTTAACATCAATTCAACCAAGAAGAATTCACATGCACATTCCAATTTTATCTTACCCTAGTTCTAATGCCACTATCATTACAAGCATAGCCATAAGCATGAAATTTAGGGAAAGTGAACTCACTCGACCATGGACACCGGTCTCTAATAGTAGTACTCCGGAAACAAGAATTTTCCCTCGATTCAAAGTCATCTAAACAAAAAAAATACCTAAATGAGTATTTCAAACCATAACTAATTCCAACCTATTAATTAAAAACTCTTAAGTTCGTAATTTTCGTAGTAGATGGAAATCTCAACTTAAAACGGCCATAACTTGGTCATTTTAACTCGGAATTTCACAAATAAGCTATCGATTTCTATCTTCTTTGAAAGATTTATCTATTTATGATGTTATTATTAAGTTTTGAAAACTATTAGGTCTTAAAAAGCTCAGATCAATAGCTAAAAATTGCATTTCCAAAATTGTTTTGTGAAATTTGCATTGTTCTTACCAAGTATGTTATATGTGCATGCAATATCTATAAGTTGTTATCACGAATGACATGATATGAGCTATTTACATGCATTTCCTTAATGATTTTTGATAAAAAAGAATTCTTGGAAAACTTTTATTTTGCAACAACTTCAAGGACACTTGGTTGAGAAAAACCAACTTTGTTCTTTAAAAATCATCCATATTTTTACTAAGATAAGGTCTTGATGACCTATATACCTAATACCTTCATTATCCTATAAAATTATTCATTTAAGAGTTAGAAAATAGATGTTTAAATAAGGGTTTTGCCTAGTTACGAATTTTACAAAATTTTAAGAGAATGAAAATATTGTTTGATCTACGTTTTGAAACCTTTCCTTTGTTTTAGGATTATACTTTAATAAAAATCCATTTACTCTTATCAAAATCAAGTCTTTATTATATCTATTTCCTAAGGCTTCTATTTTTCTATTAAAATCCTCATTTTGGCTATTGGAAATAGGTGTTTAAGGAAGGATAATTTCTAGATCCGAATTTTGAAACTTGTTTTTAAGATTATTCCTTGTATAAAACTCATTTGATCTTTTAAAATTAAGTCCAAATCAAACCTAATCCCTGAGGCTTCCATTTCTTTAATAAAACTCCTGTTTTAGGGTTGGAAAATAGGTGTTTACATATTAACTATTCCTTATTACGAATTTTAAGTTTTTGTTGGTGTTGAGACATAGCTCTAACTTTAACTTTGGTAATCCTTTTCTTGTTTTAAAAATTTCTCTTAGTAAAACTAAGCTTAACTTAAAAAAATCATTCCTTTATGATACCTATCACTGAAACCCTTCATTGTACATGTAACATCTTCATTTTGGAGTTGGAAAATAGGTTTTTTTAAATGGTTATTTCTCAAGATCCGAATTTCAAAAATCACTTTTTGATAGAAACAAAATAGATCTTGAGTTTTGGCAACACCTTCATTAAGACCATCATATTGCAAATCTTTTATGCATGTAAGACAAGTAACTATGGCATTTAAGTACTCTAAACAAATAGATCTACTATATTACTCATGTCATGGATGCAAATGCAACATAAACAATATTTAGATGAGTTTAATGAAAGAGTATATGTATAAAATATCTATAAGATCAACATTTACCAATAATATAGCAAAATAATAATAAGACAACTTAAATATCAAGATCCATAATATTGTGATGGCAAGGATCTCATGCTTAAGTGTTTCCACATCCCTAGCATAAAGATCATGAGGATTTTAGTGGAACTGCACATGTATGATCTTGCCATTATATGTTTTAGTGTGGTAGGGTCAAGATCTATTACCTATTTAGATATGTGAAGTAAGAAAACTTGAAGAAAAAAAAAAAGAAGTGTGTGTGTGTGTGTGTGTATGAGGGAGAGGGGCTCACGGCAAAGGAGAGAGGAGAGGGAGAGAAAAATTGTTTTTCCAAATGTTTGATTTGTGAGAAATGAGAGAAAGAGAAAAAGTGAAAAGTGAAAGAGATATTATATAAGAAAAGAAATTAGGGTTTTGTGTGAATAATCAATTGAAAAAAATGAAACAAAATATGGCATGTAAAAGAAGGGGGAGGGTCACCGGACTTGGAAGAAGAGAGAGAAAGAGAGTTGTGTGATTCGTTTTGTGTAATAAAATTCAAATTTAATAAGTAATGGAAGTAGTAAAAGTTGTATTGGAAAAGAAAATATAAGGAAGATGATGTGAGATTATAAGAATAGGTTGTAAGGATGTAAGAATAGGGTATGGGTGGTTGTACTTGGTGAATAGTGTAATAGAAATCAAAAAGTTGATTAGACAATTAAATTACCGGTAGTAATGAAAATACGATAAAAGACTATAACTGTAATTTTTATAAATCGAAAAATTTTTATAATTATATTTTTGAATTCCTTATTAAATTTTGGTTCTAACGACTCCTATATATTATTTTTCTATTTCCGAGTCTCAGGGACCGGTTTTCAAGAACAGATCCTGATCGCGTTTGAAATGAATGAATTTCCCTGAAATATAATCTTTTTATGTTTTGATAAATTATTTAGGGCTATATTTTAGAGTTAGCTCATTTCTATTATTCTGGGTTTTCGTTTTGAGATTGTCGGATTTAGGGTTTCTAGGTCCAACTAGTCTTAGAGTATTCTTTTAGGGTTTCAGTTTTTTGTTCTAATCTCTAAAACCGAATTCAGGTTGCTAAAAAAATGATAGTTTACAATACTCACCTAAGTTATCAATCTACAAATTATATATGTCACAACACCATGAAACAAGGCTTTTTTTCTATTTATCATCTCCAACATCCAATTTTTGACTAGGTAACAAAATAAGTCAAGTTCCTACTTAGATTCACTTATGATATTTAGACTAGACAATCTAAGTCTCCTTTTAATATTACTTAACATCTCTCACGTCTCTCTATCTATTACCTCGAATTCTTGTCCATTGAAGATCGGGATTTATACATCAAAGTGATTGTATTAATTGATTCTTAGGATAACTATTGATTTGATCCTAACAATCAATCACACTTAGTGCTCATCTTATCCATGCTTAAGTCAATTTAGTTTTGATATCTATCTAGCTAGGTAGTTCATTAATTCCATAAGAAAGTATATTTGTTCCTTAATAGTCACTTGATCTAGGTTCCTAAATTTAATTATATGACGTCGCGTGTCTACCTTACTAGTCCACTATAATTAAGGAAATGTCTTAACATGGTATGTAAATCCCTTCTTACATATCTTCTACCTTGAGTAATTAACTCCTTATCTCCATAAATGGCCACAATACCATGCTCCTGTAGTCAATCTTCACATGATATTTACTAACCAACTTAGTATGACGAAGTCTTATTTTAGCTTCTCTAACCACAATCCTTATTTGTACTTTGCACTCCTAAATTCATCTAGCAACCAATTAGGCATTTAAGGCTCCTCAAATCATTTCATTAGGATTTCTTAGGTTACATGAGCACTTCACATGGACAAATGACCACATCTTCATTAATATTCTCCAAATGGGGCAATTACTTATATATCCAACTCTACCCAATCCATACTTAAGAAGTCTCCTCTAATTCACTTAAATTAATCCCTATTGCAGGCGACAATAATTTTGATCTCTTCATGAATACATTTAAACTAATCACCACGATAAGCAAACATAACTTATCATTACTCATGTATCTAAAACATATCATTTAACCATGTTCAGCTTTCACTAGATTTTTACTCTCATTCACCTTCATAACTGAAGTGATCATTTGTTAGCTCCTCTAGAGTCCTAACCCTATTAGTTAGAATCCATAGCCATGAATTACCCTATATCACCCTTTATATATCATCTTTTGCATAATTTATAACTCCAATTCTTACTAGTTTCAATATCAAATTTCATTAATACTAGTAGCCATTCCTAATGGGGACAAATTTCATCATATTCTGATCATTCTATCTCATAATCTCAAACGACTAATCATTCAATTATAATAACCACCAATCAATTAGAACCTAGTCTAGATTCACTTAACACATGCTCAAATTTGAAGTTCTAAAATAATTTCAGCAATCTCTTCATAAAAGTTTCTTAATCCAGCCACATTTACACCCTGTAACACCCTAACCTAAGGTGTTATCAGCCTGCAACATGTCACTATCAAAGATTGACATGCAAAGGCTATAATTTCTAATCATCAAGTATATATATCTCAAATATCTCCAAAATCTCATAAATAAAGGATACTCATAAAATAAAATGTCCTTAATTCTTATGAATCATAAACTAAACAAGTTAATTTTAAAGAAATAAAAGAATCTCTTAAACATCATAAAATTCCCGAAGATAACTAATCAAATATAAAGTTTTCTTCTTGATCCACTATCGATAATATACTAATCTTAGTTATCGACAGAAGGGTCAAATCCACTATCACTTTCCTTATAATATACGGATACGTCATATCCCATCATATCATAAATAGTAAAATCTTCACCTGTACTTATGGGAAAAATAAGGATTGAGCGAAAAAAATGTGGTACACCAAACCGAAAACACATGCACATGATCATGCAAAACATAAGATCATATGCAACTTATACTCTAATGCAACAAGCATAGTTTAATTATCTTTTTTCATCAGCCTGCAACCAACACAGTTTAAGAATATATGCATCTAATCCAAAATCCAAAGCAAATCATGATCCCGATGAAAACCATAGTATAGATAGTATATATGTATATAATTGCGTTCCAAAATTAAGCTGGTAACAACTCCTAATCTACCGAAATCATCTCCAAGTGCAACTCCACTCGGGACAATGACACACAAGGATCTTCAAGTTGCAAGCGTTAGTATCACACTTCTGCATCGTCTTTACTAACTGCAACCACTCATAAATTAAAGTCGAATAAGGATTAGTCAAATTTAACAACTAAACCCACAAACACAAACAATCAAACATGGTAAGGTCGTATCTAGATTTGCTTTCAATCCAAGTCTCTCGAACAGTAATTACCAGCAGAGTAGGAACCTTAATCTCACAAGTATTCCTGTTTTTCAATATATTACAAATCAATTTCAATTTCAACTATAATATGAATCCATAAGCTTATTTGAATATCAACACACCTGTTTATCTTGTTGGCACTTCAATGAAACCTTTATCACAATTCCTCCAGAGTTCTTAACTATCTCCACAATTCCTTCAAGATACATATATTATATATATATATATATATTCCTCAATGAATAAAACTACTATGAAAGTCCATAACTTTAAATCCATAAAGATGGGACAAATTCACACTTACCTAGAACTGGTAGATCTTGCTTGCAACAGAACCCTAATTCAATCAATTCTCCTGTCACTAGTAATTAAATATCGCTATAATTATATTCCTACAATCTATTAATCTTAAAAAATCATAAGACTATGATAGAGATCTTACCTTTATTTTGATTCAAAACCACAACTCTCCAAATCTGATTTTGGGTTTCTCACTACTCTCGAATCTTCTTCAATCATATGAAAAATTAGAATTAGACTAATTTATCTAAGGAAATTAATTGAAATAAATTAGAGATAAACCCACTTACCTAGGATTTTGCTAAGGAAGAAGCATGACAAATTCGTGGTCAAGGGGTCTATTTATAAAGGGATTATGGTTAGGAAAAATGCCACCATAGCCTAGGGAAAATGCAGCCATAGGCCGGCCTTTCCGCCGATGGCTTAGCCACGTACACTGGCAACTGAGCTAGGTATACAGATGGTCATTAGTCCGGTATAGGACCAATTTCCTCAGCAATTTTCAAAGCTTCAACATTGAAGTTTAGGCCGTCATCCATTTTCTTTAAGCCAGCGGCTTAAAATAAAGACTGTGGCTTAGATGCTAGCCTAAGCGAAATTCGTCCGATCATTCGCATGTGACTTCCTCGTGTTCAAACTCATCTGTTCAAGGAAAAATATACCCTTTTAAACAATACTTTATTATATTTCTACTATTCATTATAAATTAATTATATGTATCTTACATCTTTCCCCTCCTAAAAGAAACTTTCATCCTCGAAAGTTACCTGATTCATTGAATAGCTCGGGGTATATGGCTTGCTTTTCCTCTTCTAATTCCCAAGTTACTTCTCGTTCAATTTGATTTGTCCACTGGACCTTTACGTACTTGATCACGCATCTCCTCAATATCTTTTCTTTTGTATCCGAGATCTTTACTGGCTTTTCTCGAGTATAAAGATTAGCTTGAACTTCCAATGGTTCCGAAGCTACAATCTAATCAGGGTCTTGCACGTATTTCCTTAACAGGGATACATGAAATATGTTGTGCACTCCTTTTAGACTCGGTGGCAATGCTAGCCTGTGTGCCATATCTCCAACCTATCACACTTTAAGGGGTACCCTAAACGTAACAGTCCGCCACACTCAATATTAAAAGTTAAGTATGACACCCTTAGTCATTCCCAGAAGCTTTGATATAAAGTGTAAGATGTGCTCTCACAAATTTAGAGGACCATACATAGAATTATGAAGCTTAAGAGGATATAATAACAAATTAAGAAAAGAGGATTCATAATATTCATTTGTTCATATCAATAATCTTACAAAACTTAGGGGCATTCCTGTCACGCCCCATAGGGTACCCTAAACGTAACAGTCCGCCACATGCCATATAAGATTCCCGAATTACCACCTTAGTCTTTCGAGAGTCTCATATAGATGTAAGGCGTACCTTTACACAATAGAGTACAAGTCCGAATGGAGATAAAAGCTTAATTTGGCATGCATGGGCAATAGGATATAATTCATGAACATAAATAAATATTACAAAATTCTAAGGGGCATTCCCCCGCAAAAGAATATTTAACGGTCCATTACAGTCATCCAAGTCTTAGAAGTTTTCTATGGAAGTCTAATACAAAAATTATAACTTCTAGGGAAAACTCCTAGCTTCGGTACCTGTTCAGCCGGGTCTCTTCGCCTAAGCCATAAATGTAAGCTGCAAAAGGAACGGACTGTAGGGACGTAAGCTAACTAGCTTAGTGAGTGTAATCTCCCACAAAAACATTTATATCACAACAATTCAACCAAGTTATTAATCAAGCAAGTGTATGCATCAAACACATGAGTTCAACATACATATGACCAACCGGAAATCATATGTGGATGGAATTGCGCCCTCCATCCCGGGTTAGCAGATTAACGAATCCTGCGGTACTAACAATATCCCGTTTATGGATCACGGCTAACCTACGATTATCGATGTCGTTTATGGTTCACGACTAACCTACGATTATTCGATGTCGTTTATGGTTCACGACTAACCTACGATTATTCGATGTCGTTTATGGTTCACGACTAACCTACGATTATTCGATGTCGTTTATGGTTCACGACTAACCTACAAATGCTCATGCTCCATCCCCTTGTGATATGCACATGTCAATTTATCATTTACTCAAGTAGTTGATTAAGCCAATTTACTTAGGCGATCAATCAATTTATCAGACAATCCATCATAGCTAACTATACAATCAAAGTTTATCACCCGGTTTCGATATTCTTAATTTGTTCTCACATCATCAACAATCATATAATTTCCCATAATCCCCATCATTCATATTCCATTCAATTGACCTACATTCTAGTGCACTACTTTACAAGCACATACAATAAATGAATTGGGAAGAAAAACTCACTCCGCCATCGGTACTCCGGTCTTCTAGTAGTAATAGTCCGGAGGTAACTCGTCACCGTCCACGGGTTCACCTATTCATATAAGAAATTACCCTAATAAGTATTCTATCAACTTAGGACACTAAAACTCTAAGGAAACTTAGTGAAATCGGAATTCGCGTCATTTCCGAAGTTCCGTTTTAAAATGGCCATAACTTGGTCGTTTTAAGTCGGAATTTCGCAAATTATATACCGATTCCTATCTACTTCGGAAGAGCTTTCCAAATATGAAGTTTAAATCAAGTTTTGAAAATATCTAAGCCTCGGAATTGAGGGATCAGATCTGTACAGCGGGTTTGTCAATTCCAAAAATGCGGTTTTCATGAATGCATTTGAGATTCCTAAGTGTAATATGATGCTAAATGCAATGGAATGATTTTCCCTATCATGAATGTCATGATGTGAACCTTAAGGAGTCTATGTTCTTATAACTTTTAGATTTAACGATTTTTAGAAAACAACTTTCCTTAGAAACCATTTCCTCTCAATGTTTAGTAAGTGAGTTTACTACATTTGACCACATCTACATTTTACATGGATTTCCTTTAGAAAACTCTACTTTATTTAAAGAAATTTTGACCCTTATATTAGTTATATCCTAAGGCCTTTATTTCTTTAATAAAATACATTTACAAACTTTTAAGTGGGTCTTTTACTATGGGGTTTCCAAAAATCCGAATTTACAAAAGTTCATTTTCAAGTTGATTCCTTTAGGAAAAATATATTTTATACTTGAAACTTTAAGTATCTATTATACCTATATCCTAAGGACTTCATTTATTTAAGAAAATATCATTTTTGAAGTTGGAAAAATAGTGTTTTCTAACCCTACATCCATTATTACGAATTTGGTTTTCATAACTTTTAACTCAAAACTCCTATGGACTTCATTTCTTGTTTCAACATTTTCTTTAGTAAAAACTCCTTTAGACTCATGAAAAATACTACTAAACATTATCTATTACCCATAGGCTTTATTTCTCTTATAAAATATAAGTTTAGAAGTTGTTAAAAGTGTTTTTGACCTTGGTTTTCAAAGTCATCCGAATTTTCAAAAGTCTTTTTCTTGTAAAGTACTTTTCTTTTTGACTTCATGGACCCATATATATAGATCTATACACTAGAAAAGTCATTTACTAAAGACAAAAGTGTTAAAGACTATTTATGCACATATGAACAAAATAATAATGAAACTATAAATGCCTACATGATCATGAGTATCAAGATGATGGATCTACTTTATCAAAAGCTTAAATGAGTTTTAAAAACATAAAAACCATATTTTTATAAAAGATCCTTTGTTTAAAAGACTTTTTGATGGATAAAAGTAAAGCTTTTGGTATGGAAACTCCTTTAAAAGATAGATCTACTTTGTAATGGTTCGGGATTTTTGTGTTGATCTCATTGTTCCTACTACAAGATCATGGGAACATGGAGTTGAGATAACCAAAAATCACTTAGCCATAACAAAGTTTCATGAGTTGGAAGTAGTGGATCTTTACTTACTTGAAGTGGATGGAAGATAGAAGAGAAAAATGAGTTGTGAGTGTGTGTGTGGGGGCTCAAGTTTCGGCCAAAGGGGAAAAGGAGGATTGAGGAGCTTTTTCACACTTTGAAACTTTTGGAAAGTGGAGAATGAAAGAATGAGGAGAGAGAGAGAAAAGTTAGTTTATATAGAAGTGAATTAGGTTAAATGAATAGAAAAGAAATAAAAAAAAAATGGAGCATGGATGGGGGGGGGGGGGTGCATGTGGCGCCGCGGTTTTGAGCTAAAAGGGGGGAAATTTGGCTTTGCTTCATCATGATTTAACTTTGATTTGATTTGTATCATTAGTCATAAGTGAATTGAAGTTGAAGGGACAAAAGTTATGGAAGAATGGAAGAGATGATTGATGGTAAGAGTTAGATTTGTAGGGTAGGCTAATAGTAGACTAGGTAGTAGTTTATGAATAGTAATGAATAGTTGACAAACAATTTAATTTCCGGTAGAAATGAAATACGAATAAAAAGGCTATAACTGTATTTTTCATAAACCGGAAAATTATGAAAAATATATTTTTGAAATCCTTATTTTATTTCAATTCAAATGAGTACTCATAAGAATATTTTTGAAATTCTAGTTTCGGGGCACGTTTTTCTATGATGGGTCTCGGGATGACCCGGAATCGAAATTTTCTTAAAATCATATATTTTCTTAGTTTGAAATATATTCAAGAATTATAATCAAAAGTAATTTTTCTTAGAAAAGTTTATTAATTGGAAACCGAGGAAAAGCCGGAATTAGGGTTCCTAGTTCTCACTCCAGGCTTGAGCTATTTCGGTTTAGGGTTTTGGGTTCCGGTTCTAGGGTTTTCTTGGCTACTTGAAAAACCGGGGTTTACAATTCCCTAGTCACAAATCTATTACAAGAATACTTCTTCATCTTATCCATCACTAAGCTACATCTAGAGATTCCTTAACCAAAAGGAAAATACCTGGCTGCAGGGTCTACGTGGCCTCAACCACAAATAAGTAAACTGCAAAAGATATCTATAGGGGTATAAGCTAATAGGGTTAGTGCGAACTATTTCCATAAATAACTTCTTGTGTAATGGAATTCAAACAAGTTACTTAAGCAGACAAATGAAATGCAACATACACGTGGGCAAATAAGGCATATAGTTTTCCGGGAACTATATGTTGAATGGATTTACGCCCTCCATTCGAGGTTTGGTGAGACGTGACCTCAAAATAAGTAATTTTAGTTAAAAAGATTTATGCTTTCGATCAATATCGCCAAGCATATTAAGTCTACTTGAATTGAGCCTTGCTTCCGAACTTTTCGCCAAGTATTTCCTTTATGTTTCCAAGCAATCGCTTTAGGTCACTCCGCCAAGTGTTGCTTTTGACCTGAGCTACAATCCTTCTCACCCAAGGATAATAGCCCAATGCAATGTAATTCACTTCATGGTATGCATGAATCATTTTATTTATGATATTATAGCATCATTATTATCAAATTTAAGGTGATCATAGAATCTCATACAAATCAAGTGTTATATTAAAACAAACATTAAATCAATCCCGGCCTCGATATTCTTATGATCCTTTCAACAAATTATCTTACATACATATCCATTTGTCTTTTCTTAATTCTAATGCGACTAGATTACAAGCACAATCAAGTAAAGCATTTTAAGGAAATAAACTCACGATGCCATGTTGACAATTCTTCTAAACGGATGAGTCGCTCACACAATCCACTTAGTCGAAATAGTCCTCGGGGATAAGTATCATTCCTTAGAATCATCTAGTCAAAGAAAATACCCAAAATGAGTATTTCTTGATGATTTTCTTGAATTTTGACAAAATAATATCATGAAAACGTCAAAGTTCGTAAAAGGAGAATTTCAATTTAAAATGGCCATAACTTGGTCATTTTAACTCGGAATCGCTCATATAATATATTGATTTCTACCTATTCAAAAAGATATATCCATTTCTAAAACTATTTTTATCAAACTAAACAATTTAGGCCTCGAAACAGTGGTGATCAGATTCACCACGATTTTTTCTATCCCAAAAACAATTTTGTTTCAAACCTTAAATCATTCAAAATTTGTTTGATAAATACTTAGTTATCTATATAGTTGAAAATTTCTCTTTTTATAGCTACTTAGCTCATATTTATTCATGCTCAAGTGTTTGTTGTCCAACCATGTTTCTTGAGTAAACCAATTCAATTAGGAGTTTTAGAAAACTATAGTTTACAAGAAATTCATTTTGTAAATCTTTTGAAATGAATACTTTGATTCTTTTGTTTTCAAAGAATTACTTTATGTTTGACTTATTATTTTTCCTAGATGACTTTTTCGAAAAATAATTTTCTTCTTTTCTAAATTCTCTATATTAGTGCTACTTTTTCCATTTATTTTCTACACCATTTTTCTTTGACTATTTATTTGAAAAGATCTTAATTTGAAAATTTTCATTCCTTTATCATAAGGTTTTCTTTATATTATGTTTTCATAGAAATCATTTTTGTATCAAAATTATTTTCTTTAAAAAAAAAAAAACAAAGTGATATAGAAATGATTTAAAAAACTTTTCAAAACAAAAATAGCTTCTAAAATTGTAGTGAGTTCTTCTTATAACTTGAAAAGGAACGACTTTATTTTTGTTAAACCATAGATTTTATATTTCATATAAACTTATTCCTAAGTGATAAAATCTCCTTTTATCAAATATTTTTAGAGCTTGAAAAATTTGGACAACAATCTTAATGGCATGATTTATGAGAAACAATAGCAAGCAAAAATAACATAAATAATAAATAAAATCAAGTATTGGGAGCCTTAACTTCTTCAATGCTCTAGGGACTAAGAAGTAGACTAGTCCCAAAAGAAATATAAAATGAAAGAAAGAAAAATTTGTTTTGACTTGATGAGGACAAGTCTAAGACTAAAGACTAGTCTTAAAACAACAAGAGACAAATAAATTACAATGGAAGAAATAAATAAATTACTTTACATGAAAATAAATAAATTGCAAGTGAGCTTATATGCTCTAAAGGATATGTATATATATACATAATAATACTTAGATATAATAACAATAATATGAACAAAGTAAAACAATATAAATATTAATGGATTTTCATGAACAAAAACAATACATGAATATAGTGTAGCTTCCATATTTAGTTTTTGGAAACTCACACCAGGGTCATGTAAAGTTACATGACATGAGAAGAAGAAAATATAAAGAAATATTTACCTAAAGAAGGTTTTTGAAGTGTTATGTGGTTATGGGATTTGTGTAGGTAGAAAGTAGTTTAAGATTATTTTGAGAGAGTTTTGGAAGGATATTTGGAGAGAGTTTTGAGAGGAAATTTTGAGAGAGGTTAGGTATAGAAATTTGAGAGAGGAAATGAGGAATGAATTTTTGTGTGATTTGAATAAAAGAAAATTGAAACAAAATGAGTGAGAGAGTTAGACAAGGGGCATCGGCCATGGGGGTATGAGAGGGAGAGAGTTTTATTTTTTATTTTTGTATTTTTGTTGAATAAATGAAGTAATAAGTAAGACAGATGTGAAATAAAGTTATGAGAAAGGTAAAAAGTAAAGGTTATAGGTTATGGTGTTGTAAGAGTAGGTGTTAGAAAAAGTAGAGATAAAATAATAGTATAGAATAGTAGTAAATAGTATAATGTAAAGTAGATATGACTAATAAAGTACCGGTAGTAAGAAAATACACGTATAATTATGATATCTGTTATTTTAATTACCGAAAAATTATAAAACTGATATTTTTAAAAACCTTATATTTTTACAAGTGTAACGGTATATTCAGAATATTTTTACTATTCCGAGCCCTAGGACATGTTTTCTATAACTGTATCTGTTCAGATTCAAAATGATTCGTGGTTTTACTAATATGATCTTTTTAAGTTTCCTTAGGTAATTACGAACTATTCTATGTACTAAACTCTTACTTACTTTCTCAAGCTTGCTTATTCGGGATTGCCGGACTTAAGCCATTACATCTAACTAAGGTTTTGTTGACTTTAGGGTTCCCGGTTGACTTCCAGATTAGGGTTTAAGCTGAATCGATTCCAAAACTTTGCGGTTTACAACCTACCCCCCTTAAAGAAAGTTTTTTTCCTCAAAACTTGAAGGTTCATATATGAAGATTTAAACATCCTTGGGTACTTGTGTCGCATCTTGTCCACAATTTCTTATGTTGCCTTCTTGTGGAAAAGATTTCTCTATAGACCTTTGACATACTTGATTTCCTTATTTCCTAACTTTTGAACTTTTCGGCTAGAGATTCATACTAGGTATTCCTTATAGGTGAGATCCTCCTTTAAGAGTACCGGCTCTAACTCCAAAACCGGTTCTTTGGTCAATCGTCGTATAAAGATCTGGAACATGCCATATACTTCCAACAGGTTTAGTGACAAGATTAAAAACTTCCAACTTGTTTTAGCATCTAAAAAAGATTTAATGTATCGTGAGCTCAAATTTTCCTTGGAGCGCACATGATGTATACTCTTTATCCTTAAGTACACCTGATTTCCTTTTTGAAATTTCTAAGGTCCTCAATTTCTGATCAGTCTTACTTCATTTGTTTATCTTGTGCCTCCTTCTTTCTTTGAAATTCATGATACATGCTCTTAATGTGTCTCCAAAGTTCGATTTGTTCGCTTTGATTATCCATTAGCCTGAAGGTGGCATACGGTATCAAAGCTTAGCCTTGTCTTTAAAATCTCTTGTAGATTAGTTCAATGCTTAGGCACAATTCTTATGTTTTGAGTTGATATGATTCCAACTAGTATGCCATGCTATCATACTATTTTCCTTTCATAAAGCTTTGTCAGCTCGTCCAATCTTTAGTCAATCAGACAACATTATTTCAGGTTGATACTATTGGTAATCCATGGGAATTTCATTCCATCTTTATTCCAATATCAGTAAAGATTTTGTTAATCTTTTCGTCTCTTGGTGCTCTTATTCCTTTGTTGACACTTTGTCACATAATTGGTTACGTCTTCGTTTCATCCCTTCCATCAATAATGATCTTTGAAATTCTAGATATAATTTGGTTCCTTTGGGATGTATCGTACATTTCGGGTTCTGCTCACAATTTCCTTTCTTATTTCCTTATTCTCAAGCACACGAAATCATCCTTTAATTCCCTTGATATTATCATTGTCGTCCATCAATACACTTTTCTTCTTATATTTTCCTCGTTATCCTTTTTATCCTCTCATCTTAGCATTAGGCTTCCTTAATTCTTCTTACTAAGGTTGGTTCCAATACCATATTAGCTAACTCCTCCTTCATTCCTTGTCCCATGATCTTGATGCTCAGCATCTCAATTCCTTTTTATCAACTCCTTATGTTCTGTGAGCAAGGTAGACACTTGAAATTACAGTCCTTGATTAATTCTAGCTATCTTCTCTTTCCTTTTTGTTCTCTTGTTTAGAATAGACTAAAATATCATCCATTTATCCAACAAAGATTTATATACTTGGTTCGAGTTAAGTCAATCCAAAAGGTATCACTAGAAACTCATGGTGTCTATAACGAGTTCAAAATGCATTCTTCCGAATCATCTTTTGATTTGATCCTTAATTGGTGGTATTTTGATCTCAAATCGTGAGAAACCTTTTTGCTTCGTATAGTTGGTAAAAAGATATTCAACTATAGAGGATGGGTATTCATTCTTGATTGTGACTTTGCTCATCTCCCAATAATCAATGCATAAACTTAGGGATTTATCCTTTTCTTCCTTTACAATCCAAACCGGCGTATTCCAGGATGATAAACTTGATTGTATAAACCTTGATCCAAAGGTTCTTGCACTTGTTTCTCCAACTCTTTTAACTCTATTGAGGCCATTTGATATGATGCTTTAGCAAATTGTACAGTATTGGCCATTAGTCTAATCTCAAAATTGATCTTCGGATGTAATCCAGGCCATTCATCCGGAAGACATCTTAAAAACTTATTGACAATCGGAGATATCCTTCAAGATAGGTTTCTCTTTATCTTTTTCCATGTCATCAAGGTAGTCATCCATTCCCTTTGGAACTTCTTCTATCAACTCGAAAGAATGTGAGTCTTCTTTCCTTGCAATAGTGGATTCTTTACCAACGTTATCTTCCCTTCTTATGAGTTCTATGCTCTTTTTGTGATCATTAACTGGGTTTTTATTGAGAGATAAACAACTTATACCAAAGATTCACTTCTTATCCCATTACTTTTGAAGCCACAAGTGGATGTATATCCTTATATCCTTATTAGATGATCCTTCCATACTTCTTAGGTTTCAACGTCCTTTTTCGTGGAGGTTTTAATCTTAAAGCCAAGAGTTGACGTTTGTTATTGGTGGTCTAAACCTCTTAGCTAGATTCGGTGTAACGAAAGAATGTGCTGCTCCACATTCAAAAGAGCGAAACATTCTAGTTTCCTAACTGTATGTTTCCTGTGTATCTAACAGGGGGATTATTACTTCTATTCGCATATCTACTTATTCATAAAACTTTAAACTCTTGTATTGCTTGAAATAAAGGAATAATAAAGAGGGTTCAAGGCTTACCATTTCCCAAGTCGCAGCTATAGCCTCTATTGTATTCCAAAGCAGCTAAGTCTCCATCTTCTTCATTTATTTCTTCACTTATCTATTGTCCCTCCATGTTGTAGATTCTGATTCCTGAAGCAGTGGATCATGATTTGCTTTCACTTATACTTCCATTTCTTTTCTCCATCCTTATAGGTACAACTCCTCCAGAAAGCCTTGTCAGAATATTCCTTTCTTGTGGACAGTCATTGGCGAAATGCCCAATTTCCTTGCAGACATAGTAAGTATAGTTTTCTTTCTTTCAACATTTTGATATCTTATGGTCTGCATCTCCACAGAAGAAGCACTTTCCAAACAACTGTGGGCATTTCTTGAGATAGTGTGCTCTATTGCACTTCCAACACTTAACGTTTTTTGGTACGAACCTCCTACTGTTATCATTGTTCCTATAGTTGTTGCGGAACTTGAATCTCTTTTGTAGGGGTGTGGAACTGGATCCATCATAAAACTTCTTCTCAAAAATCGGGGCTTTCTCTTGTTTTATTCTTACTCTCCTTTTCCTTGCTCCTTCTACAATCCGAGCTCTTTCCACTAATTCTTGATAACTTCTTATGTCAAATTCCTCCAACCTCATTCTCAGGTCTTTGTCCAATCGTCCTATAAAGACTTTTCTTTTCAATTCCTCACTGTACTTGTAGGAATCAGGGGCATATTGTAGCAATCTACTGAACTCAATCTCGTATTGCTCGATAGTTGTTCATTTCTGAGCAATTTGCAAGAAGTCTACACTATACCTTACTCGTAGGCTTCCCGAGAAATAATTTTCCAAGAACTCATGTCTGAATACTTCCCAAGTGATAGGGGTCATTAGCTCTCTTTTCTTTGATTCCCACCATATTCTAGCATTCAGGCGAAGCATGAATGTCCCATACTTGATTTAAAGGTAGTATGGAACCTCATATGCATCGAAAGGTATTTCTATTTGAGCAGCAAGCCAACCTTCAGCCTCATCTGGCTTATCGTAAGCTCCATCAAAATAACAATTACTTCAGATAAAATCAAGCAATATACTCTTATATCACCTTAGCGATGGGGTTGGAGGTAAAGGTGCATTTTGGGAGTATATGCTCCTTAGTACAGATGCTTCAGTTGGCACTTGTTGTTGCTGTGGCATTGGTATAGGTGCCGGTGCTGGTGCGGTTTCAGGTACGGATGCAGGTGTAGGCATGTTCTGCCTAATTGCTTCTAGCACATGGGTCAGATGTCCTAGTGTGGCGTGCAAGTCCATCTGAGGTGCAGTGGCTCCTTGAACGATAGGTTGCTCGGCTTCAACATTCGGTTGGTTGGAGACACTTTGCTCATCCTTACGTCTTCCTCTACTTCGGCTGTTTTAAACTTTCCTAAGTCAGGTTTTATCGTTTTGATAACTTAATTAAATTTTTTTTCGAAAATTTGCAGATATAACGGAAACTTACATGCATAAATAGTTTACTGAAATAAAATTCAAATCATGGTAAATTTGAAATCATACTTAAAACATAAATTCATTAGAAAATTCAAATAAACGGGTGTAGGTCCTTTACATGGAAATTGCAATAAACAATAAGGTAAATAACAACAATCACAAAGAAAAAAAAAATAACAAAGCACCATTCCGAAAACTAAAAAGATAGACTAAGATCGTTGATCTAGTCTTTAATTACAAAATTTAAGCTGCAATACAAGAGATATGCTCGGCTTCTTCCTTCTTTCCTTCCTTCATTCTTTGTACGCATCTCTAGGGTTACTGCTGGACAACCCCGGGTTTCTCTTCCTCATAAATTGCTTAAAGTATTTCTTCCTCTTTCTAGCTACTTCCCTCGACCTTTCATGTATATTGGTCAGTTCTGCTTCATTCAGTTCTGGCACAATGTCATGAATGGTTCTCCAGGTAACAACCCCTTCTGCTTCCATGCTATCATTCTTATTTGATGGAGCATTGTCCGTGTCCATGGTTGAGTCCGCTTCATGTCTCCTTCAAGCCTATTGTTCTTCCAAATAGCGGATGATTCTTGCCTCTTCGTTATTCCAGGGCTCATCGACTCCAACAAGGGCCTGGTTTCCAGCTTCTTGCTCTGATCCTCCTTCATGGTCTTTCTCAGAATCTTCACTTGCTTCTTGCATCGGCTCCTCTCTTATTACCGTTCCTTCTTAGTTGGATTCCGGTAAAGGCGAGTGGCTCAGTGGACACTTCGGTTTGGTGGTCGTAGAACCTCTTGGTAAACTCTATGCTAGTGGAAAACTTCATTGAGGTTAGCTTTCATCCATTCGAGGTGGTCCATCAAATTGTCATGGGTGTATACGTACATTGGTCCAATTCTTGTCCAAGTTCAAAAATCAAGTGAAGTTCGACCTCCATCTTCTCTAAGGACGAATGTTGCTTCCCTCAGCATCTGTCGGTCTTCCGCGATGGCAGCGATTCGTTCCACCGCATATATCATCTCCAGCTCGGTCATTTTCTTTCCTATAGGGCAGTTGTGGATAGTCTGTACTACTCCTTTTCACTCTGTTTGCATCATTCCTCTTTTCCAGATCAAGAACATTTCCCGAACGGTCTTAGGTTGTCTGGCTAAAGTAAATTCTTCACATAACACCTTAAGTCTCAGGCGATAATTTTTCTAGGTTTTCAAAGGGTCCCTTTTGGAAGTTCTTAGCCTGCAGACAAGCTTCATCTATGGTAATCTATGCAAAAGAGAGAGAAGTTAGAAAGCTTATTCTACCCATTCTATCTCATTTAAGTCTTTTTTATTTCTATTCTAGTTTATTTTCTTCTTAAGTCCAATTCTATAATCATGATTCCCAGGTTCTTAACCATGCTCTGATACCAACTTAAACTGTCACGCCCTAAGGGATATCCTAAACATAACAGTCCGCCACACTCAGTATTAAAGCTTAAGCATGACAACCTTAGTCATTTTCAAAAGCTTTGACATTAAGTGTAAGGTGTGCTTTCACAAATTTAGACGGACCATACATGGAATTATGAAGCTTAAGAAGATATAATAACAAATTAAGAAAAGAGGATTCATAATATTCATTTGTTCATATCAATAATCTTACAAAACGTAAGAGCATTCCCTAGTCACAAATCTATTACAAGAATACTTCTTCACCTTATCCATCACTCAGCTACATCTAGAGATTCCTTAACCAAAAGGAAAATACCTGGATGCAAGGTCTACATGGCCTTAACCACAAATAGGTAAACTGCAAAAGATATCTATAGGGGTATAAGCTCATAGGCTTAGTGAGAACTATTTCCATAAATAACTTTTTGTGTAATGGAATTCAAATAAGTTATTTAAGCAAACAAATGAAATGCAACATACACGTGGGCAAATAAGGCATATAGTTTTTCGAAAACTATATGTTGAATGGATTTACGCCCTCCATTCGGGGTTTAGTGATACGTAACCTCAAAACAAGTAGTTTTAGTTAAAAAGATTTATGCTTTCAATAAGTCTACTTGAATTGAGCCTTGCTTCTGGAATTTCCGCCAAGCATTTCCTTTATGTCGCCAAGCAATCGCTTTTGGTCACTTCGCCAAGTGTTGCTTTCGACCTGAGCTACAATCCTTCTCACCCAAGGATAATAACCCAATGCAATGTGACTCACTTCATGGTATGCATAAATCAATTTATTTATGATATCATAGCATCATTATTATCAAATTTAAGGTGATCATAGAATCTCATACAAATCAATTGTTATAATAAAACAAACATTAAATCAATTTCGTCCTCGATATTCTTAGGATTCTTTCAACAAATTATCTTACATACATATCTATTTGTCTTTTCTTAATTCTAATGCGACTAGATTGCAAGCACAATCAAAATAAACTCACGATGCTATGTCGACAATTCTTCTAAATGGATGAGTCGCTCACACAATCCACTTAATCGAAATAGTCCTCGGGGTATAAGTATCCTTCCTTGGAATCACCTAGTCAAAGAAAATACCCAAAATGAGTATTTCTTGATGATTTTCTTGAATTTTGACAAAACGATGTCATGAGAACGTCAAAGTTCGTATAAAGGAGAATTTCAATTTAAAATGGTCATAACTTGGTCATTTTAACTCGGAATCGCTCATATAATATACCGATTTCTACCTATTCGAAAAGATCTATCCATTTTTAAAACTATTTTTATCAAAATAAACAATTTAGGCCCCAAAACAGTAGTGATCAGATTCATCACAAATTTTTCTATCCCAAAAACAATTTTGTTTCAAATTTTAAATCATTCAAAATTTGTTTGATAAATACTTAGTTATCTATATAGTTGAAAAATTCTCTTTTTATAGTTACTTAGCTCATATTTATTCATGCTCAAGTGTTTGTTGTCCAACCATATTTCTTGAGTAAAAAAATGTTAATTAGGAGATTTAGAAAACTATAGTTTACAAGAAATTCATTTTGTAAATCTTTTGAAATAAATACTTTGATCATTTTGTTTTCAAAGAATTACTTTATGTTTGACTTATTATTTTTCCTAGATGACTTTTTCGAAAAGTAATTTTCTTCTTTTCTAAATTCTCTATATTAGTGCTACTTTTCCTGTTTATTTTCTATACCATTTTTCTTTGACTATTTATTTGAAAAGATCTTAATTTGAAAATTCTCATTCCTTTATCATAAGGTTTTCTTTATATTATGTTTTCATAGAAATCACTTTTGTATCAAAATTATTTTCTTTTAAAAAAAAAAAGACAAAGTGACACAAAAGTGATTTAAAAAACTTTTCAAAACAAAAGTAGCTTCTAAATTTGTAGTGAGTTCTTCTTATAACTTGGAAAGGAACGACTTTATTTTTGTTAAACCATAGATTTTATATTTCATATAAACTTATTCCTAAGCGATAAAATCTCCTTTTTATCAAATATTTTTAGAGCTTGAAAAATTTAGACGACAATTTTAATAACATGTTTTATGAGAAATAATAGCAAGCAAAAATAATATAAATAATAAATAAAGTCAAGTATTGGGAGTCTTAGCTTCTTCAAGGCTTCGGAGACTAAGAAGTAGACTAGTCCCAAAAGAAAAATAAAATGAAAGAAAGAAAAATTTGTTTTGACTTGATGAGGACAAGTCTAAGACTAGAGACTAGTCTTAAAACAACAAGAAACAAATAAATTGCAATGGAAGAAAGAAATAAATTACTTTGTATGAAAATAAATAAATTGCAAGTGAGCTTATATGCTCTAAATGATATGTATATATATATACACATAATAATACTTAGATATAATAACAATTATGAACAAAGTAAAACAATATAAACATTGATGGATTTTCATAAACAAGAACAATACATGAACATAGTATAGCTTCCATATTTAGTTTTTGGAAACTTACACCATTGATATATAAAGTTACATGACATGAGAAAAAGAAAATATAAAGAAAAGTTTACCTAAAGAAGGTTTTTGAAGTGTTATATGGTTATGGATTTTGTGTAGGTAGAAAGTGGTTTGAGATTATTTTGAGAGAGTTTTGGGAGGATATTTGGAGAGTTTTGAGAGGAAATTTTGAGAGAGGTTTAGTATAGAAATTTGTGAGTAGTAATTGTGTGAAAGATTTGAAAGAGAATGGGGGTATTTATAGGAAATGAGGAGTGAAGTTTTGTGTGATTTAAATAAAAGAAAATTGAAACAAAATGGAGAGAGAGGGAGATAGGGGCACCGGCCATGGGGATATGAGAGAGAGAAAGTTTTATTTTTTTGTATTTTTGTTGAATAAATGAAGTAATAAGTAAGGTAGATGTGAAATAAAGTTATGAGAAAGGTAAAAAGTAAAGGTTATAGGTTATGGTATTGTAAGAGTAGGTGTTAGAAAACGTAGAGATAAAAAAATAGTGTAGAATAGTAGTAAATAGTGTAATGTAAAGTAGATATGACTAATAAAGTACCGGTAGTAAGAAAATACGCGCATAATTGCGATATCTGTTATTTTAATTACCGAAAAATTATAAAACTGATATTTTTGAAAACCTTATATTTTTACAAGTGTAATGGTATATTCAGAATATTTTTACTACTCCGAGCCCTAGGACACGTTTTCTATAACTGTATCCGTTCAGGTTCAAAACGATTCATGGTTTTACTAATATGATCTTTTTAAGTTTCCTTAGGTAATTATTGATAAGATCATATTTTATACAAATCTTGATGATCAAAAGAGCTAGAATGGATATTTGTTTTGATTAAATTTTATGTTTCAGGACTAATTTGGATAAAGAAATCAAAACAAGAGAATTTGAATTTAAAATAGGAAAAATTGAAGTCAAGGCCGGCAATTTCACATTCAAAGCTGCCAGCGTTCAGACGGCGTAAAACCCAAGGCCACTGCAGCACTGCTAGCTTTGCCCAGCATAAATTCCAACTACATTCAAAGCCGCCTCAAAGCTGCCGGCGTAGAAGATGACGAAGCCAGCGTACATGAAGGCCGGCAGCTCAGAAATGAAACATCACCAGCTTTGAAGCAGTTACATTATAAGCCGACACTAAAGCTACCGGCGTTGAGGCAGCGTACAACACAGATCTGAAGCGACATGAAGATATCAAACGCTTGGAGGAAATTGAAGAGACAAATTTGTTGGAGTGTCTACGCCGGTAACAAAGCCGCCGGCTTAGGGACAGCGTTCGAGCAAAATTGATGCAACGCTTCATTTCTGACCACATACGCCGGTTAAATCTATATCTAAGCCGCCGGCGTAGAAGCGGCCTACATGTGTAACTGATATTGAAGGCTGCCAGTGCACTGCCTGCACAAAGGATAATTCGAAGATACGCCGCCTATAAGCCGCCGGCATAGGATCCATAACTGCCGGCGTACAATCTGAAACAGCAAAGTTCATTTAATGTTTTGCACGAAATTTTTCCTATAAATAGAGGGTCTTCTCCTCACTTTCAAAATCATCCTCATCCATTCCACAATCCTAGTAGCTCTAGAATACTTAGAACTAGGCATTTCATAGAGATTTTTGAAGAGATATTTGAAGTTATTCAAGAAGTTGCAAGTGAAGCTTTGGTATTTTGAATTGGTGATATCTAATCTTATTGCTTTTATGCAATTCATATATCTGAATATTTTGATCATAATGAAATCATTTGCAATTTCTTATCTGATTTTTGAATCATCATCCATGAGTAGCTAAATTCTTTTTGTAGGAAGTCGATGAAGCTTTAAACATGATAAAATGATCTTTGAATCCATGTTATAAGATAGTTAGAATCATAAAATATTCATATTGAATTCTGATTATTCATCATGCTTTTGGTGTATAAGAATTCTAATAACTCGGAAGGGAAATTAGGGTTCATATGAATTCATAAATTTAGATTAAATTGCAATTGCGGAAGCGGCGGAGTTTAATCTAATTTAGAAATTGTCCATGAATATTAATGCAATGTTTTATGTTGATTTCTCACTAAGGAATTAGGAGATGTTAATATAAAGTATTAGTCAATTATAGAATCTGAAGGTTTATAATTGTAATTTTGATTCCACCAATAATTTATTTAGCGGAAGCTATTGAATTGTTTTTGTGGTTTAAAAAGGTTCTTAAACTCTGTTTTTAAATCTTGACAATTTCTTATGAATATCCATGAATCTAATTATCATTATAACACGAGTTCAAGTTGATTGGCAATAGTTTAAAGTGGATTCTGCTCCTTCCCACATTTTTCCACCATATCCTTCTCTTTAAAAAGCTCATTGCATTCATATAGACATATAATTAGATAATTTAGTTTAATCTAATCATTTTAAAAAAAGATCAATTGCCTAGATATTAGTATTAGTTGATAATTGTCTAGTAGTTAATAGATCTCCGTGGGATCGACACTTGACTCATGCTATATTACAATAGAAGGCCCAGTACACTTGCTGGAATAGATGCTTTGAAAATTCATTACTAATTATAGCACATCAATTATGAACTATTCTATATATTAAACTCGTACTTACTTTCTCATGGTTACTTATTTAGGATTGCTTGACTTAAGCCATTACGTTTAACTAGGGTTTTATTGAGTTTAGGGTTCCCGATTGACTTCTAGATTAGGGTTTAAGCTGAACTGATTCCAAAACTTTAGGGGTTTACACAACCCATTCCAGAATCTCAAATGGCCTAACATATCTGTTGTTTAACTTCCCTCTCATATCAAATCTGACAACACCCTTTGTCGGTGACATTTTAAGCGACACGTGCTCCCTTACCTGAAATTCCAAGAGTCTCCTTAGTTTGTCCGCATAACCCTTCCGTCGGTTTTTTGCAGCTTGTAATTTCTGTTTGATCACCTTAACTTTATCAACAACATCTTGTACCAACTCTAGTCCTAGAATCTGTCTTTCACCTACTTCATCCTAATGAATCGATTATCGACACTTTCTTCCATATAAGGCTTCATACAGTGGTATGCCTATTTATGCTTGATAACTGTTGTTGTAGGCAAATTCCACTAACAGTAGATGTTTATGCTAGCTTCCCTTAAAGTCCAAGACACAAGCTTTTAGTATGTCCTCAAGAATCTAGATGGTATGTTCAGACTGCCCGTTTATCTGAGGGTAATAAGCATTACTGAAAACCACTTTAGTACCTAAAGCTTTATGCAAACTTTTCCAAAATCTTCCTACAAACCTAATGTCTCGGTCCGACACAATGGTCATTAGAACTCTGTGTAGTATCACGATCTCTTTGATATACTGTTGTGCTAATTGATCCAATCGGTACCCAATTCTGATCGGTATAAAATGGGCTACTTTAGTAAGTCTGTCGCTAATCACCCATACCAAATCAAACTTTCCTTCGGTCCTAGGTAGAGTCATGACAAAATCCATATTGATGTGTTCTCACTTCCACTGAGGTATAGACAAAGGCCTTAATTCACCAACTGGTCTTCTATGTTCAATATTAATCATTTGGCAGGTGTGACACTTTGATACATATTCAACGATCTCCTTTTTCATATTATTCTACCAGTATAACTTCTTTAAATCCTAATACATTTTATTGCCACTAAGATGGATGGAATAACTCGAGTAGTGTGCTTCCTTCAACAACTCTCTTTTAAGTTCTCCTTGTTCAGGCACACACAGTCTCCCCTTGTACCTCATGATACCCTCTTCATCAACATAAAATTGAAGGGCTCTGCCAATTTCCAATCTTCGCTTGATTTCTAGTATACTTGAATCATCTAGTTGACTTGATTTAATTCTATCAACCAGAGTAGCCTGTATCTATAACCTTGCCAATCTTGCTCCTACTTTTCTGGTCACTATTTCCAAATCCAACTTCCTCATGTTATCAAGCAAATGCCGCTTAGAGGTTATTAAAGCAGCTAGATTCTCATTCCTTTTCCTACTTAAAAATCAGCTACCACATTGGCCTTTCTAGGGTGGTATTGAATATCTACATCCTAGTCCTTTATTAACTCTTGCCACCTCCTTTGTCTCATGTTTAGGTCTCTCTGAGTGAAAATTTACTTCAACCTCTTGTGATCCGTGAATATCTTGCATTTCTCCTCGTACAAATACTGTCTCCATAATTTTAAAACATGAACCACAGCTGCCAGTTCTAAGTCATGAGTGGGATAATTCCTTTCGTACAGCTTTAACTGTCGAGATGCATAAGCTATCACTCTACCATCTTATATCAAAACGAAACCTAGATCTTGTATAGAAGCATCACTATAAATAGTGTACTCCTCTCCACTCACTAGCAAAGCTAATACCAGTGCCAACACTAATTTTTCCTTTAATAGTTGGAAGCTACTCTCACAGTTCTCGTCTTAAAAATACTTTACTCCCTTCTAAGTTAGTTTAGTCAAAGGATTGGCAATCTTGGAGAAATCCTATAAAAATCTCCTGTAATATCCTGACATCCCTAGAAAACTTCTTATTTTAGACACTGTCTTAGGAGCTTACCATTCTACTATGGCTTTCACTTTCTTGAGATCTACTGAAATTCCATTCCCATCCACTATATGTCCAAAGAATGACATTTGGTCTAAGCAAAACTCACACTTAGTGAACTTGACATATAACTTTCCTTCTTGTAATCTACTCAGGACCATTCTAAGATGCTCTTCATGTTCTTCCTCAGTCGTAAAGTACACCAAAACATCGTCGATGAACACTACTACAAACGAGTCTAAGTAATTCCTAAAGACTTTGTTCATCAGATCCATAAAAACAATTGGTGCATTTGTAAAACAAAAAAGGCATAACTACAAACTCTTAATGCTCATATCTAGTCCTAAAAGTTGTCTTCGTAATATCTTTTGCTTTAATCCGTAGTTGGTGATACCCTGACCTCAAATTGATCTTAGAAAATACCCGTGCTCCAACCAATTGATCAAATAAATCATCTATTCTAGGAAACAAGTACTTATTCTTGATCGTTACCTGATTCAACTTCCTATAGTCTATACACAGCCACATGCAGCCATCTGTCTTCTTCACAAACAACACTGGAGCTCGCCAGGGTGACACGTTCGATCTTATGAATTTCTTCTTAAGTAGATCTTCTAGTTGAACTTTTAATTTTGCTAATTCCATCAGTGCCATCCGATATTAAGGCTATGCAAAAAAACCGATCGAACCATGAATCGAATCGGACTGGACCCGAACCGAATCGAAATTTAGGTTTTTTTTTTTAAACGATTCGGTTCGATGAAGAGTAAACGTTCGCGGTTCAGTTTGGGACCATAAACCAAACTGTATGGTTCAAATGAACCGAACCGAACCGAACCATTTTATATATTAAAAAAGTTAAACATATTATTTTTACTCTTAATTATTTTATTAATGATACATATCTACATCATAAATTTTAAAAACAATTAATTTTTTAAAACTTGTGACTTATATATGTGTAATTCATTAGAATAAAATTAGATTTTTCATAATATGTTTTAATTGTTATGTTGTCTTTAAGTAAGATAGATTTTAGATTTTAGCCTCTAGTATCCTAATTTCTACATATCTCTTTTCTGTTTGTCTTATTAATTAATCTACCTCTATATTAAGTTACTTATTAATTTATATAATTCGTAATATGTTAGTTAGAAGCATACTACGAATTAAATTTTATGTCTCATATTGGGATAAAGTCTAGTATACTATTATAGTTCAAGATAATTAAAAAAAAATAATACTAGTCACAATTATAATTTGATAATAGATTAAATTCATTTCTTCCTATATGTTTTACATGTTTATTTGGTAAATGAGTAATTTAAAATATTGTTGTTTATATTTGCATTAGTGATAAAAAAATATGTAATTGAAGTTTTTTGATAGAATATAATTTTTATTTTATGAAAAAAAGGTTCGAACAGCAAACCAAACAATTTTTTTTTCGCTTCAAAAAAATTACGAACCGAACCGTATGGTTAGGTTTTAATTTAAAAGAAAAACCAAACCATAAAATATGGTGTGGTTCGGTTCTAGGTACAAATCTAACCGAACTGAACCGTACCATGCACACCCCTATCCGATATGGTGCTTTAGACTTAGGCATGGTACCTGGCACCAAATCAATACCGAACTCGACCTTCCTATTAAGTGGCAATCCTGGTAGGTCTTCTGGAAATACTTCTAAGTACTCTCTCACGACCGGTATCCTTATAAGATCTATCTTCGATTCATCCCATATTATCATAGCTGCTACTACCGTCTTCTCCTTTAACTCATATGTAAGTAAAGTTGTAGGTCTTTGTACTTCAAGTTTATGTACAAATTTATCTCCATCTAAACTAAACTCCATAACTAGATTTTTACAATAAATTATAGCCTGGTGTTTCATCAACCAATCTACTCCTAATGTTACATGAAAATCGATCATGTCCATCACCATAAGATCTGTAGGTAAATACCTACCTTCTATTTCTATGTTCACATTTTCACATATTTTATTCAACAAGGATCCACTTCCTAAAGGAGTATTTATAGTAAGACATCTAGACATGAATTCAATATTCACTCCACATGCAAATGTAAACAACTCAGATATACATGAAAAGCTCGCTCTAGTATCAAATAATACATGTGCCCAATTCCCGAGGATAGACAGTGAACCTGCTATGGTGTCTACACTGGAGGTATCTCTACGCTGTAAGGCATAAATCTTGGTGGGTGCTCTCTATCTTTGTCCCTAATGTCTATTCATTGGTGCTCTAGACACTACCTGCCTACCCAATTCCTTGCAGTCCATCACCTTATGTCCCCTTTGTCCACACTTAAAACAAAAAATAGGTGGACCTCTTGATCGCTCAATGCAGAATCTCTGACTATGCCCCACCTTTCCATAGGTGAAGCATGCATTTTCAAGCCATTTGCAATCTTTCACATCATGGGGTCCCTGGCATCTAAGGCATTTCTTCTCTGAACTTGGAACCAAAGATCTTACTTGTTGGATGAAAGGCTTTTTCCCCCTATCTTGAGCGATAACCATAGCAGCTGATCTCTTGCCTAAATGAACTTGACTCCTTGAGTCCTCCCTTCCTTTAATCCTTTTTAACCCCTGCTCAACCAGCTTTGCCTTGTTGACCACAAACGAGTAATTGGTCAACTCCATCAATTTTACATAATGTTGAATCTCTGGTTCTAAACCAATAATGAACCTACTCATCTTAGCATCATCACTCTCTCTCATTGACTCAGGAAGAAACCTCATCAGCCTATTCAATTTTGCTTCATACTCTTCAACAGTTAGCTTTGCCATGTTGCAACGTGTAGTATTCCTGCAACATCTTCTGTCTGACACTATCCAGGAAGAATTCCCTATAGAAGGCTGCTGAAATTTGTCCCATGTGATTACTCCTGGTATATGCCTCTTGGTGCTTAGCCACCAGTTGTTTGCTTTCCCAGTCAGTAGATAGGAGGTATATTCCACTTTCTTGTGTTCAAGAATGCGAAAGTCTTCTCCATCTCTTCCATCCATAATTATGCCTCTAGGGTTTTTCTAGGTGTTAGCTCGAACTTGTACACTAGGTCCACAAATTTGTTCAGGCTCCGAACATCAGTGTGCCTCGTTCCATTCCCTCCATTACCGTTCATCCTTTGGGTCTCCTACCTCCAAGTTTCAGCATTAGCTTAGATCATCTACATGTCGTTCCTCATATTCTACTATTGTTGAGTGACTACTCCCAGAAGAGTATTCACTGCTTGCATCAATTGAGCAGCATCAATAGGCACTTGTTGTCCTATAGGTGGTGCTGTTGGTGGTGAAGGTGGGGGTAAATCCTATCCCAGTTAGTTCAGGGGTGGCTGGTTCAGTGGTGATTATTCTTCCTTACCAGTCTTTAAGGAACTAGGATCAGGGCTCTTCTACGTGGTGGCAATCCACCAAGAATAATATCTATAAGATTAATGAAAATACTAAAAGATTATAGTACTATAATATCATAACTTATAAATAAACGTCTCCTACTAATTTCTACCCCTCTCATCAAGGCTCACCGTCCTAAGGAGTCATAACCTGAGTCTAATGATCAAAACCTATTACTCTGATACCACTTAAGCTGTAACGCCCTAACCTAAGGAATTATTAGCTCGCCTCGTATCACTACCAAAGATTGACACGCAAAGGCTATAATTTCTAATCATCAAATATATATATCTTAAATATCTCCAAAATCTCACAAATAAAGGATTCTCATAAAATGAAATGTCATCAATTCTTCTTAATCATAAACTAAAAAAGTCAATTTTAAAGAAATAAAAGAATCTCTCAAACATCATAAATTTCTCAAAGATAACTAATCAAATATAAAGTTTTTCTTCTTGATCCACTATCCATAATATACTAATCTCAATTATTGGTAGAAGGGTCAAATCCACTATTGCTTTCCCCATAGTCAACAAATATGCCGTATCCTGTCATGTCATAAATAATAGAATCTTCACCTGTACTTGTGGGAAAAATAAGGATTGAGCGAAAAAAGCTTGGTACGCCAAACCGAAAACACATGCAAAACACAATATCACATACAACTTATACTCTAATGCAACAAGCACAGTTTAATTATCTTTTCATCAGCTTGCAACCAACATAGTTTAGAAATATATGCATCTAATCCAAGACCCGAAGTTACTCATGACCTCAATGAAAACCATAGTATAGATAGTATATATGTATATAATTGCATTTCACAATTAAGCTAGTAACGACTCCTAATTTACCGGAATTATCTCTAAGTGCAACTCCACTTGAGACAACGACACACAAGAATCATCAAGTTGCCAGCATTAATATTACACTCCTACATGGTCTTTACTAACCGCAACCGCTCACAACCAACATTTGATTCAATTAAAGTCGAATAACAATTAGTCAAATTTAACAACTAAACCTACAAGCACAAACAATCAAACATGGTAAGGTCATACCTGGATTTACTTTTAATCTAAATCTCCCGAACAGTAATTATTAATAGAGTAGGAACCCTAATCTCACAAATATTCCTGTTTATCAATATATTACAAATCAATTTCAATTTCAACTATAATATGAAACCCTAACCCTAACTTCCATAACCCAATTTCAATATCAACACACTTGTTTATCTCGTTTGCACTTTAATGCAACCTTTATCACAATTCCTCCAGAGTTCTTAACTATCTCCACAGTTCCTTTAAGATACATATATATACAATCCGCAATGAATAAAACTATTACGAAAGTTCATAACTTTAAATCCACAAAGATGGGATGGATTCACACTTACCTGGAACTGGTAGATCTTGCTTGCAATAGAACCCTAATTCAATCAATTCTCCTATCACAAGTAATTAACTATCGCTATAATCATATTCCTACAATCTATCTTAGAAATCACATGACTATGATAGAGATCTTATCTTTATTTCGATTTGAAACCACAACTCTCTAAATCTGATTTAAGCTCCACTAGATCTCGAATCTCCTTTATTCATATGAAAAACTAGAATTAGACTAATTTATCTAAGGAAATTAATTGAAAAAGATTAGAGATAGACCCACTTACCTAAGGTTTTGTTGAGGACGAAGTGTGACAAATTCGTAGGTCAAGGGGCCTATTTATAGAGGGACTGTCACGCCCCAAAGGGTACCCAAAACACGACAGTCCACCACACTCGATATTTAAACTTAAGTATGACAACCTTAGTCATCCCATAAGTTTACATACTGGGTGTAAGGTGCACTTACACAACTTTTAGGATCACACTTTGAATCAAATAGTCTTAAGAAGGCATACATTAGCATTAAGAATAGAAATCACAACAAGATAAATAAGTTAAGTCATTACAAAAGTCAAGAGGGTATACCCCCGCCAAAATAATAATGGAAGTCCATCCATTCTAAATCCACATTACAAATACTAAGGTATATATCAAGGAGATTTTCCTAGAAGTCCATGCCTCTAGTTAGGTCCCGACTTCTTCAAAAGCTCCTTCACCTAAATGATAATCCTATGAAAAGTGTTCTCTCGGAACAACCAAAAATAGGACACCACAACAAAACTATCGGGGTGTAAGCTACAGGCTTAATGAGATCCATTTCCAAATATTTAATACTCAACAACAGTATATAACAAATAAGTTATTAGTAACCATATGGAATGCACAAACTCATAAGCATATAATACATAAAACCGTCCAGAAATCTTATGTTGAATGGATTTACTCCCTCCATTCGGAATTAGGTGTTTCAGGCCCATACGACCAACATTTAAATTTTTCTCACTTCTTATTGTGGTTGATATAGGTGCCCAGCCACCACTTTTAAATTTTACTGTGGTTAATACAGGTACCCACCCACACACATTTTTAATTCCGACCTATATGCCATCATTCGAGTTTACAGGCCCCTCGTTGCCCAATTGTTATGCCTTCTTCCCACAAAGGTATAATAACCTATGCAATGTGACTCACTACGTGATATACATGTACAGTTTATTCATATAATCATGGCATGTTAATTAAGTAGATTAAGTGCGATTATAGAGAATTTCAGACAATCTAAGTCTATACTAGCTCATACAATGATTTTTCAACAAGTCTCATCTTGATATACTTATCATTCATTCAACCAAGATTAGATCGCAAATCATCATAATTTTATCTTTTTCTAATTCTAATGCCACAAACAATTACAAGCACATACATGAGCACAACTATTTAAGAAATGAACTCACTCGGCCATAGAGAGAAATCGACTAGTCGTAGTAGTCCTCGGGGAGTGGAAATCTGTCCTCCAAATAACCTAAGAACAAGGAATACCCGAAATGATTATTTCTTATAAGGTTCTATTAACTTAACAATTCTATTTGCTAAGTTCGGCAATTTTCGCATAAGTTAGAGTCCTAACTTCAAATGACTATATCTAACTCATTTTAACTCGGAATTGAGCATATAATATACCGATTTCTATCTACTTCTAAAAATCTATCTATTTCTAACATTATTTCCAAGTTTTGAAAATAATTAGATCACGAAATAATCTGATCAGTCGAAAATTCCAATTCCGAAAAATAATTTCGTGAATGTTTGCGATGTTCCTAGCATATAGATCAACCATACATGCAATATTGATGATTTCCTATCATGAATGGCATGTTATGAACTTGATGCATGCATGTTCTTGACCTTATTTACAAAAAGGAAATTTAAGAAACTTTTTATTTGTAAAACTCTATGACTATTCACTATCAAGAAAACTAGTTTCCTAACTTTGATCATCCCATTTGTTTTGGAGTTATTTCCTTAAGGAAATCAAATTATCCTTGTCTAAGTCGAGTCTTCATTATATCCATTACCTAAGCCTTCATTTCTAAATAAAAAAACTTGCATTTTGCACTTTGTAAATATGTTTTCAAATAGGATTTATTCAAAAATCCGAATTTTTAGAAATTAAATTTTTGAATGATTCTTTTAGGAAAACTTGTTTAATGCATCAAAATTTAAGACTTTAAGATACCTATTACTTAAGGACTCCATTTAATATATAAAACTTCTATTTTGAGCTTAGATGATCGGTGTTCTTATGGCCTTCATTCAAAATTACGAATTTCATATGTTGACCACTAACTCAAAATTTTCCATCTACGTTCTACTTCTTGTTTTATACCTTAATCTCATCAAACTCATTTCAACTTATAAAAATCACTACTTAATGATACCTATTACCTATACCCTTCATTTTTCACATCAAACATGAGTTTTAAAATTGATAAAAGGGCTTCGAAATCATACGAATTTGTCTTTGAACATTTCAAACAAAAACTTTTCCTTTGTGAGTTCTTTGTTTTATTTGCCTAAGGATCTACCAACTACAACATCTACATACACAAAACAAGGCCTTTATGAGCATTAATGCATGAAAACGTAAATCATCCATAAGATCATAAATGTCAAGCATGGTATAAGCATCTAAAAGCTAGATCTACTACTTATGATGTATGAAATGAAGTTTAAAAGCATGAACATGGGTTTTTTATGCTAGATCTCTACTTTACCCTACTTTACATGCATAACCATGAAGATATTTCAACAAAAACTTAATCAAACACAAGATCTACTCTTGTGATGGCTTGATATTGACGTAGTAGCATTTTCTTGTCCCTAACAAGTGCTCATGGGGACTTAGAGTGAAAACACTCATGCATAATCTTGCCATTACAAGATTAAATGCTAGGAAAGCTTAAGAATCATCACCTAAAACTTGAAATAGATGAGAAATGAAGAAGAAAGAAGCTTGTTGTGTGTGTGTGGAAAGGGGCTCACGGCAACAAGGAAAAAAAAAGAGAGAGTTTGAGAGTTTTCGAGACAAATGAAATGAAAATGAAGAGAGAGAAAAGAAAAGGATTATTTATATTAAGTGATTTAGGATTTGTTTTATATTATAAAAGGATTAAAATAAAGCAAAATGGAGTCAATTAGGGGGGAGGGGGTGCCAGTTCAAGAGTAAGGAAGAGAGGGAGAGAGTTTGATTTTATTTGTTTTGTAATTTATGTAATAACATATCTTAAATTGTAATAATTCTTAAGAGACAAACTTTTCTTGGAAAAGAAAATGTAATGGAGTATTTGTTAGGATGTAAGGCTAGGATATGGGTATGTGTGTGTAGTAGGTTGTACTTGTGAATAGTAATAAATAATAGACAAGACATTTATTTTACCGGTAGTAAAGAAAATATGGGAAAAAGGCTATAACTGTAATTTTATAACCCGAAAAATTATAAAACTTATATTTTTTGAATCTTTATAAAATTTCGGTTCTAAAAAGTATTCCAGAATATTTTTCCAAGTTTCTAGTTCCGAGGCTTGCTTTCCGTAATAGAGTTCGGGAAGGCCCGGAATAGAAATTTTTCGAAATCAGAACTTGTTATGGTTTGAAATGTACTTTAAAACAATAATCCACATTAAATTATTCTATAGAGGTTCTTTTAAATTGAAATCAAAGAAAAGCCGGATCTAGGGTTCCTAGGTTGCTCATACTAATCCCATTTAGGGTTTTAGTTTCCGATTTCCGAAGTTTACTCGGTTACTAAGAAAACCGGGGTTTGCAGGGACTTTACTTAGGAAAAACGCCAACATATCCTAGGGAAAACATAGCCATAGGTTGGCCTTTCCACCAATGGCTTTGCCACTTACGCTGGCGGCTAAGCTGAGTACACCAGCAGCCATTAGTCTGGCATAGGGCCAATATCCTCTACAATTTTCGAAGCTTCAACACTGGCGTTTAAGTCGTCGTACATTGTCTTTAAGCCGGCGGCTTAGGATTATAGGCTGGCAGCTTAGATACCGACTTAAACTAAATTCTTTCGATCAATCACACTTGACTTCCTCGTGTCTAAGTTCATCTATTCAAGGACAAAAATACCCTTTTAAACAATACTATATTACATTTATACCATTCATTATAAATTAATTATCTATATCTTGCACTCCCCGTATCTCATAATTCTCCATTAACATATTAGTCACTTATTTATCATTATATATAGAATCACGAGGTGGAAAAAGGGTAAGGGAATTTCATTAAGGTGAATCACTACATTTGATATATCTCCTAACTATCTACATCATCCAAACAAATAAAAACAACATCTCAATTCAACCTAATGATCTCAGCTCATCTAGAGGGAGTAACGATAGCATGCACATAAAAAAGAAATAAAAGCAACATGCACCCTAATCCAAAAAAATATCAAACTAAGTCCGGTTTTAGGTTCCATTTTCTATAACATAATAAAGTAATATATACATATATATATATATACGAATAGACATTTAGCCAAGTTTGTTATTTAATTATCCCATATTTGTTTCAAGGTTTTCAATTTAAGCCAGCACATCAAGCATCACAATAAAGCCAAAGTGTCCCATCCCACTCTTGTTACTTACTATCCTAAGTATCGTACCCTAACCAAATTCAACTTATAACTCTGATACCAATTGAAACGACCCTTCCCTCAGGGTGCTCAATGGTGTGTTTGTTTTTTGCACACATTGCCTTAAAGCAATATGTGCAAGGTGTAAACCCCTGTTTTCTAAGCCCTAAACCTTAAGCCGGAAAGTCTACCGGAGACCTTAAGTCAACGGATCTTGAGTAAAACCCTACAGTTTAGATCCTGCAAACCCGAGTTCGTAAATCGAGGAGTCGAAAAATAATTAAAGTGTTTAGAATAGTCCGTAATAATATTTGATTATTAAAAATATCAGATTGGTTCATTTCGGCTTATTTCGAACCCGTTTGGATACTGCTTTGGAAAGCGTGTCCCGGGGCTCGGAAAATTAAAAATATATCTTTAATATTTTTAGACTCGTATTTTTATAAGGATTTCAAAAATATCAAGTTTAGAATTTTTCGGATTCTAAAAATATCAGTTATAGCTCATATAAGCTTATTTTACTCTTACCGGTAACTAAATTGTTAAATTTCTAAAAATAATTTAATTGATTATTTTATTTAAATCATAAAAATTCTGCTACTTAAATAAAAATATTTTTCTTAATTTATTTTATATTTTCTTATTCAAAAAGCCACTTTATCAACCCATACCTCAAGTACACATACATTATCATTACTACACATTATTATGTCTTCTTTTGCTTTTTCTTACACTCCTTTCCCAAAATTGCAGCTGCCCATTCCCCATAAAATTAGCCACTTTTCATTATTTTTAATTATTTATTTGATATTTTAAAGTCTTTTTAGTTAGAATGGATGCAACTTGTTACACTTTCAAAAATACAAGTTAAAATCAAACTACACACACTCCCCTACCCACAAAATCACGCCAGCCCCCTCTCCCTTGCAGCTGCATGTTTATTTTTTTTAAATTATTTAACACACACATCTCTATTTAATCTTATTCCTTCCTCTTTCATCTTTACAAACCCTATATTTTTCCTCTCTCTTTTTCCCTCTCTTTTCTCTTCTTCTTGGCTTGTCTTCTTCAAACAAGCTGCCCCATTTTCTTTCACTTCACATATTTTCTTGCAATTATTTGAGGTAATCTTTCCCTTTTTGCTCTTATAAGATGTTCTAGGATGATACCATGGATGTTTCATGCATCAAAGGACATTCCACAAGCTTAAAAGGCTATGGATGATGATGCCAAGAAGTGAAACACTCCTCTAGATGATGATCTCTTTTGTTCTTAGTATTTTTGTTATATGGAAGGCTTGTTTATCTTCTTGTTTGTGATAGCTTGTAGATCTAGAGTTTTATCAAGCTTTAGTTATGTTTATGTGTAGATCTAGGAGTTCAAGGCTTACTACTAAGTTTTTCTTATGCTTTCATGGATATATATTGAGTAGATCTTAGATTCAAGTTGGAATGAAAAAGAAAAATTCGTAACTTGTCAATGCCCTTTAAAAACCCTCTTTCAAGTCTTAAAATGGAAGCTTTTGTTAAGAAAATGAAGGTTTGATGGATGTATATCATCAAGGCTTCATCTTACAAGAATCAAAGTTGATTTTCAAAGTTTATTTTCAAAAACAAAAATTGTATTTTCGGATCAAGACAAAGATCCAAAATAAAAACATGTTTTCCAACTCACAAATGAGGATTTTATTCAAGAAATGAAGGGTTCTTAGATATAATATGTAATGGGTTGTTTTTCATGAGTTTTGATGAATTTTCTCAAGAGATATGTCCAAAATAAATTTATGAAAATTCGGATCAAGACCAAGACCTATTTTTGAAACCCATCATCAACTTTAAAATGAAGATTTAGACAAAAATATAAGAGGCTCTTGATATAGATATCTTAAGGAATGAATTTTCATAAGTTTAATGAGTTTTCCTAAAAGGTATTGCTTAAATCAAGTGTTTTGTAAAAGACAAAATTTAGGTCTTGTTTTCATTGTAATTTCAAAGTGGAAATTCGTAATTATGGGAAGACCAATTTTGAAAACCTTCTTTTTGATCTCAAAACAAGTATTTTTATTGAAAATGGAATGCTTTGATAATATATAATATAGGAAAATTATTTTCATTGAACTAAGTAAGTTTTAGTAAAGGAATTACTCAAAACAAGACAATGAGTTTCAACTTGTAAATTTCGGTTTTATGAAATGGATTCTTAGAAGTTTCATTTGAACTTTATGTTTGGTATTAGATAAGTGTGTAATCTCTTAATTTTGTTTTGAGGATCCCTTGCAAGCTTAGGACTAAAATAAATTGGTCTAAGTAGTTAAATAGAGTAGATATGGAAATTTTTCACAAAGGCTCAAAATCTGGAATTTTCGTAACCCTACTGTACAGTACGTTTCCGACCCTAAATGACCTTAAATGTTTGAATTAACTTTAGAAATGGATAGCTCTTTCGAAGTAGGTATAAATCGGTATATTATAAGCTAAATTCCGAGTTAAAATGAGTTAGATATGACCTTTTTAAGTTAAGGATTCAACCTAGACGGAAATTGACGAACTTAGTAAATAAAATTGTTAAGTTTAATAGAACTTCATAAGAGATACTCATTGAGGGTATTCTTTGTACCTAGGTGAATTGGAGGACGGGTTACCACTTCCCGAGGACTATTACGACTAGTGGATTTTCACTACATGGACAAGTGAGTTCATTTCTCAATTAATTATGCTCTTGGATGTGCTTGTAGTAGTAGTGGCATTAGACTTAGGAAAAGATAAAATTGTGATTGAATGGTGATCTAAACTTGCATGAATGAACGATAAGTATATCGAGGCAAGCTTTGTTGCAATAATCTTGTATGAGCTAGTATAGATTTGGAATGTCTGAAATTGTATGGTCACTTTTAAATTATCTAAGTAATATGTCATGATTATATGAATAAATGTACATGCATATCACGTAGTGAGTCATATATCATTGTCGAGTATGTCTTTGGTGGGACAAAGGTGTACTTGGGAGGCAGCGGGTCTTTAATGAAGGGGACTAGGGTTGCATGACTTATGGACCACCCCATTCAAATAATGAAACTATGGTTGCATGACTTATGGACCAACATTAAAAATTGTGGTTGCATGTCTTATGGACCACCCCACTTAAGATTGGGACTATGGTTGCATGTCTTATGGACCAACTTTGGAATTGTAGTTGCATGACTTATGAACTACCCCAAACCCCGAATGGAGGGCGTAAATTCATTCACTTATGACTACCGGAAAGTCATATGCTTGCTTGCTCATATGCTTGTGCATTCATATGGTTGCTTAATTATAACTTGCTTGTATAGATATTTTAGCTTGGTCGGGTATGTTACTTGAAGAAAATGAATCTCACTAAGCATTAGCTTATACCCCAACAGTTTTTGTTGCAGTGTTCCTATTTTTGGATGTTCCGAGAGGACATTTTGTGCAGGTTTATCACATGGAATTAAAGAGCTTTTGAGGAAGTCGGGACCTAGTGTAGGCGTGGACTTCTAGGAAAATCTCTTTAATGTAATTCATATGTGTAATTGGAGCTAAACGATGTAGACTCCTATTATTTTGGCGGGGGTATGCCCCCTTGGCTTTTGTAAAGTTTAACTATTTATCTTGTTGTGATTTATATTCTTAATGCTATGTATGCTTTCTTAAGACTACTCGAATCAAAGTGTGATCCTAAAAGTTGTGAGTACACCTTACACTCGATATGTAAACTTATGGGATGACTAAGGTGTCATACTTAAGTTTAAGTATCGGTGTGGTGGACTGTCGCGTTTAGGGTACCCTTTGGGGCGTGACACAAGGCATTCCATTATTGAGTGGGTTTCTGATTACGTTTTAATAGAAATCATTATTAATCATCATAAAAAGAAGTCCAGTAGAGTGCCATCTATTTTCCCATAGTTTGGGTTTATCAAAACCTATAAAATTTGAGCTGTTTGAAGAATATGATTAACAAATATTGATTTACAAATATTGGCTATATGGCCCAACAAATGAGTATAATTTGGTTAAAAAACTCCTGAGACTTCAAGTCCCACATTAAATTGAATGAGATTGCTTGACAATTAATTGGATACAATCATCAAAGGTTATGATATAAAATGATTACAACATATTCTTTCATGAAAAGCTCATAAATTCCATATCCTGTACAACATCATCTAATCGGTTTATCCTATATAGCTTTTATTCCCATCGGTTTATCACAAAGACCGAAAAGTTAATAAAATGAGCTACGAATCCCAATACAATAGTAATCAAGAACATTCACACATGTCATACATGCCTAAGCTAATACAACAAGCACAATTTAAATTTAATTAAATTAAAGTCAACAATTAAGTATCCAAGCATCCCAAAAATATAAATACGTACAGGAGTACTCATGACTCCTGCCAAACAAAAATGGTAGGGTTCCTTCAGCAGATTACGCATCGAAGAGGGGGATTTGAGAAGTCCCCAGAACTTATCGAAAAAGAAAAAAATGAAGTAATCTCATACGAATCATTTCCACATAAATCACCACCAATGAGCACCGTCCATTGCAATGCTTTACGTAAGAGTTGATACCCATACATAACTTCGTTGCAACTTGACACCAGCTCCTAATTGGACATCTAGTTTTGGAATCACCCCTATCGACTACCCACTTGTCCTTCCCAAGCACTCTGTAGAGGTCCATGCATCTACAACTACTACATCATCCCAAAGTTGGGATAAGACTCTTAACCCAGTTCAGGGGTACCACTCTTGGAGTAAGCGGCTAAGTAGCAACCAATACCCAATTAAGCCGAGTTTAAATTCTTAGTCTAGTAATTAAAACTATCCTAAGAAGCAATAAGAAATTATTGCATACCTATTGGTCAATCCGAATTTGTTATCCTTTCTTAAGCTAGAAGTCCAATCAACTATTCATAATTGAAAATGAAATTAGTTCATAATTAACTATCCCTTACTCCTTTATCTCGTTTAGCACATTTAGGTTGTATTGACTTAGTCATTTCACCTAAAAATCATGCTTAGAAGGTTAATTAAGCCTAAGGAAGAAATTTGATCAAGTTTTGTTTAAATTGAAGAAGGATTTAAAGAAAACAAAGGAAGTACGACTAATGCACAACCAAAAGAATAGTCTTCTTTGTTCAAGCATCCTAGATGGAAGCATGGTAGGAAACATAGTACCATATTCTTCCCATGCTCTTCAGCATTCATCGTGTATTTTGGAAACAGAGAGAAACATGTTAAGTAACACGGCTTCATGTATCTATCGTGTTCTTTAGTGCTTCAATGCGTTTTTTTTTTTTTTTTTTTTTTTTGGATAGAGAGAAGCATGGTAGGAAACACGACGTTGTGTTCCCATTATGCTTTTCTTGATTTCATATTTCTTCTACATTTGTGTGTTAGAGAGAAGTACGCTAAGAAACATGACATGGTGTTCCTATCGTGCTCTTCTAAGTTTAGTGTGTTTCGTGATTAAACTTGTCATTTCTATCAAAACATATCTTTAGAACAAAATTTTTATAATCCTAAAGGTATTTGAAAGTCATGTTTATGCATAGACTCATCTATTTTCATCTTCCATTTGTTAAAACATGATTAATCCAAGTTCAAAGCTAGTTTTGACAACATCTATTTTTACCATAGTTCCTTTACCAGATTTCATTATTTTACCCTGTTAACATTAGCTTACAATAAAATTCAATCCCAAAACACCATTTATTGCCATTATAGCTTACGCAACTTCAAAACCACTATAATCTCATGAAAATAAGTTTGGTTTGATATCTTACCTCATTCCAAATAGTATTTTTCACTTACATTAGCTGGGAAGGGGATTTAAAACTTCAAAATCACTCTAAAACTTGATTTCTTGACACCTCAAACATGTATTAATTCACCTAAGTTAGTTTTCATGCTTAAAATACCATAATACTCACATTACAACATCTTAAGATCTCATGCTTACCTTGGCACAAATTTTGTTGTGATGATTGTTCTCCTTCCTCTTCTAACATTACTTTATCCTCTTCATTTTGCTCATGTAAAGACATCATATCAGCTAATTAGTGCCAATTTTGCTAATCCTGTCATCCCCAGGTCTTGTCACAATAGGATTTAAAAATTTAAAGAAATTAAAAATTAAAAAACTAATTTTACCACCTGAAAAAATAATTGTCTTTGGCAATATATTAATTAATGTTTTTAGTCACAAAATATATTATTTTACCTGCATTAAAAAGTGAAGCTTTTTCATGATTACATTTATTTCTAAAGCATCAAAAAATTTAATGCATGCAAGCTGCAATAAACTTTAAAGCATGGGATATTGTCTTTTTTCTCTCAAATAAAACCTCTTTCATTAAATGATGAAAGGAAAACTCCTAATAAATAAGATTTATCTTTCATCTAACATAAAAAGAAAGCTAGAGAGTGATTTGAAAGTTTATACCAACTGGGCGTTGTTGTGTTTAGAAAGTAAACTTGATATTTTCAAAAATATCTACTGCTCAAAAGTCCTTTCTTTTTGCCCGCTCAAACTCTATTCTCTAAAAAACTTCACATTTTAGTCTTAAAAACCCTAAGATCATATTTACAAGCTTTACAACCAAAGTTTTGAAGTAAAGAAGTAAAAGTGATCTTCAAACGCACAACAAGTAACTTCATTTTACTTTATTTTCTACGAAGTTACGAGTAATATCTTCGCTTTAGCATATTTTCAAAAGTTGCAGTAAGTCTTTGTTAAATACACCAGTACATGCGTACGTTTCACCGTTCATGCATGAAACTTTGTTTTAGCAGATATTATGTCTTGGAAAACTAAAAAATGGATCTAGTTTGTTAAGGAACGTTGAGTTTAGTAGAAACAACGTACTTATAAAGCTAAACCTAAGCCTTGCTTTCTAAAACGTGTCAAATGTTGTTTTTGAGCTTTTCGAGGCCTAAAATTTTTGGTAAATCTATTACTATGCTTAAACAAATGTTTTTCAAGCTTATTCTGAATGAAGATAAAGAAATATGTTATAAAACAAAATAAACCAACCCTTTCAGTTCTTTTAATGTTCTAGAGATAGTATCTAGATGTTTAGTCTTGTGTTGGATCTATTTATTGTTTGTTATGGGTGAGTTAGGATGTTTTGATGTGTGTTCTGATGCTTAGACCTGATCTATATGTATAGTGAGATGATAGAGTTGTTTTAGGGTTGCTATATATGTTGTTACTACTGTCAACGCCTAGTTTTGCCTTAGGAGTTCCTCTGTTATTGTTGTTGAGGTGTAAGTTTTGCCCTTAGTGTGGCTCTGATAGTTATTATTGTCATGCCTTACGTTGACCCTCATGTGGCTCAAAGGTAAGCTTAGTATAAGTGTCGAGGGGTAGAGTTTTTATGAATAGTGTCTTTCCCAGCCTAAAGTTAAGCCATCCACTTGCCCTCGATAGACATAAATCTTGTCACATCTTAAAAATCTCAAGTAAGAATACTTAGTGACCATTGTAGTTTACTGTCAAGCCCTTAACATGATCCATGACAGCCACTGAAGCTTATTGAGGCCAAAGTTAAAATGAAGCATTGAAGCACAACTTTGGTCGAGGCCAAAGGTTTAGCCCTCAAAGCAAATTGTGCATATTTTTATCAACCCTCAACCCTCAATGTAAACTCCCAAAAATTTTCATAATTCATAGAAAAAATTCTAAAAGTTTAAAATTAAAATCCCAAAAATCGACTCAAGTTAAAACCAAATTCTAAATCAAGACAAGCACTAGAAACGAAACCCTAAAACGCGAACCAAGTTAAGGCCTAATTCTAAATAAAGATAAAAAACGAGTTTTCTTAATTTGAGAAATAGGAAACCCTCAAAAACAAAAATAGAAAAATCCAACTATCGGTTGAAACAACATTCGTACATCAATCAAATCACCTAACCGTTTTCTAAATCAAGACAATATATCCAAGTGACGATCAACAACAAAATCCTAAAACCCTCGATAATTTCGGAATAAAAAAAATTCAATTTCGCCAAAAGTCAAACTGAGTCAACTCATAACCGTAGACTCGGTTAAACGATCCCGAGAACTAAAAACTATTAAATAATCACAAATAAAATAAGATGAAACATAAATGTTGAACTAAAAATATATAAAACGATCAAGACTAGAAAATTATACGATCTTACGAATATCTCAAATGAAACCAGAAATCAAACCGAAACCCTAAAGTCAACAAAGCCTATAACGAACCCTAGTGTTTAAGATCCGGCAATCCCGTGTTTTCAATCCCTAGAAAAAAAAATTAAGCCAATAGCTTAAAATAGTTCGTAATGATATAAGGTAACATAAAAATATCAGATTAATGAATTTCGAGTGTCCTTCGGACTGAAACGGGATCAGTGCTCGAAAAGCGTGTCCCAGAGCTCGGAATATTAAAAATATTCCGTTTATACCAATAGACTCGTAAAAATACAAGGATTCCAAAAATATAAGTTTTAGAATTTTTTGGTAGCTAAGAATTACAGATATCGCATTATTATGCGTATTTTTATTACTACTGGTACTTTAATTGTCTAGTCTACTATTCATAGTACTTTTCTACTATTCATTACTATTCACCTATCTCTACTTTTTCTTACTTCTACACATCTATTTTCTTACCTTTTTCATTTCCAATACAACTTTATTCACATGAACTTTACACATTACTTCTATAAATATCGGTGCCCCCCTCTTTCCCTTTCAATAATTATTTTTTTCTTTTTTAAATTTTTTATTACATCCAAAATTCACTCCAAAAATTCTATAAATGCCCCCTTCCTCTTCCATTCTTTCACACATTTCTTTTACTACCAAAACTCTCTCAAATCTCTCCACAAATTCTCTCTTCAAGAATTATCTCTACCAAAACTCTCTTAAACCAATTCCTCACTAAAAAATCATTCCTTATACATAAACTATCTACCACACATCACTACTTCCATAATACCCATTTCATCTACCATCTTTATACCTCTTACATACTTTAGGTAAATATTTCTTCCATCTATTATTCATCCATGTCATGTAACTTAACATGACTATGGTGTTGAAACTCATATGAGTAGTAAAAGCAACAACATGTTCATGTTTGTTCTTGTACATAAGCTTTCTATTTCATTATGTTATTATTTAACGTATATATATATGGTATTATGTATATATATTATCTAGAGCATACAAGCTCATTTGTTATTTATTTACTTTCAAGTCATGCAATTTATTTATTTCATGTTGTTAATAAGACTAGTCTTTCTAGTTTTAGACTTGTCCATATCAAGCCAAAACAATCTTTTATTTATTTTCTTTAATCTTTCGAGACTAGTCCATTCTTAGTCTCGGGATGCTTTGATGAAGCTAAGGCTCCAATACTTAATCGGGATTCCTTGATGAAGCTAAGGTTCCCAATACTTGATATTTTATTTTTCTTGCTTATTATTTATTTCTAGTATTTCTTATGTTCTTATTCCTTTATATGCTCATGATACTTACATTTACATAATGCTAATGTCTCAACTAATCCAAAAATAGAATTTTACTTTACTTAAATGAACTCAAAGCTAAGTTTTCAATTATATGATTTATCACAAAATCATGAAGTTATTACCAACAACATAGAAATGGAGTTTTCTCAATGTTTTCATCAATAACAAAGATAGATTTTCAAGGAAACATAAGAAATAAATATTTTCTTGGTATATTATGTTAACCTGAGCTTTTAGTAATATAATTTATTAATATATTAAAAGTTTTCACAAAAAGTTTAAGATTTAAACTCTTTTAAACTTCGAACTAAAACTAAGAAAATAAACTAGTTTTCAAAGTTAAGATAAACTCATAAGGTAATGAACCCACTTAGGAAAAATAATGATTTTCAAATTTCTAAAAAGAAGGAACTTATTTTCAAAAGAATATAAATAAAATAAGATTAACAATAATGGATTTTATCAATAAGAGATGATTCTTTTCAAAAGAAATAAAAGAACAAGTTTTAGAAAGCAAAAGCTTATATTTTAGAAATAAATATAAGAAGACATGATTCATTTTCTAAAAACCATCCTAAATACAAAATTATGAAAAGGTTTTCATCAACTCAATATACTTTTGATAAATTTGAACTTTAATCACTGGAAGAAAAATTTAATACAAGACTAAACGATTAAGGAAAAATTTAACTTGTTTTGGAAAAAGGAATGAAGAAAATAAAATAAGATTATACTCATTTATAACAACCTAGGAAAAATATAAAGTTTCTTTAAATACTTGAAAGGAAATTTTCAAAGCTAAAGTTTAAATGAATTGTTTTATGAAATAAATTGTTGAGACACTACCATTGAGATTTTTGCATATAAAGTGAGCTTACCTATATATTCAAAGTGTTTATCAAATATATAATTATATACATATATTTTTACAAAAGGATTTTCTTTAAAATGGAGTTGAGCTAGAAAATGGATTTTTGCAAAAGTTTAGAAAATTCGTTTTAAATCTGTACCTACGTTTTCGGAACCCAAAATGACCTTTTATGACCAAGATAACCTTAGAAATAGATAGATCTCGAATAGGTAGAAAATGGTAATATGCGAAATTCCGAGTTAAAATGAGCAAGTTATGGCCATTTTAAGTTGGAATTTCCTCTTATATGATTTTACCGCGATTTTAAGAAAAGTTTAGAATATCAAAGAGTAGAAATTCCATGAAAGACTTATCCCAGTATTTCTTTTGTCTAGGTGACGAAAGATACGAGATTACTCTACCCGAGGATTACTACGACTGAGAAGATCGCAAAATAGACGAGTGAGTTATTCCTCCTAATTTCGTTACCCTGCTTGTGCTTGTAAAGTAATAGCATTAGTATACTAAGAAAAGATAAAAATGGATGTGTATGGAGGAATTCAGGATTATGTGTATATATGTGATTCTATATTTATGCGTGAAATGGGAATTAAGAATATCGCAACTTCAAACTGCTTGTTTAAATAATTTTGTTTAGTTACTTATGTGATTGTTTATTATTTGCTAAATTGATTAATCGCCCCTAATATACCTTAATAAGGTTTGGCTTAAAAAACTAAAACGCTCACGCATAGCATCCATCGAGTCACATCTATTTCGGAAGGCTACTACTCCTACGCGTAGAGTTGGATTGGTTGTGATCGTGCGGTGCCACGGGCCATGTTCCTTCCTGAAGAATCCAAATCGCTAGGGGAAAGTGACTCTAGGTTGGGAGCCGAGCCAACCGAACGCTGTGGGCGAGGACCTAGGAACTAGCAGTAGAAGGTCAAGGACCTTCAACCCCGATTTCCTAACCTTTGATATGGAAGGGTAAATCCATTCTATATATGGTTTCCGATATAACTATAATATTGCGTAATCATTGATTGTTGTATTGTATGCATAGCATATGTGTGAATAAATAAATAAACTTGTTTGAAAATATGGCGTGAATGAAAAGGAATATCTCACTAAGCTAATTGTACCTTACACCCCTATTGATTTGATTAAAACAGTATATTCGTATTAAATTTGAGGATCATAACATTAAGGAAGTCATGGATGGATGATTAAGGATATGCACATACGATGAAAATTTTGTAAGGTTCTTTATATGTGCTAACCTAATGATTAGTGATGTACATTTATTTGAAGATAATAGAAGAATAAGCCCTTAAAATTGAAATGTGATGTTATATTTTATTCTCTTTGCCTTGTTACTTATTTATTATCAATATAAATTTCGCTACTCCGATGCGTTCCCTTGGTTGTGATGTACGCCTGTACATGATATGGAAGCCTTTGCGTGACTAAGGTAGTCATTCCTAGGCTTTAGTATTGTGTACACACTGCCACGTTTAGGGTACCCCTCGGGGCGTGACACTCAAGTTTATTAAGACACACATGTTCTTGCACCCAAGTACCCCCGACCCTTTCCTAAGTGACTCTCGACCCCTTAGTTCTATATAAAAAGCTTAGTTTAGGTAGCAATGTGACCATCGACCCAACCTTAGATGAATGCAATAATGCTAAGCTTAAGTTAAGGAGTTTATAAGGAGAATCTAGAATAGTTAAAGCTTTAATAAGAGTTTTATCTTCTTTGTTATGTGTTGGTGATATGCGTTTGTTGCTCTATAAGAGCTTTTGGTCAAGACCTTAACTTTGTTGAAGACTACTATGATCTTTGAACAAGATGCAAAGGTAAGTGACTTGAATTCTTATCACAATGATGTGCTTGTATTATAGTTGCACCTCTTATACATATGATTATGATTGATTTCATATGGGGACATGTATAATGCTTGTTGTTGTGATAAGCCTTAATAATGGAAGAAAGAACAATCTATCTGATGCGGTTATGTAATTAATTATTATTGATTGTTTGAATATCATGTGAATACCAATAAGTTAATCTAAGACTTGTTTAACCCTTAATCTAAAATGGACATGTATTCCACGACAGCATGCTGCATTAGCATAGTAACCATCATATGCTAGTATCTCAATTTTGTGTATTCCTAATGATAAAGACATATTATACTCATTTTTTGTTATATGAAACATGCTAAAATATTATTAATTTTAAAAATCATAAAGGATTTGTTACTTAAGTACGTTTATTGTGATATTCAGGTCTTTAAGGACTCATATTACAAATACAACAATTGAGAGGAGTTTTGTGCAAAATGGAGATATGGACAAAGTAGGTCGGCCATTGAACAATATAAGTTGCTAGCCTTTATCACAAAAACATTTAACATCGACTTCAAACAATGTAGGCTACAAGCTTTCAAAACAAAAATGGAACCAGCCTTCAACAAACACTGTACGCTAGCCCTGGGAGAAGAAAGGCCGTTGACTTTCCTACCAACTTACATGAAGGCTGCCTCAAAGCTGCCCTAATGTTAATGGCTAATTTGTCTTGGAAATAATTTTTTTTTTCATTCAAGGCCTGCCAATTTAAGTTCAAGGCCATCGAAGTAGATCTATAAATACTCTCTTGTTGGATCTTGTGAAAAGAGAAGAGAATATGTAAGCCATCATTTTCTTAGCAGTCCGAACTCAGTTTTGGAGATTGGAACTGGAAACCGAAACCCTAAAAGAATACCCTAGGACTAGTTTGGACCTAGAAACCCTAAGTCTGGTGATATCGAGAACAAAACCCCTGAATAAAAAATGCATTAACTCGACAATATAGTTCTAAATAATATATCAAAATATAAAAAGATCATATTCTAGAGAAATTCATTCGTTTCGAACCCAATCGAGATCTATTCTCGAAAACCAGTCCTCGGGACTCAAAAATAGAAAAATATTATATAGGACTTGTTAGCACCAAAATTTAATAAGGAATTCAAAAATATATTTATAAGAATTTTTCGGTTTATAAAAATTACAGTTTTAGCCTTTTTATCGTATTTTCATTACTACGGGTAATTTAATTGTCTAATCTGCTTTTTAATTTCTAATCACACTATTCACAAGTACAACCACCCATAGCCTATTCTTATATCCTTACAACCTATTCTTATAATATTACATCATTTTCCTTACAAATTTACCTTTCTAATACATTTTATTACTTAAATTACTTTTTAAATTTGAATTTTGTTACGCAAATAAAAAACATTTCTCTCTCTTACTTAACCCAACCAGCGCCTCCTCCCCTTATCCTCTCTTTTATTTTTTTTTAATTTTTCTTTATTAATTAATCAACAAAATCCTAATTACATTTCCTATATAAACACTCTTATGCCTTTCACTTTTCACATTCCTCCTTTTCACAAAAAGATCAAACTTTTGAAATTTTTGTTCTCACCTTTCTCCCCTCTTGTGTTGCCGTGAGCTCCCCCTCCCCACATACACACAAAAACAATATTTTTTCTTCAAGTTTTTGTTACTCTAAACACTAAATAGGTAATATATCTAAAACTGTCATAATAAAACATGTAATGGCAAGATTATACATGTGTGGTTCCACCAAAATCCTCATGAGCTTTATGCTAGGGATGTGAAAATACTTAAGCATGATATTCTTGCCATCACAATGTTGTGAATCTTGTTATTTAAGTTGTTTTGCTATTATTTGCTTATTATTTCTTTATGTTGTTCTTATGGATTTTATACATATATTTTTTCTTTAACCTCATCTACATTATGTTCATATTGTATTTGTATCCTTGACATGAAATATATAGTAGATATATTTGTTTTGAGTACATAAATGTCATAGATTTTTATTTTATGTACATAAAAGACTTGTAGTAGCATGATAATAAAAGAATATGTTAAAAAGTCCAAGATCTATTTTAGTTTCAACAAAAGAAAAAAAATGATTTTGAAATTCGGATCTTGATGAACACCCATTTAGAAAACTTATTTTCCAACTCCAAAATGAAGATCTTACATTTAAAATGAAGAGCTTAGAGGATAGGTATCATAAAGGAATGATCTTTATGAGTTGAGCTTAGTTTTACTAAGAGAATTTCAAAACAAGAAAAAGGTTATAAAAGATAAGTTAGAACTTGTTTCAACCCCAATAAAAACTTGAAATTCATAACTAGGGTGAAATGCCAAGTAAACACCTCTTTTCCAATCCTAAAACAAGAGTTTTATTAAAGAAGTGGAAGCCTTAGGGAGTAGGTTTGGTTAGGACTTAATTTTAGAAAGATTAAATGAGTTTTACACAAGATATAATCTCAAACTCAAATTTCAAAATTCGGATCTAGAAATGATCCCCATTTAAACACCTATTTCCAAATGCCAAAATGAGGATTTTAATAGAAAAATATAAGCTATAGGGAATAGATGTAATAAGGACTTAATTTTGATAAGAATAAATGGATTTTATCAAAGTATAATCTGAAAACAAAGGAAAAGTTTCAAAACATGGATTAAACAATATTCTCATTCCTTAAAATTTTGTAAAATTCGTAACTAGGCAAAACCTTTATTTAAACATCTCTTTTCCAACCCCTAAATGAAGAATTTTATTCAGATAATGAAGGTATTAGGCATATAGGTCATCAAAGCTTTATCTTAGTAAAAATATGGATGATCATCAAAGAAATAATGCTAGTTTTTCTCAACCAAGAGTTCTTGAAGTTGTTGCAAAGTAAAAGTTTTCCAAAAATTCTTTTTAACCAAAAATCATTAAGGATATACATATAGATATCTCATATCATTCATTCATGATAATAACTTGTAGATATTGCATGCACATACAATATACTTGGTAGAAAGAATGCAAATTTCACAAAACAATTTCGGAAATGCAATTTTTAGCTACTAATCAGATCTGATCCGAGCTTTCCAAGAACTAAAAGTTTTCAAAACTTAGGAATAACATCATAAATAGATATATCTTTCGAAATAGATAGAAATCAATAGGTTAATTGCGAAATTCTGCGTTAAAATGACTAAGTTTTTGCCGTTTTAAATTGGAATTTCCATTTACCACGAAAATTACTAACTTAAAAGATTTTGTTTAATAAATTGGAATTAGTTATGGTTTGAAATACTCATTTGGTATTTCTTTCATTTAGGTGACTTTGAATAGAAAGAATTCTTGCCACTGGATTACTACGACTAGAGACCGGTGTCCATGGCCGAGTGAATCGTACTTCCTATCTACTATTTCATATTGTACTTGTAAATTTTAGTTGCATTAGAATGATAGACAAAGATAAAATTGGAAATGCATGATGGGTATTTATGGTATTATGTATGCTATCTTCATATGTTGAGAAAAATATGCTAAGAATATCAAAACCGGGTGATAAGTCGATGTATGATTATATGCTATGAATACGAGTGTCTGTTGATTGATTGGTCACTTATGAAATTGAATTAATGAAGATTCGAACTATTAAGTAATATAGACATAATCACTTTATATTGGGGATGGTGCATTTAATCATGATTGGTTCTCCGTAGTCCATAAATGGTGTGAATGAGATGGGTTACCCATGAGCCATAAAACGGAACAGTTGATGGGTTGCCCGTGAGCCATAAAACGGAACAGTAATTCAAAGTAGTACCGCAGGATTCGTTAATCTGCTAACCCCGAATGAAAAGCGTAAATCCATTCAACATATGATTTTCGATTAATCATATTTCTTGTTTGCCCACATGGTTGTTGCATTTATATGGATAATTAAACCAACTTGTTTGTGTGTATGAATGTAAATTTTGGGATATGTGTATTATGGAAGTACTTACTCACTAAGCGAGTGTAGCTTATATCCCCACAGTTTCTTTTTGATGCAGTTCCTGTACGTATGGTTGAGTCCCCAAACTTGGCCATCTTAGGTAATGCAAAGTTAAGAGTTTCCCCTAAAATTTATGTGTAGTTTTGTATAGACTTCCATAGGAAACCTTAAACGCTTAGGTTGTTATTAAAAACTAATATCGAAATTGTTTATTTTGCGAGGGAATGCCCTTAGTATTTTGTAAAGGATCTTAAGATATTTATGGTTTATATTTTTATGCTTTCTATTATTAATAAACTATCTATCTCCAATTGCATATGTCTATTGTCGTAAGGGAACGCCTTGCATCTAATACAAGACTTTTGAATAATTGTAGTAGTGATTCCTAAGTCTCGTTTAGTATGTACAGGATTGTTACGTTTAGGGTATCGTTTAGGGAGTGACAGAAGAACTCTAGATGAAATGTGAAGCTCATTTTCTTTACTCCTAAATAGAAGCTAGGGCATAGATTCATAGGAAGTTTTTCTTTTTCTTTTGATAAAGGATTCTACACTAAGTTAAGTGGAGGATACTATTTGAACATGGATTTAAGCATGGGATCCCTAATTATGGTGATTTCATTCCTTTCTCTTTGATTTCATGTTTTGGATATTATTCAAAACATTTTCTTGTTGATCTCATTAGGGTTCTGAGTTGATGATTTGAATTGGTTAGTTGTCCTTTTCTACTATCGATTGAATTTTTGCTTGTGTTTGAATTGTTGATGTTAATTCACTGAGCATGTGTTTTGAATTGATTTTAGAATGGACGTTAGATTAGGATTGCAATTGGGAAATTCAATTCTAATCGATTCTATGATTGGCTAATATGGATTATAAATCTCATAAGAATATGGATTTCAATTCAATTAGGGTTTGGTAAATTATAAGCATTAGTTAATTAATCACTTTCCTAGGAATAAGGAAAATTGATTGTTAATTTAGGGTAATTGCTTTCTTTGGAAAAAAGAGTTTTTGCCTGGTGCTTGATTGCTTGAAAACGCTAAACCCATGATCAATTTAGATTTTCAAGTGTACTTAGGTCAATAGCATACATTCGATTGCTATTATAATCTTTTAGCTCTAAACCTAATTCAATTAAAGGTGTTGAAATCCTAAATTTTTTGTATTTTAGTTCTATCTAAGAAAATCCAAAAAATAAAGTTATTTTGATTTGCCTAGCTACAATTAGAACTAATACAATCGAGAGCTAGTTCTCACTCCTTGTGCGCACAACTCGGTACTTACCAAAATTTTATTACTGCACATGTACTTAGTACACTAGTTACTAAATATCTATGCATTTGAGGGAATTTAAAAAGAGATTAAAAAGAGCTTTAAAAAGCAAATATAGAGAAAGCGTGATCACCTAAACTTATCGGTGGATCTATTTCTCCAATTGGATATCATAGGGTTACTCATATCTTAAGACCTAAAAAGGTATCGAAGAACGTCGTCCGTGTGGGTATTGGCCGAAGAGGTGTTAGTGTTTAGGGGGATTATGATGGTTCTAAGGAGGTGGTGGTTAAGATTGCTATATATGTAAATAATAAAAGAAATTTAAATGAAATCCTCCCTCCTTGGATTCTACTAAGGGGTAGTTTGAGGTTATGTTTGATATATATATATATATATATATATATATATATAATAGCCATGATTTCTGAAAGTTCCCCCTTCTCAGTCTTTCCTAAGTGTGGATTACTTAATATTGGTCCTTCAACCCCTAAGGAAAGGCATAAATCCCCATGGGTTTAGATTCTACTCATCCAATCTATACATTTCATATGTTTGAGTGCACATTGCATATGATTGTAATTAAATTTGTTTGACCCTTTCTTGAAGTGTGGTTTGAATCAGGTTATCTCACTAAGTTGTGGTTTGCTCACACTCTTCAGATTTTATATACTTTTAAGATTTCTAAAGCGAATCCAAGCTGGTGATGAGTGGACGTAGTAGATCTCGATGGGAATATCCAGGGCTCGAGTGAGAGTGATGATAGTCTCCTTATATAGGACCTTTTGGTGTTTCCTTTAAGTTGTAACCTTGTTAAGAGTTGTTCTTTGTTTATGGACGGTGTTTTTTTTTTTTTTTTTTTGTAAAGAACTTATATGTATTGTGAAATTTCTATCTTGACAGCCTTGCGATCCTATTTTAAAAATTGTCCACACCATGTTGTATCTTCGGGTATGTAATGCATATGGAAATTTTCTTAAAAGGAATTGTTAGGGATTGATACTATTAGGGTGCCCCATGGGGTATGACAAATCCAATATATTCGGTACTAAGAAAGAGTTAGGGTTTTAGAGAACTTTACCTTAAGGTTTTAGAGAAGAAGGATCACCTAAAAGGAAAGAGTAGAAAAAGAAAGAAGGATATTTATATAAGAAACAAAAGGGGTAGAATTAGGGCTTTAGATAAGGGAAATGGTCTCCTTTTAGGGTTTTTGTCACATGGCACGGTCCAATGCACTTAAATCTTACATATGCAAGACCCTTAGCTGGTTGTAAACAATTTAGGTTTTTTAATCAATCTCTTATGCTAACAATGTTCAAATATATCAGCCAAGTCTAATCTATTTAAAATTTTGAATTTTTAATACGCATAAGTACCTTAATAGGGGTAAAATCATAATTTTGCAAAATCAAAGCTTCGAGTGGCATTGTGTCGATTTTTCTTATCAAACTTTTCATTTTCAGGACTGTTATGAAATTATAATTTAAGTTTATCTCGATATTTGTATTGCTTTTGAATTTTTAAATTTTAAGTTTTCAGTTTGGAAGCTAATTTTTGGTAATTTTTTTAAAACTTAGCAATTTAAATTGACACACAAATCCAATTAGATTCCAATGACTTTGCTTGATTTTTGATTTCTTATGATCGGTGTTTAGATCATTTCACATACCTTTCCTAATCTTGGCTATCATTCATTCTTGTCTTTCTCTCTCTATCTCTCTCTACCCTATGATCGGCATCATAACCCCCTCTCCTTCCCCCTCCCCGCCCCCCTCCCTTCCCCTAAACACCTCTTTCTTTCATTTATCTCTCTCTTTTCCTTTATAAATACCTCACCTCCTTCATTTCAAACACTTTACGCACTTCAACTTAAACTCTCCTAAACCCCCTTCAAAATTCTCTAAAACTCTCTTCCTCTCCCTCCTAAATCATTGCCCCTTCCCTCCATCTTCCTTTCTTTCTTAGCTCTATCTCCCTGCTTTGCACACACATATTTCCTCTACACTTTGTTTAGGTAAACTCAATTAAACTCTCCCCTATATTATATACATGATCATATGTATAAGCCATTATGCAATCCTTATGATTTTCCCTATAATGCTTCATGCTAGGGGAGGAAATGCATGGCTTCACACTTAACTTTATGTTCATGTTCTTGTTATCTTTATGTTCTTTACTTAATGTACACTAACCTAACTCTAATCTAACATCCCATAAGTATGTAACTATATATATATGTATATATATATCCTTTAGAGCATAAAAGCTCACTAGTATAACTTTTCTAATCTAACATGTAATTTACTTTTCTTTATTTTCATGTACTTTATTTTATGATTCAAGAGACTGGTCCTAAATCAAAGACTAGTCCTAAATTATAGTCTTAGACTTGTCCATTCTCAAGTTGCAAGGAAACTTGTCCATTTCAAATTCTTGGGGAGCCTTATCCTAAATCTATTTCTTTTATGTTATTTTATATATCATAGTTGTCTTATTAGTCAAGAGATCATTTTATTTCTTTATACACATAGTATGCTCATGGTGATGTTATTAATGATTATAATATAATTTTTTAAACTTTTGTGCTATGATAACCAAAATTCTCTAAGATAAAAGTAAAGAAAAGATGATGATCATGAGATCATCATAATGTTAATTACATGTTTTAGAGGGCCTAGCATAAGATGGGAAGATAAGTTGCTTTGAACATTTCCATTGTGATAATTCTTTGTTATGTAAAATATTTTCAAAAATTTTAGTTTTGATAATTGGAGAACATCATTTTAGCAAAAGAAAAATTTGAAAACAAAACTTTACCTTTTATTTTCAAAAAATGTTGTGATTTAGGGAGTTAAGCAAAAAGGTGTAACTTTAAAATTTTCCTTCTCAAAAACTCTTGGTTTCATTGTTTTGAAAATGAGCAAGCAAAACAAATGTTGACCCTCATTTTCCTAAAAATGTCAAAATCTACCAAGCATGAGCAAGGTGTGGAACTTTGTTCTTCCATTTTAATCTACTTGTTTTACAATTCATGGATTTGATTACCCATTTCATTTATTTTGGTATACTTTAAAACTCTCTAAGAGAATTGTTCTTAACATCACCAAAACTATGGGTAATTAATACTTTATTTCCATACTATATGATTGCATATAGGAGTAAGTACATACATGCTAGAAGACCCATGGACTTTAGACATTAGAAAAATACCAAAACAGAGTTAAAATGATTGTAGAGGCAATTTGACCCCTGCTAACCTGAGGCCTTAATGACCTACTATGACTAAGACAACCTTAAAAATAAATATGTGAAAATTGGAGTTAAAATAACTTAGTTATGGCTGTTTTAAGACTTAACGTTAACTAGGAAATATACCAGAAATAGAAAAGATAAAAGTAAAAGTTTAAGTAAGGTTAGTCTAAAATACTTATTTTGGGTATTTTTTTGTTGGGACCCCATTCCCTAAAGAATATTTTGATTGAAGACTTTCAAGATGACCAAGTGAGTTACCTCTTATGTATTCTTGTTATGTGCATGTGCAGAGTGACACTTGTATACTATGTACACGATAAAAATGGATATGAATGGAGAATTCATGGGATATGCTTGTGTATGTATGATTGTGTAACAATAGATGCTAAATATATCGAAACCAATGGATGGTTGTTTAAGAGATCGTTCTTGTTAATATTACTATTTAGTTTATGTGTATGCGATAATTGTTTGATCGCTCTTAATATTGCTTTAACTATATTTATCTTGATATAATAAAGCAAACATGCATAGCATCCATTGAGTCGTGTTTGCATAAGGCTACTATTTTTAGCCAAAGGACTGGAGGGGACAACAAACCATATAAAATTTGCACATGTACGGACCTCGCTCCAGCATGAGGTGTTAAAAACATTTGGGAACACCTTTGGTTATGGTTAGCTTACATCCCGATAGATTTTGTTGTCACAAGAACACCTTTGGCTCTACCCTAGGATGGCAATGCCTAAGGTAAATGTTAGCAAATTTTAGCGAGCATTTGAAGGAAATTTACATGAAGATTTTAGAGTAGATTTGCATTAAAATCTCTTTGTCAAACTCATTTATTTTAAGGACTCTTTATGGATGACTACTACACTCTAAATTAATTGAGGATATTAGTGGGGTTATACCCCTAAGAGTTATAATATTTGATGTTTAAGATTATACATAATTAGTGCCCTTTCATGCATATTATCTATTGTCATCTTGAAATGAGCCACTCCACCGGTGTTCCCTTTATTTGAAGTACAATTTGTGCATGGGGGGAAGCCTTTGTGTGACTAAGATAATCATTCCTAGAGGTAAGCATACGAGCCTTGCAAGCTAAGCCAGGCCAGGCCATTTTGGCCCACTTTAAATGGGCTAGAATTTCTAGGTCCGACCTGGACCTACGAACCAAATGAGTTTATTTTCTATTTTCGATATTGTTATTTTTTTATGTTAATTTATGGGGAAATTAGAATATTTATATATTTTAAGGTTTCATTATATAGTGATTCATTTTATTGCTATTTTAATTACTTAATAAACAAGTTTACAATGTTTATGGTGTGTGTAATCTTGATGTTTAAGTTCATATATAATTAGTACTCTTGCATGTATATTATCTACTATCATCTTGAAATATGTCACTTTCACCAATGTTTCCTTTATTGTGAAGTATGTTTTACGCATAGTATGGAAGTCTTTGCGTAGCTAAGATAATCATTCCGAGAGGTGGGCATATAGGCTTGACAGGCCCTACTTTAAACAGACCAGAATTTCTAGGCCCGAGCTCGGCCCATGTGCCAAATCAATTTATTTTTTTATTTTTATTTTTTTTGTGTTTGTTTATGTGAAAATTAGAATATTTATATATTTTAATGTTTTATATATATATATATATATATTAATGATTAACTTTATTGCTATTTTGATTAGTTATATATAAAAAACAAGTTTTTTAAATGATTTATTGGATATTATGTTATGTTAAATTAATAAATATGTACTCAAAAAAATTTATAATGCTTGTACTGTGTTTATCAATCTATCTTCTTCCAAAATTTATCATAAATAATCATTAACATGTTATTATATTATTATTATTATTCTTAAAATTTTCCTCTTTTTCTTTTATTTTGGTTTATGGGCCAGCCCACTTTAGCCGACGGGTTAAACGGGCCTAACCAATTAGCCCTACTTTTAAACAAGCAAAAAAAAAAAAAAAAATGGCAATAGCTTATTTTTTTTTAAGTGGGTAATAAACGGGCTAGACGATAGGCCATAGCCGGTATGCCTAGCTCTAGTTATTTATAGGCTTCTATATTATATACTGTGGGCTATCATATTTAGTGTACTCTTTGGGGCGTGACATTCTCTGTTCTGAGCCCACTAAATCAAGTCTCTCCTTACCATCCCAATTATTGAATCGGACTCATTGGACCTTATCACTGAGCTGACAAGTCAAGTCCTAATAAATAAACAATAATATATATTTTAAAGCCCCATTATATTTTTTCCCTCTGACCAAAATATTTTAGAAGGAGTTTAAGTATATTGGGCATTTCTTATACTTTTATATAACTTCATCACTACTAAATGCATGCATGCTATAAGATGGCGCTACTGCTGCCTAGTGTGTTCACAAAGTCGAGCACTTTATTCCTTATAGATGAATTATTAAGTGAAGACCAAGCAACAACATTGCAACTTACTACATATATATGGGTTATACTGCACAAGTTTGCAACACCACTCCAGTTATGCACATTACCTTAAGTTCATCTGAATGATCTATTCCTTCAAGTGATTTTGCCTCCAGGATATCATCTAATATCCATATCAAGAATATATATCTCTTCAAATGTTCATCGAGCCTCATCATGATTGCAAAGTAACTAAGAGTAGGCATGGAAATCATAAAACAATTTTCTTGATTCGAAATTGATGTCATGGTCTCGATACTTTATAGGAAATGATTATTTTGTGTAAGAAATATGGCATGACGTCTTGGCCCATATTTAAATTAGCCCATATTAGATTTAGTCTAAGGTTTATTATATTTAATAATATGTCAAATCTTAATTATTAAGATAGGTACTTGATGGACGTACCAGATTCAATTATATATATGTACATAAACTGGTCCTCACTCCACTTAAGATTGTAAGCAGTTAAAATTTTTATTCATCAAGCCATCTGCTACGAAAAGGAGGGTTAAGGGAGAGAAATCAGTTTTATCAAATATTGAAAACAAGAAAGATCTCCATCCTGTCACATTCCGCTCAAGGTACGCAAGTTTTATTTTCTTGCTATATCCAAGTGATTATCATTATATTCAAGATTCGATGATAATGATGATTTAATATTAATGGTGTTGAATCCTTAAGAGAATTGAGTTTACATGTGGTATCAGAGCAACATGGTTTCGAATAAATAATAATCCTTAGATTAATGTTATGATACACCCATTATAAATTAGGGTTTATAATGATATATATAATTAAATCCACCGTTTTCTAATTCGATTTTTGTTATGAAATTACAATAAGAAATCAATTAAATAATAAAGAAAATCCATTCCGTTTTCATTGGTATAATATCCAATTGATTGTTTTTTCGCTCAAGCCGATTGACTTTTGGATCAAGGCAATGTAATTCTTGTTATGATTTAGATTTCTGGTGGAGGAATTTTTGTTTCTTTAACTTTGAATTCTGATATCGACTGTCGTTATTGAATTCGATTCGAAAAATCTTCCATCTAAATAGTATTATATATTATTTTCCATTGTGGTCCTTTCTTGTAGTGTGAATTCCCTAGATGGACTAAAAGTAATGGATTTTTATGTTTTGGCATGGAATGCAATGTCATGCATGTTTCATTGTTAGTATGAACATTATGTTTTGCTCTTAAACATAATTATTATGTTTTATGTTTTTATTTCATAATATTATGTTTGTTTTTAATATTACAAATATCATGCTTTGTTTGTAATGAATTTTATGAACTATAATGCTACATATTGTTACGCATAAAGTATTAAATAATAAATAAATAAATAAAAATAATTATAATAATATTTTATTTATATGGCATTAAGTTAATATTAATTTGTTAGTCACCAAAGTGACCAAAGTAATTAAATGTTTACAGTCATATAATTTAAAATAATAACTTGCAATGCCTATTATGTAAAGTTTACTAATTGATAGAAATTAAGGATTTACCCAAAGGTAAGTCGATCTTCTATAATTAATAAATATAAAGGAAGAAAAATTGGCATTCACTTGTCTAGTACATATATGTGTCCAAAGATACTATATGTATTCAAGATGGTATGTGTTTAATTACTTCGTTAAGTTTTATTGGCATTCAGTTTAATGATGATGATATATGTTATTGTGTTTACCCAAAGGAAACCAATAATATATTTTATGTATTTTTTGACTGAATTTGTTAATCAATGAATATTTATACATAATTTTGTAGCTGCCAATCTTCACTCTCAAGCTTCTGCTGTTACTTTGTTCATTGGTTTGAATTTCTCTGAATGGAAGGAACAAGTCACTTTCCACTTAGGCACTTTGGATCTTGACTTGGCCTTATTAGAGGAAAAGCCTGTTGACCTTACTAAAAATAGTATGGAGTCTCAAAAGGAATACCATAAGGCATGGGCAAGGTCTAACAGATTAAGTTTAAACTTCATGCAAATGACAATTGCTAGCAACATTAAGTCTACTCTTCCAACAACTGAAAATCAAAATGCTAAAGATTTTCTTAAGCTTGCAGAAGATAAGTTTTGTTCCACCAATAAGTCAATTGCAGGGACACTTATGGCTGAACTCATGACCATGAAGTTTGATGGGTCAAAGAGTATGCAACAACATATCCTTGATATGACTGATATTGTAGCAAAACTTAAGGTCTTGGGAATGGTTATGGAGGACTCCTCCTTAATGCAATTCATCATTAATTCACTACCTACTGAATATGGACCGTCTCATATGAACTATAACGTAATGAAGGATCAGTAGAATATCAATGAACTGTTCAATATGCTTATTCAGGAGGAAGCAAGATTGAAAAAGCAAGGAGCTCATTCCGTCAACCTTGTAGGTCAAGGAACTGGAAAGAAACTCAAACCAAAGGCCGAGAAATTAAGAAGAAAGAATATGCTAAAGCATCACAGAATGTTGATGATGAAAATAAGGGACCAAAGGTAGATAAATGTCACTTCTGTAAGAAGGAAGGACATCAACAAAAGGATTGTTCTAAATGTAAGGCTTGGTTCGAAAAGAAAAGTATACATTATGTTTCTATATGCTTTGAATCAAATTTATCTGAAGTTCCTTCTAATACTTGATGGTTTGATTCTGGTGCAACTACTCATGTATCTAATATCATGCAGGGATTCTGCAAGCCCCTAGATTTTTCGATAATATAAGCAAATCCTAAGAATCGGAAGTTAAAACGAAACCCTAAAGTTAACCTAGTTATATGATTAGTCTAGTGAATCTAGATTCGGCAATCCCGTGTTCTTTAACACTAGAAAACGAAATTGAAATAATTGTGGGATATGACTTGAAAGTTTAAAAATATCATATTCGAATTTTTCTAGTGTCTTTCGGATCCAATTGGGATCAGTTTTCGAAAACCGTGCCCCGGTGCACCGGATAGTGAAAATATTCCGACAACACCAATAGATTCGTAAAAATATAAGGTTTTCAAAAATATCAGTTTTAGAATTTTTCGGTAACTAAAAATATCATATATAGGCCGTTTACGCGTATTTTCTTTACTACCGGTATTTTAACTGTCTAGTCTACTATTCATAGTACTTTTCTACTATACATTACTAGTAATCTATCTCTACTTTTTCTTACACTCTACCATACCTATACCTTACAATTTACCTTTCCCATACAACTTTAATCACATCACACTTTACACATTACTTCTTTTATTACAAAACAAACAAAATAAATTATTTCCACCTACCCCCCCCCCCCCCCCCCCCCCTACTAGAACTGGTACCTCCTCTGTCCCTCTTCATCAATTTTATTTTCTTTTTCAATTTGTTTAATTACATCTAATTTCCACTTCAAAAATCTATAAATACCCCTTTCCTCTTTCATTCTTTCACATAACTTATTTCATACTAAACTCTCTCAAAATCACTCCACAAAGTCACTCTCCCAAATCTCTCAAATTCTTTCTTTTCTTTAGAAAACTAAGTCCACATAATACTACAACCCATTTCTTTTCTTCTTCAACCACACACAAACTTAGGTAAAAGTTTCTTTCATATACTCATCATGTTCATATAACTTAACATGAGTTTAGTGTATGTTTCTTAGACTCATTGAGTTAAAGAAGCAATAATTTATTCATGTTTTGTTTTTGTTCATGTTCTATTTTTTCTTTATGTTATTATGTTGTTATTGTTATTATCTTTGTTCTAACTAACATATAAAGTATTATATATATTATGTATATATATTTAGAGCATATAAGCTCATTTGTTATTTATTTACTTTCAAGTTATGGGATTTATTTATTTCATGTTGTTATTAAGACTAGTCTTTCTAGTCTTAGACTTGTCCATATTAAGTCAAAACAAATTTCTTTCTTTGCATTTCTTTTCTTTTCTTTTGAGGACTAGTCTATTCTTAGTCCCGAGATACCTTGATGAAGCTAAAGTTCCCAATACTTGACTTTACTTTTATGCTCTTATATATTTTTATAATGTTGTTTTATTTTATTCTCATTCATGCATGAACTTGTTGATATTGTCTCAACCATAATGAAAATGAGTTTTTTTAAGTAATAAAAATAAACTCTCTTTAAAAATAAATTTTGTCACATAAGAAATTATTTTTCCTTAAAGACTTAAAGTTTTATCTTAATAAATACTTTTTAGAATTAGATAAGTTTAGTTCAAGTTTTAGTAAGAATACTATATAGTAATTTATCAATGAAAATAAAGTTATCATACTCTTTTCAAACCAATAAAACAAGAAAGTTTGTTTAAACTTAATTTTTTATTTAACCAAGTTTTCTTAAACTCCTTTATTAAAGTTCTCTCCAACACTTTAAAATACTAAAAGTCTAGATAAGTTTTTCAAAATTAACTTGTAAGATCATTTCTTAAAAAGGATCTAACTTTAGAAAAGCTATAGAACATATAAAGTATTTAGAAAGACTATGTTTTCCAAAACATTAGAAATAAAGTAGTAGGAATTTTAAAGAGATTAAAATTACTTTTATTTAAGAAATGGAGTTAAAAGAAGGAGATGCTCACTTATAGTAAAATAAGAAATTTTCTTAACAAAACTAATTTACAAGTCTTAAGCTTATCTCACTTTCAAGACATATTGTTTTACAAGAATATTGTTGAGACAACACCACTAAATTCATGTATATGGTTTGAGTCTATATATATATTCAAGGGATTTTTCAACCATACAATATATCTATAATTTTGTACAAAAGTCCTTGAATGAAGAAAGTTTGAAAACTCTATTTTTGAAATTCGTATCAAATCTGTATGTTACTATTCTGAAACCTAAATAACTTCTTTTAATAAAAATAATCTTAGAAATAGATAGATCTTTTCGAGTAGGTAGAAATCGGTATATAATATGCGAAATTCCGAGTTAAAATGAGCAAGTCATGGCCATTTTAAGTTGGAATTTCCATTTCATAAGATTTTTACAAATTCTCTAAGATAGGATTATAGAATTTAAATAGATCTTGAATGAAATACTCATGTTGGGTATTTCTTTTGTTTAGGTGTCGAGGATCACGATCTTGTCTTCCCCGAGGATTACTTCGACTCCTAGATCGCTATGGACGAGTGAGTTTCCTTTACGCTTATGTATTCGCTCATGTGCTTGTAGAATAAAGCACTAGATGTTAGAAAAATATATAATTGCTATGCATGTGGGATATAATGGGAATTATGTATGTGAATCGTTGTGTGAGGTCAATGAACAATAACGTATATCGGAACCTAATTTGTGATTGACATAAATGTTTCCATGTATGTATTTGTTATGTGTGCAAATATTATTTGATCACATTAAATGATTTAATGTCATATTGAAATCCCCATATAATAAATTGCTCATGCATATCACTTAGAATATCATTTCGAAGTTTTGCTACTACTTCTCAACGTGGGACAGGAAAGGTAAGCTGCCTAGCTACATCTTGAGGGTTAGGACATTCGGGGAATACGGCCTCAAGGTGTAGCCGAGCCGGATCAATCGCATTGGGTATGGAAAGCCCGGGAACTAGTAGTATGGTTTGTTGGAACTCCAAGATGCGCGCAATTTCTAAGGAGGTCATTCGGGGCCTAGTTCAAAGCATTCCCTAATCACCGATGAAGGGTAAATCCATCACACATATGAAACCGAATAGTCGTATGTAATGTTTGATCATATGGTTGTTGCATTTCATATGCTTGAATTAATAAATTTGGTTGGTTGCTTGTTATGAGTACTTTTGCGTAAGGAATGTCTCACTAAGCTAGTCATGCTTATACTCCTATAGACTTTTGATATTGCAGAATTATCTTTTGCACCCGAGACCATCTTGATTCCCCCGAGTAGAATCCTTATTTTGGAAGCTTTTGGAGGATTTCTGTTTTGAAGTTTAAGAGTAGATTTCTTCTAAAATCTTCTAGCTTTAGTTATTTTATCTTTATTAGAAACATGTTGTTATTATTGGGGAAATGCCGCTTAGAAGATGTAAGACTTTATATTTTGTTTTTTAATGCAATATATTAAGTGTTATTTTTTATGTTCCGCTACCAATATCTTAAAATGCATTACTTCACCGGTCTCCCTTTGATGTGAATGTACGCCTTGTACCGATGTAGAAACTTTTGAGTAACTGAGATAGTCATTCTTAAGTTTTAATATTATGTACGGTGGGCTGTCACATTTAGGGTACCCGTTGGGGCATGACAGATTCCTTACAATCCAAACCATAAGCCCAACTAACAATTTTCTGTTTATAGGGAATTGAATGAAGGCCCCGATTGAAAGCGTAGGGACTTACAAGCTTACATTAGATACTAGTCATCAATTGGATCTAATGAATACTCTCTATGTACCTTCAATTTCTAGAAATTTAGTTTCAATTTCTAGACTCGATGTTAGTGGATATACTTTTAAGGTTAAACATGGTTGTTTTAAGTTATATAAGGATGATTTTTTCATTGGTAATGCAATGCTTGTAGATGGTTTATATAAATTGAAACTTGATGGTGTCTTTTAATCCCTATTTATTGTTAATCTTAATATTGGAATGAAATGTAGTTTGGCAAATGAAAACTCAGCTTACTTGTGGCATAGATGTTTGGGTCACATATCCAAAGAAAGGCTATAAAGATTAGTAAACAATGAGATTCTACAGAACCTAGCTTTTACTGATCTTGGTTTATTTGTGGATTGCATTAAGGGTAAGCAAACCACACATAATAAGAAAGGAGCAACCAGCTTCTTGAGATAATACACAGTGTTATATGTGGACCTTTTGACACTTCGTCTTATAATGGAGAAGAGTACGTCATCACCTTCATAGATGATTTTTCATGTTATGGATATATCTATTTGCTGCATGAAAAATCTCAAGCTATAAATGCCCTTGAGGTGTTTGTAAAGGAAGTTGAGAGGCAATTAGATAGAAAAGTGAAAATAATAAGGTCTGATAGAGGTGGTGAATATTGCGGAAATATGATGAATCTGGATATTATCCTGGTCCATTTGCAAAATTCCTTCACAATCATGGCATATGTGCACAATATACTATGCCAGGCATACCTCAACAAAATGGTGTAGTAGAAAAGCAAAATAGAACATTAATGAATATAGTTAGGAGTATGATAAGTAATTCTACATTACCTAAAAGTTTATGGATGTATGCACTTAAAATTGCTATGTATATGTTAAATAGGGTTTCTAGTAAAGCAGTTTTTAAGACTCCTTTTGAGTTATAGACTAGAAGGAAACCTAGTTTGAGACACCCGCATGTTTAGGGTTGTCCTACGGAAGCACGGGTTTATAATCCACATAAAAAGAAATTAGATTCTCAAACAGTTAGTGGATACTTTACTGGTTATCCAAAGAAATCCAAACTATATAGGTTTTACTATCCAAACCATAGTTCTGGAATTGTAGAGACAGCCAATGCCAAATTTTTAGAGAATGGTGAGGTTAGTGGGAGTACTGAAAAATGGAGTTGTGGATATTAATGAAATAAGGGTAAATGTTCAATTACCCCTGAATGTTCCTAAATGCACAATCACGCCAAATGTTATTCCTATAATAGAAGAACAAAATAATCAAGAACAACATTTGGATAATGAGTGGTATCACATTAAGAACCTAACTTACAACCAGCTAATGTAAATGAACCTGTTGGAATAGCTTTAATAAACATGTAAGGGTTAAAGGTCAGTTATCTCTGATGATTATGTTTATTTGCAAGAGTCTGAATTTGATTGTGGCATTAATAATGATCTGTTTTGTTTTCACAAGCCATAGAAAGTGATGAGTCTGAAAAATGGATTGTGCTATGAAAGAGAGTTAAAATCAATGGTTCAAAACAATGTCTAGGATCTTGTAGACTTGCCAGAAGGTTCAAAATGAGTCGGAGTAAATGGGTCTTTAAGACCAAGCGACTGAAAAGGTAATATTGAACGATATAAAGCTAGACTTGTTGCCAAAGGTTATACTCGAAAAATGGCATTGGTCATAAAGAGACTTTTTCACTTGTCTCAAAGAAAGATTCATTGAGAATAATTTTGGATTTAACGGCTCATTTTGATTTAGAGCTTACAAATGGATGTGAAACAGCCTTCCTAAATGGGGATTTTGAAGAGGAAGTTTATATGGATCAACTTGAAGATTTTTCCATGAAGGGAAAAGAAAGTATGGTGTATAAATTGAAGAAATAATATATGGATTTAAACAAGCTTCTAAGCAATAGTATATTAAGTTTAATAATACCATCATCTTTTGGTTTTGAAGAAATCATTGTTGATTGTTGTATTTACTGGAAGATCAGCGGGAGTAAGTTTATATTTTTTGTTCTATATGTTGATGATATTTTACTTGCTGCTAATGATTTGGGTTTATTGCATAAGACTAAAGGATTTCTATCTAAGAATTTTGAAATAAAAGATAGGAAGAGGCATCCTATGTGATTGGAATTTCAATATTCCATAATAGGTCTGAAGGATTGATAGGATTGTCTCAGAAAACTTATATCGAGAAAATTCTTAAGAAATTCAATATGAGTAAGTGCTTAGCAGGAATATTCTCTATTCAAAAGGGAGATAAGTTTAGCTAATGCAATGTCTAAAAAATGATGTGGAACATAAGGGAATGGAATCAATTCCATATGCATATGTTGTAGGCAGTTTGATGTACTTATGACATGTATCAGACCTGACATTAGTTTTGCAATAGGAATACTGGGTAGATACAAAAGTAATCCTGGTATTGACCATTGGAATGCTGCAAAGAAAGTGTTGAGATATCTACAAGGAACGAAAGACTATATGCTTACTTATAAGAGGTTTAATCGTTTAGAAGTGATTGGATATTCAGATTCAGATTTTGCTGAATGTGTTGATAGTAGGAAATCAACGTTTGGTTATTTGTTCCTGTTAGCTGGAGGAGCAATATCTTGGAAAAGTGCCAAACAGTCTGTCATTGCTTCATCCACTATGGAAGTAGAATTGTAGCTTGTTATGATGTTACAATTCACACATTATGGCTGCAAAATTTTATTTCAGGTCTTGAGGTTGTCGACATCATAAGCAAGCCACCGAAAATTTATTGTGATATGTCTACAGCAGTTTTCTTCTCTAAAAATGATGAATATTCCAAACGAGCAAAACACATGGAATTAAAGTATTTTGTTGTTAAAGAGGAGATTCAAAAACAAAGGGTGTGTGTTGAACATATAAGAACGGATCTCATGATTGTAGATCCTTTAACTAAGGGATTACAGCCAAAGACTTTTAAAGAACATGTACATGGGATGGTCCTAGTTGTATTGATGGTTGATGATGATGTTATAATACTCTAGAGCTCAATAATGATATGTTTATGATATTTTAAGTCTTCTTATTCATTATATTTGTGCATGCTTTATTGTTTGAATAAGAAAATTATGTGTCTTTATAACAAGTATGTGCACTATATGTTATTTATATACAACTTATGAACCTAACATAGTAAATCCTTAATTTAGTAATATATGGAACGGAGTATGCGACTATATAGTGTATGATCGCCATAATCCTCATTACGTGGTTTGTTGTGTAAAGGTGCTTATGATGATTAAAGTTTTGACTTTTGCTAGCCTTTTATTATACTATTAAATGTAATAATGGATTATCCGACCAAGTGGGAGAATATAAGAAATCTTAACCGTTAAGATAGGTACTTGATGGACGTACCAGAATCAATTTATATATGTATATAAACTGCTCTCTTTCTACCAAGATTGTAAGTAGTTAAAATTTTTATCCATCAAGTAATCTGCTATGAAAGGAGGGTTAAGGGAGAGAAATTTGGTTTATCAAAGATTGAAAACAAGAAAGATCTCCATCATGTCGTATTCTGTCAATTTATACAAATTTTATTTTCTTGCTATATCCAAATGATTATTATATTCAAAATCCGTATGATAATAACAATGATTTAATATTAATGGTGTTGAATCCTTAAGGGAATTGAGTTTACATTTTGACCCCATAAAATTTGGCAAACAACATAATTACTTTCTATTAAGAACGCACCGATGCGTGTCCTCGTCCAAGTCAGTCTCCACTTTGAAATTAATAAACACAATCCATTGGACGTGAAGATACGGAGAAATCCTTTGTGAGTATTATTCCTGATATCAATATATATAATCGGACTCTCAAATCATGAATTCTCAGCTCTTATATACTATTGCATGCGACTCTCAAATCACTCCCATGCCAATTCGTGACCCTAATGACTATTGGCGTACATGCATACTAAAAACACAGTAAACTCCATTTGGATAGTCAGAAAAAGTTTGTTGTTTTATTTGTGTTTCTACTAATAAATATCTGACACATGATAAAAGAATTAAGAAGATATAAAAATCCCTAAACAAAAGAAGACACTTTTTGACATGTATCAGATATTTATTAGTAGAAACAGAACTGGATAACGATGACAGCAAACACGTTTCTCGGATAATCCATCTTATCCTTTCCGTACACTTGATAACCAAAAAAACTTCAAAAGAAACAAATGCCGAAGCAATTGAACTAGTTCGTAATATATAATATAATTCTGCTTCATGCATGACGGTATATCCTCGGAATCTCGGAGGCCTAAAAGCATCATACGTGACGTTGGAGAACTCCATTATTTTTGAAAAACAAATTCCTGAACGAGTAAATATCACCGTCGTAGGCTAGCTATAAACCCAATATAATAACTTTTAAAATGAAACTTCATCCCCGTCCATAGCAGAGAGGAGAAAACTTGCATTAGCATTATCATGGCACCATACCGGCATTACCACAATTGTGCCGAGAACTCTTTTATCTAATTAAGGGTTTAATTATTATATATTTGACTTAAATAATCCTCTCGAGCCAAAAAACTTGAGTCGGAATCAACAAACCTTCAATCAAAATTCTTTCTTTCTTATTAAAAAAAAAAAAAAAAAAAAAGGCTTTACTATAATCTTTATCCCATCACATTGCCACTGTACGTCACAACCGTATGTTCTTTCAGCTCCAACCTTATTATTTTATTTAATCATTCCATGCACCTTCAGATTCCATTCTTTTTATTCATCTAGTCGCACACGAATCATCCGCCATATGTCCATTATTACAATCGTATATACATGTCAGCTTGCCATAAAATTTCTCATAGAAAATATCATCGATTTCTCAAACCTTTTTTTTTTTCTAATTATGCCCAGATCTTTAGTTGCCATCTTTGAGAACATATCGCAAATCGCATTTACCTTTTCACTAAAATTCAATTCAAGAGACCTTATCTAAAGCAGTCAAGCACATTAAATTTTCGAATCATATCTTCCAATGATGATGATTTTTTTTTTTTTTCCACATTTCTAATTTCTTTTCTCACTAGCTTTACATCCATTGCTTGTAGCAGTATAAAATATATACTCCCTATGGTCGATGCACGGCTTTCTATTATATTCTCTAAGCAGCCAACGAAAATCTCCTCGTATATTATCAATAATCAAGACCCTTCAAACAATATTAATCAAATCAATTCAGTCATCAAATCTTTCACCCACATCCTTCTAATTGAACGTGATCGGCTACAGATACATTATCGAACATTTCTTTCAATGATGTAGGATTAAGATGCATGCAACAAGTGAAACTGTCTGTGGAACAGGAAGGGAAAGCGAAGTAAGAAACAGTGCTCGTGCGTGGTATCAAATGTCTGCATGTGCGTGTTGTGTATGCGTGTTAGAATTATGGGTGAGGCCAAAGAATGGGCTGGGTCAACTCTGATGATAACGAGCTGTGTCCTGTTAATAAATAGTGGCCTTGGGCCAACATTATCAATTAGTAATTAATATATTCTCTATTTTAAATTTTATCATGATAATAATACTAGTAGCCACTTCATTGCAATGACTCATCCCTACATAGCACCTCAAGTGGCTCAACACTATCTTGATAATGTCAATAAGCTACATGGGATGCCAAATGCCATCACTTGCGACCGAGATTCAGTCCTTACTAGCCCATTTTGGCAGGAATTCTTTCGTCTCTAAGGAGTTGAGTTCAATCTACCTATAGCCTACCACCCACAAACAGATGGCCAAACCGAGGTGGTGAATAGGAGTCTAGAGACCTATCTGAGGTGCATGACTCGGAATTCGCCTAAGAGTTGGAGTCAGTTCTTAAGTTTAGCTGAGTGGTGTATAATACAAATTACTACACCAGCTCATACACCACACCATTTGAGGCTCTGTACGGTTACCCATCCCCCATACATTTACCTTACATGCCTAAGGATTCCAGAAATGAGGCTGTGGACCAGTTACCAACTAAGAGGGAGGAGAAGATGAAGCTACTCAAATTTTATCTCAAACACGCCCAAAATAGGATGAAGCAGTTGGTAGACAGGAGAAGGACTGATAGGGTTTTTCAAATAAGGGATTGGGTTCTCCTAAAACTACAACCCTATAAACAGAACTCTATGAAGACCATCAAGACTTCGATGATTGCACCTAAGTACTACGAACCATTTAAAATAATTGACAAAATCAGCACAGTGGCTTACCAATTGGAACTTCCAGAAGGGTCTGAGATTCATCCGACCTTCCATGTATCTCAGCTGAAGAAGTATTATGGACCTCCAACAACTCCGTCGCTTCCTTCACCTACAATAAACACAAATCCAGAGTTAGAACCACAATCCATTCTGGATCGAAAAATGGTCAAGAGAGGAAACGAGGTGGAGATGATGATACTTATCTCCTGGCACAATCGTTCTCCAGCTGCTGCAATTGGAGTTCTTTAGTGATTTGAAGTTAAGATTTCCAAATCATTCCTTGTGGACAAGGAATTTTGAGGACGGAGGAGCTAATGTAGGATTAAGATGCATACAACAGGTGAAAGTGTCTGTGGAATAGGAAGGGAAAGCGAAGTGAGGAACAGTGCTGTGTGTGGTTATGAAATGTCCGCAGTGCGTGTTTTGTATGCGTGTTAAATTATGGGTGAGGCCAAAGAATGATGGGCCACTCTGATGATAAAGGGCTATGTCCTGTTAATAAATAGTGGCCTTGGACCAACATTACATTAGTAATTCAGCATATTTTTTCGTTTTAAATTTCATCATGAGAGTGTACTAAGTAATGGTATTTAGTACAAATTCTGTAATATTTAACAAGGACAATACTATTGGTGAGTGGCATAACAGAATCACATGTCCTCACCAAATTCCTAGGGACCTACTTGCTATACATAGGAATGTAATGAACAGAATATGAATGAACAATTTTCCAGAATTAATTGTCTAGACTTGTATTTGGGTCTTCTACTTGCATCCGAGTAGGACATTGCACTACATAATATTTCCATCTCAATTCCTTGCATCATTCAAACCAGTATAAGACCATAATATGTGGTATAAACAATTAATGTGATGGAGTATATTCCAAATCCGTGATGGAAAAAGATATATCTGTCCATAGCTTTTCCTATTTGGATGAGATTATCATAGCAGAATTGTATATATCCAGTCACAAGATTTCATTATTTTTTATCATGACCGAATCTTGAGTATTCGCGAAATACGGAGAAATCTTTTTACTGATCCTCCGTCAGTGTATTTTCTAGTATTAGCACGTCCCTTTCGCAAATTCAGCTCTTGGGATCACATCCATAACCCAAGTATAGAGCATTTCACATACCAAGTACATCACTATATGAGCTAAAGCCTCCTACATTGAACCACAACTCATAGGATCTCTTTCGTGTTCCTGTCTCATATACATATATATATACATGATCAATCATTTTAAATTGCTTCAAGTCTTGGATTTGAGATTCCAATCCACTTCCTTCAATCTTTATTTCATAAAAATATAGACTATCCACGCTGGTCTTAAATTCTTTGTCAGAGGAGTAACAATATAAATCAACACGCCAATTCGAACACATCCCGTTTATCAACCATGGCAAAACGAACCAGCTGAGTTGCAAGCAACCAGGCCGATACAGATTCAATATCAGCATAGAACCGCAATAGCCATATCAGCACAGAGTCCATACCACCACAGAAACCAAGCCCAGCGCCACGACATCCAACTCAACCATAGGAGATCAGCAGCCATAACCCATCCAACGTGCGTGATGAAGTGGCAAATAGGTATCTAGAAATCGAGCAAAGATTGACCAATGGCATCCATAATTACAGATCCTTATTGAAGTAGACAAGCTACCTTAAGAAGTTAATACATTCAAAGTTGAGTTATGCCATTTTTGGCCAAATTCCTTCATTTAAGCATCAAACGGCCATTTTTAGTATTTTTAGATAATAATATTTTTTTATAACTTTCTATAAAGTGTCATGCCGTCTGTGGCATTAGTTTTTGTCTTTTCATATACTTCGTTTTAGACTTTTTTATCTTTTGAGAGTTTCGGTTCTATTTTTGCAGCTTTTAAGCTAGCCTATATATTGTATGCCCTAGACAAATGGACGATAGATATCATATTTTCAAAAAAAAAAGTTTCAAAGCTATATTGCTCTTTTCGCAAATTTCGAATGCTTGCATAAGTTTTGAATTTGATGCAACAACCTAGGAATCTAAGAATCAATAAGTATTGAAGATCATACTAGGTATTCGTGCATGAATCAACATCCTGCGATAATCCTAAATAAACCATCTCATCAATTGGTATTAGGTCGCATTCACTGATACACTTTTCGTTTGAAAGATTATTTTGATAGCGTAAAACTACTGCTTATGTACTGAGTGCGTATGCAGTAATAAAATCGGTGAGTATCGTCAAATCCACATGGAGCTAATTAACTAAATACTAGATTGTAGTAATCTCACTTTAAGCTAGGCAACCGAAATAGAGTTTAAGATTTCTCTACTAATTAAACTACTTCTAAAATTACCATTACTAATTACAACTAATCTAACTCTAAAATTACTATGCAAACTCCTTCAGTAAAAATAGGTGTGGGATTATATAAAGGTTTTGGTTAAGATTTCCATTCGTTACTTTGTAATTATAACCAGGTTTTGGTATATTTAGATTTCGATTAAACTCACAAAAACTTGCTTTCTTTCGATTACGAATCTAACTATAACATGGATATCTCTCAGTAATCCATTTATAATCAATAGTTAAACAACAATTCTCTTACAAGCCATATTATTCTAATTGAACTTATGGCTCAAGCATTGTCCATGTCAATAAACCATAATTTCAATCGCATTAAGAATGTAAGCTATACAACTTAAGCCAAATAGCACGTATTTGGTCAGTTTTGAAGTTCCATTTTCTATTTTAATGGAGCTCTTGAATCCCTCTCAAGTATCTTGAGCTATAATTTACAAGAAATTCATATACATTTTTAACCTTGCAAATATTGAAATAGAAATAACCAAGGTTTAAATCAATAAAACCCGTTATAAATTATTAATTAACTACTTAGGAAATCCATAAACCATTACATAACCCCAATAGATTAGTCTAGCTCATATTGAAATGTGAATTTCATTAATAGAAATATTCTAGCACAATCCATAATAATAAAAAAAGATAGAGTACACCTAAAATATAAGGAATGTCTTCTTAATATGATTTGGATCCACTCCACTGAGAATATTCGTAATAAACTGCAGAGGATAAGGTGAAGTGAGGTCGAGGTCGATGGGATGAAGCCGAGATCGGTAAATGAGGTGGTGGAGGTGAATGGATGATGGATGATGAAGAAATGAAGTAAGTGAATAACAGTATATAGGATTGACCGACCCCAAAATGAAGATGAAAAAAGATATATAAAAGGGTATGTGAAATGTGCAAAAAATGAGGGAATGATCAAAAGTATGAGTAGATGTACCCATGTAGGTGATACTGGGATTGATTATATAGTGAGTGATACGATATGTATGTATGGTAGTTTATAGAGTGGTATATTTTTAGCAGAGTAAATCCCAAAGTTCTTATTTAAGAACAAAAGACACATAAAGTCTTTCAAAATATTACAAGCTAAAACGAATAACAAAGCCAATAAAATAAGGTTGCTGCTTTAGGATCATGTGAGGTCAGTTTAGATGTGTAAGCGCTTTAATTCAATCGATTCTTTCTTCATTAATCAGCTCGGGTATTGCACTTTGTCTTGTGCTCGTGAGCATGCTCAGGACTTCTCAAGGACATCCTTTCATGCTGTAACTCAGATGATCGACTAGTGCGACTCAGGAGGGCTATCAACATCAACATGTTGCTACTGCAGTGCTGCTCGGTCATCACTTGGTGCTATGGTGCGTGCTCGATTGTGTGTATGGAGCCTGACAAGTTGATTCTGCAAGTGTTGAGCTACTTTGGTTAGTTGATATCCATTCAATGCTTCTTTTCATTAAGTTGATGGATGTCTGTTGGTACTTGCTGCTATTTTCAATTGTCTGGTTGGTGGAAGTTCAATTTGCTATTACATGAGCTCAGCTGGATTTTCTACTCGCGTGGTACTCAGGTCTGGTCTTGAAGCAGCTCGAGATTTCGTCAGGAGCAGGTCGACACTTGCTGTTTTATCTAGACTACTAGGTGATGTGAGCTCGGCCAAATGTGCTATCAACTCGGGTCGGTGTGCTTTGATGTCAGCTCTAGTTTCTCTGTTGTTGTTTAAACTCATAAACTGGTCAATGGTTATTGGTATGAGAAACTTGATCAACTCGAATACAGCAAGTCCTCCATCTCAACTCAGTATGCACTCAAGTATTGCTTCAAAGTCAGTAGAAGTGTTGGCAATCTGCATAAAGATAGTTCAGGTCGGTGCATTGGAGGGGATCGTTTACCAGCTATCTGGTCTGTAGGAGCTCAATTCAGCTGTTACATGAGGTCGGTTAGGTTTTCTGTTCACGTGAGCGCTCCAATTGATGTCTCGCAGCAGCTCGAAAAGGCAGATCATGTCAGGGCGTGAGCGTGGTGTTGTGTGAGCTTTGGTCTGTGTGCTTGGGGAGCTCGATGTGTGCTAGCTTCTTCCATCGAGAACAGCTCAATTTGACCTTTTAATCTGCTTAGGGTAGTGCACTATCAGGTTGTGCGGAAAGCCGATTATCTCACTCTGTTGGCAGGGATGGATGGAGCTTAGATCAATCGGCATGGAACCATACGTTGATGGGAAAGCTTGCTGTTGTTTTAGACTAAAACCTCTGCTGTTGCTTGGATCCACTACTGTTGGCTTATGTGTTGGTCTGATTGTTGTTGATTGTAGCTCGTCAGTGATGATGCGATAGATCGGGTTGATATGAAGCAGGTCATTGGCGCTTACAATGATCTCGAGGTCGACCTGGTCGGTGGCGTTGAAGTTCTATCAAGCTATGTTGCAGCTAGTGCTTAGTATTGGCCTCAGTGTAGCAGCTCGGTGTTCTCAGATCTGGTCGGTATTCATGGTGGTGCTCAGCTGATCAGTTGCTCATATGGCTTGGCACTTCTATTAGTGTAGTGTGATTTAAATAATTCGACTGCTGGTTGCTTCTGAAGTCTGATTGTACTATTGCAATTTGCCTGCTCCGAAATTCATTTTCAGTTTGCTCTTGCTCGCATCCAAATTACTTGCATGTGCTCATACTAAATTGACTCTGTTTTAGAATTTACAGTCGAAATTTGACAATCAAACTAATGACAAGGAAAGTGTCATTTTAGCCTAAAAATTGATCCCTTTTGCATCTTTAGGTGATTAAATGGAATTGATCCTGAATCATGCATTTTCCCTATTTGTAACAGAATTTCTATTTAAAAGCACCAACATATGCAAGAAATGTAAGATAAATGTAGGATAAATTTGTAAAATATACATTTATTATTCACTCTTGGTAACAATGGTACCCCGTAGGCAAGCTAATCAACATCATGCTTCAATGATGAGATCTACGATCGTGATGATCTAGATCAAAGGATTGGGCAGATGATTGACTAGCAGTTGGATACGTATTGATATGTAGGTTAGAGAGGGTTGTGGATCGATTAACAAAAAATGGGTACGTTGATGGGGAATGAAAGGAATGAAATCCTAAATAGAGACGAAACCCAAATTTGATGCCAGATGTGGATAAGTAAAGGATGACTCCTCTTCTGTTGAGGAAGACAAGTAGCACAAAGAGGTGCCATCAAGAATTGTATACCTTGAGTTGAGGAAGACCGAGACATTGGGAATTGAGGATGAGGAAAGAGATCCCAGATACTTCTTGTGTTATTTCTTTTTTACTTTCTTCTTTTTCTTTTCCTTTTGTTCCCGTTTACTTTCTGTTTTTGGAATAAACTTTTCTATTAATTCTTTCTATAATTCTTCATAATTAAATATGTCTTCTTCCTTAATTTATAATTTTCAATTAAGTATCTATTCTTTGGTGTCCTAACATTTTTTGTCTAACCTATGTCTTCCTTAATTTATCTTGTCTATCTTCTACAAACAATAATCTTCATCTTTATCTAGATATCCTCCATTTCTTAATTGTTCTATAGCTTCTTCATGATTTTCCCAATTCTTTAGCAGAAATCTTCCATTTGTTGGATTTTTTATTTTCCATAATATCTATGCATGTTTCCACTAAAATTTAACATTTTTTCTACTTGTATTTCTTCAGTACCTGTTTGTTCTATATCTCCCAAAACTTCATTTTTATAATCTAAAAATATTATACTATAAGAATCATCTAGATTTATGTAAGTCAAGTGTTTTTCTAGGATTCTTCTTGCTTTACTACTTCCTTCCATATGTTTTGAAATGTCTCATTTTGCTCAATCTAATTCTTGGGTTCCTATTTTTATTGGGCTTATTAATTTTATTACACTACTAACAATTTCTTATATGATTCAATCTATATTCAACTTGTATTGTGTGTTACTGCAATTTAGTACTCTTCCTATAAATCCTATATTAATTAATATATTTTCTCTTGTATGGTCTTCATATCATGTATTCTATAATCTTATTTCTAAGTTCTTTGCATTATTGTATTATTAAGGCTAATCATAAAATTAGGTGCACAATAAAAAATTCCTTTATTTTCATTCAAGTTACTTCTGTTGTTCCTAAAATTGCTTTTCTTATGTCTTTTTTCCATGATTTATCTTTTATCATTATTAACAATTTTGCTCCTGCTTCTTTTCTAGCTAATCATTTAACTTCTATTACTATCATTCCTAAATGTAATAAAAAAAACCTTTTATTTTTAATTTATTTATAGTAACTTCACTCAATTTAATACTTACATGTTCTGTTGTAACTTTGATTTTTTTTCCTTCTCTATTTACTCTTACTAGTCCTGTTTTCCCTAATTCCATCTTCCTACTTTATATAATCTAATATTATGGGTTTTAGTAAATCCATACTTTTATTACTATAAATTTCCATATCTTATCAATTTCTTCTATCTTTGAATATGTTTCTCTTTATGTCCCCTACTTGCTAGTCTTCCTAATATTCCTTTATATGTAGATGGTTCTTCTTTTTGTTTTTTCTCCATCTTTTAATCTTCTTCCTGTGCCAGGAAATAATGTTTGAGTTCTAGTTCGTGACATCTTTCCTAATTTCCCTCTTATATCCTTTAAATTTTATTTCTATGTCTTTTCCTTTATCTCTTTTGTCAAATATTTTTATTCTATTTATGATCTCGTATAATTCTTCACACTCCTATTTATTACTTCAGTTATTTGTCCTATTAATACTATGTTTCTTTCTATTAAATCTTGATTGGATATTTTTCTAATATCTCTCTTTAATCTTCTATTCTTCTTAACTGTTCATTAAATTCTTCTATATCTTCTAATATCCTTCTGTTTTATTTTAAATATATTTATTATCTCTTGTTCTATTTGTACTAACCTTTTTAATGGCATAAGTTGTAATTTGTTCCACTAGCTTTACTACTTATATAGCTTGAATCTAAGTGTGTATTTTCTCTATCTTCCCTTAGTAACCTATCTATTTCTTGCCATTATTCAAAATGATTGGATATGTGTCCTTCTGGTTCTGATTCTAGATCTTCTTCTTTTGAAATTGATTCATCAGTTTCTTCTTTCGTTATTGCAAGAATATTTTCTAAGGTATATCTTGGTTCATCCACAAATATATTATTTCAATATATTCTACTCTATCTTCTACTTGTATAGGTGTTAGTAGTATTCTCATTATTTGGATTTCGATGATAACAAAAAGAGTTACATGTTAACTAACAAGTATATTGAATGTCAAGTTCTTATGAAAATGTTTTACAAGAAAATACCAATCAGAAAGTATTTCAGAAAGTATTTTCAAGAGCAGAAAAGAAGCAGAAACAATTTCAGAGAGCAAAATAACGTGTTGCGTGGATACTTTACAAAAGAGTACAAACTCAGAGGATATTTCAGAGAGTATTCAAGGAAAGTTATTAAGCAAGAATGGAGATTCAGAAACTTTTTCAGAAGGCATTTCACAAGAGTTACAATATGATAATGGATATGAAGACCCAGCACCAAAGTGATTGTATTTGGGAAATACATTCAACAATTGTTCCACAAAGTTGGTTTAATATCCAAAGGGGAATAAATTCGAAATAGAGATCATTTTCAAGAATAATTGAAGAACATACTACATATTGCACTTGAAAAGAAAGCTAGTGTGCATAATATGAAGTACTTACAAAGGAAACAGATATTCAAGGATAATGTCTGAAGATTCTACTAGTATACGGAAAATAAGGAAATATATCTATGAGAGAATATGTTATCAGAGGATATCATAAGATTTAGTCTCAAGAAAATCGGTTTGTTTTTGTTGCTATTTTCGTGGGTTTTTCAAATTAAGAATCACGCACCAAGATAACAACAAGTTTTCTTATCCTTATCTTGATGGAAGACGTCTGGAACAAACAACTCGAAGATTTTCAAATTTCCAAATGAAAGAAGACTCTATCAGCAAGTCATCCGAATTAGAAGCAGAAAAGAAAGGGATCAAGCTTATCTATTCCAATGATTTAGCCATTAGAAGATTATCAAGCTTATCCAATTTTGAACGTTCCAACCGCTTAAGAATGTGTGTATAAAAAGGCATGATCAGAACGAAGATGAAAAATTTTTTTTTACAGAGAACACGAAAAAGAAGAGATATATACGATCAAAGCTTACAAGCAAAAACTGTCATTTTCACTTTCATTTGTACCGAAATATTAGAGGATATTTTATTATATTTCCTCATTTGATTTGTTCAATCCTTGTGAGATTGAGAGATACAAGTAGACTCAGTAAGTTGATGTTAGCTTGAAGGAAGCTAGGAAGATCAAATTGAGTGCATTTGTAGCCAAGTGCTTTGGCAAAAGACAACTTGTAACATTGATTTGTTCTTGGATAGTGGAACATACCGGTAAAGACAACCAGATCCCCGGCTTGGTGCTGGAAGAGAGGACGGACGCTCAAGGCGGAACCCTCTATAAATAGCTTTGCAAATTCTTTCTACCTTACTCTCTTTAATTTTCGTATATAGTTACTTGTTGTGTTTATCGTAACTTGTTCAGAGATTGTTTCAGAGACTAATTGTTACAAGAATTAAAAGAAGAGACTAAAAGTTTTGCCATATATTCTTGATTGAGCTTAACAATTGTTATAGAAATTAGACTTGTTTGCTTCCGCATTATAGATAAAAACTTTTATTAAAGTTATTATTTTAAAGATTTGAAAACCATTTTTGTTTGATTAATCCAGTTGGTGAATTTGATAAAGTTTACTTAAAAGAATTTTTTTAATTAACCAATTCACCCCATCCCCCCCCCCCCCCCCCCCCCCCCCCCCCCCTCTTGGTTATATTTTTGGGACCAACAATAGGAATTATTATAACAATCATGAAACTAAAGATTTACTAATATATATTCTATTATATTTATATCTTTACCTTTTCTAATATTTTTGTAATATAATGTTTTCTATGTCTTAGTAAGCTTATTATTCTTATTATTCTCAAATACTCTACTCTCTGATCTCTTAAGTTTTCTATCCTTCATATTTGATATTCTACAAATCTAATATGGTATTATAATTCTTCTCTTATCTTCTCTAACTTGTTTAATTCTTCTCTATATAAAATTTTTACCATAAAATCACAAATTGATAGTAATGATAGCAAGATGTTAACAAAGATAACAAAAAACTTATAATGACTTTAATGCTACTTGGTACCTAAAACTGTTATTCCTACTAGACTATCATAATATGTTTTTTTTTTTTTATGGTTTCTTTAACTTCTTTTTTTCAATCTTTCCTTTCTCCTTTTTAATGTCAAAGCCAAGTAACAAGCTTTATAAGATCAAGACTTCGACTTCTTGATCCAACCCAACAAGTAGGAGATAGAGAAAGACAAGATTAGTAAGAACAAGTCATAAATATTCTAAATAGGGGAGCAGACTTCATTCTTTTCGTTGAGTTCCCAAAACAAATTAAATAAATTGAGGAGAGTTAATAACAAAGAGATTTCAAATAGAAAACTTACAAAATTTTATGTCACACCAAGCACTAGAATATTACAAGGGCAATACGTTACAAAGAAAGATATACTAGAAGGATCAATATCAACTAGCAATTCTATAGTTTTAGTCGGTTGAGGGAACAACACTAAAGGGAAGCCAAAAAGAGGAAGTTGGACTGCTAAAGGGAATACTAGTAGTAGTGTATGCTTTGGGTCGATTTAATTATATCTTGAGAAGAGTCTTGAGGCCTGTCACTCCCCAATGGGTACCCTAAACGTGACAGTCCGCCACACTCAATATTAAAGCTTAAGTATGACAACCTTAGTCATTTCCAAAAGCTTTTATATTAAGTGTAAGGCTTACTTTCACAATTTTAGAGGACCATATATGGAATAATGAAGCTTAAGGAGATATAAAAACATATTAAGAAAAGAAGAATCACAATAATTATTTGTCATGGCAAAAACTTTACAAACTTAGGGACAACTCCCTAAATTACTAATCTATTATATACATATTAACATGCTAATACTAAGCTATACTTTATCCAGATTTCTAATGTTCAAAAGGGATTACCTGCCCGCATGGTCCACGTGGCCTTAACCATAAGTAGGGGAACTGCAAAAGATATCTATTGGGGTGTAAGCTAAAGGCTTAGTGAGAACTATTTCCATAAATAACTTCTTGTAACAAGATTCAAACAAGTTGATTTAATCAAACAAATGTAATGCACAAGCACGTGGGCAAACAAGCATATAGCTTTCCGGGAACTATATGTTGAATGGATTTACGCCCTCCATTCGGGGTTTGGTGATACTTATCCTCAAAACAAGTAGTTTTAATAAAGAAAATTTAAGCTTGCGAGCACTCATCGCCAAGCATTCATTAAAAAGTTTTAAACTTGCGAGCACTCATCGCCAAGTATTCCGAATCTACTTGATTTGACCTTGCTTTCGGATCAACCGCCAAGCATATTCCATTAAGCCGCCAAGCAATCGCTTTCGGATCTCCGCCAAGTGTTGCTTTCGACATGAGCTTACTATCCTTCTCACCCAAGGATAATAACCCAACCATGCAATGTGACTCACTTCGTGGTATGCATGAGTTCATTAATTTATAAAGTCATAACATAATTATTTTCAACTTTATGGCGATCAAGGAATTTCACACAAATCAATATTAAACTAAAACAATCACTTAGAACAATTCGGCTTCGATATTCTTAGATTCTTTCAAGGAATTATTTTACATGCATATCGGTTTATCTTTTCCTAACTCTAGTGCAACTAATTTACAAGCACAACAAGTGTAGCATTTAATGGAAATAAACTCACGATGCCATTGTCGTCTATTCCTCTAAGCGGATGAGTCGTTCACACACTCCACTTAATCGTAATAGTTCTCTGGGTAAAGGAATCCTTCCTCGGGGTCACCTAACCAAAGAAAATACCCACAATGAGTTTTTCTTGATGATTTTCTTGAATTTTGACAAAACAATGTCAAAGAACGTTAAAGTTCGTATAGAAGAATGTTCCAACTTAAAATGGCCATAACTTGGTCATTTTAACTCGGAATCGCGCATATAATATACCGATTTCTACCTACTCGAAAAGATCTACCCATTTCCAAAATTATATTCAACAAACAAGGCCATATAGGCTTGAAAAAGGTGACAAAATTCACCACGGATTTCCAAGTAAAAACAACTTTGGTTCAAGAAATCAAAATTTGTTTGATAAATACTTAGTTATCTATATAGTTGAAAAATTCTCTTTTTATAACTATATAACTCATATTTAAGCATGCTCAAGTGTCTTGTTGTCCAATTATTTTTCTTAGGTAAAACAATGTCGGGTTGAAGCTTTTCGGAAATTGTTTTTGTAAATTTCTTTGAAATGAATACCTTGTTTTCTTTATTTTCTAAAAACGTTTTATGTTGGTTTTATTTATCTTTTTCTAAGTGACCTTTGAAAATAAAATTTTCTACTTTCTAAGTTACATTAATACTATATTGAAGTTTTCTAGGAAATATGCTATTCTTCATTTTTCTTGTGTAAATTCCTTTGTTTACTTGTTTTGCAAAAATCCTTACTTGATATTTCTCATTCTTTTTCTCATGTCTCATATTTTTCAAAAATAATCATCCATGCATGAAAATTTGTTTTCTTCATAAAAACAATGTGAACAATTAAGGACTTTTTGTAGAAAAACTAATTTCTATAATCTTATTAACTTCTTCTTGTAACTTGAAAAGAAATAACTTTATTATTTTCAAACCATAAATTTTCTTTGCCTATTTGTTTGCAAAGGTCTTTACTTAAAAATTTCCTTAGTCATCCATCTTATTTTCTTTCTTATGAAAAGAACCATTTTTGTCAACAAAATATTTTCTTTTGAAAAACAAGGTGGGATAATAAGGATCTAAGTGGCTTTTTAAAGTAAAAGTAGTTTATAAAATTATAGTGAGTTCTTTTTGTAACATGAAAAGGAATGAGTTTATTTTGTGTTGCTTTATAGATTTTATACTTTACATAAACTTATTTCTAAGTGACAAAATTCTTCTTTTTGTTTAAATAAAATTATGGACAACAATCTAAATGAACATGATTATGAGAATAATAATAACCAAAATAACATAAAGCATAATAATAAAGTCAAGTATTGGAGTCTTAGCTTTTTCAAGGCTCCCGGGACTAAGAAGTAACTAGTCCCATAAAAATAAAATGAAAGAAAGAAAACTTGTTTTGACTTGATGAGGACAAGTCTAAGACTAGAGACTAGTCTTAAAAACAACTTGGAATAAATAAAATGCATTGAAGTAAATAAATTGCATGAAAGGTAAATAAATTGCAAGATCATGAGCTTATATGCTCTAAATAGTATATATAGCTATATAGATATAGTAGATAGTTATGAACATAAAAGAAACATAAATGAACATAAGAGAAACATAAATGAATATAAAGGAAACTTGAACATAAAGGAATTATGATCATGAACAAAAACAAAGTATGAACCTATTGTTGCTTTCTTAACCTTCATGGTTTTAGAAAACACACACTAAGCTCATACTAAGTAGATGAACATGAAGAAAGCTTGGAGAATTTTCTTGAAGAAAGCTTACTTAAAGAAAGACTAAAGAGAGCTTTTCTTGTAAGAACTTCTTGGAGAGAATTCTTGAGAGATTTTGAGAGAGTAATTTTAGTGTAGAAGTGGTGTGAAAGAAGTGAAAGAGGAGGGGGGTATTTATAGGAAAATGTGGAGTGGTTTTTGTGTGATTAAAATAAAGTAAAATTGAAACAAAAATTGAGGAGAGAGGGAGAAGTGGGCGCCGGCCATTGTGTATGAGGGGAGAGTGATTTATTTTTTTGACTTTTTGATAAAAATAAAAGATGTAATATGTAAAGTAGATGTGATATAAAGTTATGGGAAAGGTAAAAAGTTAAGATTATAGGTTATGTAGAGTGTAAGAATAGGTGTAAGAAAAAGTAGAGATAAAAGAATAGTGTAGAATAGTAATGAATAGTGTAATGTAAAGTAGATATGACAATTAAAGTACCGGTAGTAAAAAATACGCGTATAATAGCTATATCTGTTATTTTTACTTACCGAAAAATTACGAAACTGATATTTTTGGAAAACTTATATTTTTACGAGTCTAACGGTGTATTCGGAATATTTTTACTATTCCGGGCTTCCGGACACGTTTTTCGAGAACTGTGTCCGATCGGGTTCGAAGGACACCCGAATTTCGCGAAACTGAAACTTTTATAAAACCTATGGTTATTACGAACTATTTTAGCTATAAATCCAACTTCGTTTTTAGGGCCAAAGAAAACGGCAATGCCGGATTTAGTTGGATATGGTAAACTAGGGTTTTGTTTGATTTTTAGGGTTCCGTTTGACTTCCGGTTTAGGGTTTTATACTAAACCGATTCCGAAAATTTAGGGGTTTACAAGGCCCTTTATATGGAGTTCTAAAGGATCGGGCATACCCTTGCTTCAGCTCTATTGTTGAGGGCATATCTATCTTTTTGTCTTATCTAATCAACTTGTGATTCTTCTTGTGTTGGGATTCTTTCTTATCTTCTTCTATCTGCTGCTTGTCTTATCTTCTATACTAAGATTATTTTTGTCCATTGGCTTTTTCAGTACTAGGATTCCTTCTTTATTCTTTACATCCATTGTCTTTATTCCTTATGTATGGGATTCTTCTTCTCCATATAAGTCTACCAACTTGGGATATTTGGTTTCAACAGTTGGATAGATTACCATGTAGGTTGAAGAAAAGTAATTATAAATTTTATTTTGAAAAATATAAACACAATCCTAAGGCTGATCGGTTGCACAAGAAATTTCATATGCAATCCATCCTTTAATTTGTATGTTTATGGCAAGGTTGCATATTTTTTTTAATTTGCTTAGGACATGGAGGATTATAATCTACTTCTATTATGATCTTGTGGATGGCTGGCCTAATATCATACTTGAACTATTCAGGAGGGACAGGTCTTATTGCCATGACTATTTTAAACTATACCTCTATTACTAGTATCATTCATTGCCGTCAGATTATCAATAATTTCCTTTATTGCAGTCCTGAATTATGTTTTTTTTTTTGTATTGTTCGGGAGTCCCAATATGCTTATTAGTCCATAAACCATTAAAGTTTGTTATGTGGTTTTTTTTGGCATTGATGAATAGTGGCTTAAAATGTTCAAGATTTATATTAAATTTATATATGAAAAATCTATTTCTTCTTTTTCATTTTATAATAGTTTGTAGTTTTACCACATTCTTTGCCTATATTGGGTTTAACATATTCTTATAATTTTAAAAATGGTCTCCATAAATTTTTAACAGCATAGAAATTTATTAATTGCTTGGATTTAAAAGGTAATTGTTCTATATATGTATTTCTATGAAGAAAATATATATGAATAAGGTTTTTCATATGCGGTCTATTTGTCTAGATCATATTGTAGTAGTGTTTGGGATTAATTTGTCTATAAGTATGTTGCTTTTTTGTACCATATATCTTTCTTCCGTTTCTCTCAATCCTATTTTTATTACTAGGTATGGCTCTACTCTAAAATCATTATGTCCAAGAGTTGTTTCGAGCAATTCTTTTGCTTCTACGGTAGAATAACAACCTTTTGATAGAGGATCAATAAAATTTTCAATTTGTGCCTTTGCTCTTAGCCAAATTTGTATACTCCAAGATTGAATCCATTTATAATTGCACAACAATAAAACTTTGTGTGTTTCTATGTCTTGACAAGGAAGAAGCTCCTAGCTTTGTGTTTATCTTATGTAAGTAATAACACAAGGCTAGGCATACTTTTACCTTATTTTTGTCTAATGCCTATAAGTGCCAAATTGCATCAACCAATACTTTATGTTTTTCAATAACTATCATCATTGGTAGTTTATCATGTTTGGTGTGGTGAGCATGGATGGAACACGCAACTTTCAAAATAATGTGTACAAGACTATTGGAAAATACTCTTGTATTTGTAAATGGAATCAATCGTTTTATCTCCTCCAGTCATGTAGTGTTACATATGAAAAGGGTTTGGGGGGGGGGGGGTGTATACATCGATTATTCTCTTTTTTGTCACACATGTAACTAAGGAAAGAGCTCTGAGCTCCATTTATAACGCCACCCAGTGATACAAATACATAGTCAATCACTAGCATAAGAAACCTAAGATTTATCTAATAATACCTATAAAATCTGAAGGGTTATTTGATCAAACTTACTTAAAAACTATTCAAGTTTTCAAGCTCAAGCTGCTCGATAATTTCTCGAGTAGGCCCAAAACTATAACATCTAAAACTCAATATTATCTAATTTACTCTTATTGAACCCTCAGCATTTATTATCTCAGTTTAGGGTGAAACACGTGTCTAGTATTCTTAAAAAAAAAAAAAACACAAGAATACAAATTATATAAAAATAAATACAAAATTAGTATCGCTAAGTCGCATATTGGACTAAAGATATTCGTAATTTTACTTGTATCACATTTACTATAAGCAATACAACGACCTACACGTGCCAAAGTGTGGAAGTTAGTGTATCACATTAGGGATGGCGATATAGTATGTATCACTTAGCCTATATGCAATACCTAATCTGAATGTGTATAATACATACGTTAGTGTATTGCCTAGCCTATATGAGATACACATTTAGATTGTGTATCACATATAGGTTAGGAGATACATAGTCATTTAATGAAACACCTCGTATCACTATATGTATCGCTTAGGCTATATGCAATACTCGGTGTTCAATAAAACTCGATCTTCTTCTCCTGCTTCATTCGTGCTCGTAGATCACTTACGCATTCAAAATTCTCTTTCGACCTAAATTTTTTTTTTCAAGCTCGATTCCATCATTTGATCTTTCTAGGTAATTGCAACATTGTATACAATTTGTAAAGTAATGTTACTTGTTTATTTGTTTTTTTTTTCAATTTTTACATATAAATGTTCACTATTAGGGTCTATATGCAACATGCTTAATGAAATGTCTGATTCAATGTGTGTAACGTTTGTGCTAAAATTTTCCTCTGTTTTTGGAAATTGAGCTTCAGGTATGTCTTAAAAGCACTACAACAACTGCACCAAAGTAATTAAACTTCCCTAATTTCGTTCCAAAATATCATTGTATCTTAGATTTTGTTTAAATTTTGATGTGCGTGTTTTTTTTTAGGATATATTTGAAAGGCGTAGGGTTGTGTTTACTGTTGGGACTTCAATCTCGTCCGTGGCTACAACTTGGGCTGGTAAGGCTTTTGTTTCGTGTACCTTACTCTTTTTGTTAGAATCTATTTTTCCTATTGTAATTGTTACAAAATCATTCTAGTGTGTACTCTATGCTAAGAAAATTGATCTTTTTTTTTTTCTTTACAACCATCATTAGGCACTCGTATAGAAGGGAAAAGTGTTATTATCTACCAGTATCCATCTATTCTTTTCATCCTAGGTCTCTCTTATAACCACTACAACAAGTACTAGCTTAGCTCAACTAAGCACTAAGGTGAGAATTAATTAAGAGGACTTTATTTTCAAACTAACTGATAATAATTGTCGTGTGGTGCTTGCGCTTATTGTATGTCCTACTGTTATTTTTTAATCTTAGATTCAGCAAAGTTTTTATGATTTTGTTTCCTCCATTGTTAATAACATGTTTTATTCTAATGCTCATACCCACTAAAAATACTCTTAGGATATTATATTGATATTAATGCCCAATTCATATCACTTTGTTTCTTCTACTTGGCATTGGAATTGCCATAAAGCTATTTTTTGGTATAGGATTTTGAGTTGTTGTTTCATCCATTAATATTAGTCATAGTATGAAGCTATTGTTTAGTCCTAGTGTCTATAAGGTTAATATTCCATAAATTTTCAATAGTCCAAGGTTATAAAGTCATTGTTTAGTCCTAGCATCTACATAAGGTCGATGTACCATCAATATGAGCCACACAAGGTCAATAGTCCATGATTATAAACACATTCCTTTGTGTCTATAGTTCATAAAGTTACTTTGACCGATGTGTCATTAGACTACCTCAAAAATAAAGTATGTGAACATGTGCATTCAGCTAGTTTTGCTCTAGATATCATGGAGATTTATTAAGATTAGTATTTCATAGTAGTTAGGAATTGAACGAAATGGTTGTGAATAAAAATGAATAGGATGGAATGGGATGGAAAATACAAAGTAACGAAATAATCATGCATATCATATATGTATTTGATTATCCAACATTATGCAACTAACATGACTGATCTATCTTATGCTATTGTTTGTATAAATGAAAAATAGCAATGGCATATTATGTCAAATTTTCTCTTTTTACCAGTGGCAAGATTTTGCAAGGTCGGGATGGACCATATTATGATAGGGGACCACTAAGGAATATAAAAGTAAGTGATGGGTGTCGAATCCAAAAATAATATTTATAATCAACCTGCTTTAAATTTTGTAAATAGAGTGAGCAGGATCGTCTCCACAAGGACTGGTAAAATTCCCAAGTTTCTATCGAGATTAAGAAGAGAAAAAGAAAATAAAATAAGGGGTTTTTGAAATCACACGATTAAATAAACCTATATCTAATTACGAAAATTCTATATTAGGAAAATATCCAACCAAAGTCTTACCACAATTCAATTCTTGGGATTGATCATTGACTCAAAGATTATTGTTCTTTTATTGAATAGATTGGTTATGACTTTCAACACGCTCTGAAATTCTATCTTTCCTCAATGATTCGAATAAGATAAGATCTTTGATTATTTCCTAATTGATTAGACAACCCTAAATACGCTCTTAGGATTTAATCTATCAATTGCTTTATGAAATGGAGAGACTACCAATCCTAATCAACAATCCAAAAGCATGAATCATTTAAACTAGATCATATTTCACCACAACACAAAATCAATCATCTGGTTATAATTAATCGTGTTGTTTCATCACATATATTAGAAAGATCATACAATTACGGATATGATTTCCTAATTGATTGATTATTGTTTGTTAATCATACAACCGAATCCAAAGTTGCAATCAATAAACATACAATAATAACATATAAAGCAGATGAAATATGAATACTCAATTTAAGAACAATATAATAAAACCGTTTTGATCTCACAATCCATCTTGAATTGAATATGTAGCAATCCTTTGGCTAGATTTGGAGTTTAGCCACTCATGACCCTTAGAATTCTCTCTAGGGTTTTCTTACAAAATTGTATCTGAATATGGAATGAATGAATCCTCCTGAAAGAAACCCTAAATAATATATAAATACAAGTTTGGAAGTTATGGAATTCGTAGGGACAAAGGCTGGATCCATTTAGATCATGAATTAACCGTTCCTAAATGCTTCATGGCTTTTCATTTACCCAGCCGTTACAAGAAGGCTGGCGAAATTCCCAGGATGGCCGGCGGCTTTCTTCATGAATTGGTCGGCGTAAGTGATTTACGCTGGTAAAAACCCAGGATCGCCGCCAGCTTAGCAGGCGGCTTACATTGCTTGCTCACGTTCAGAACCAAGATGGCCGACAGCCTAAATAGATACGCTGCCGGCGTTCCTTCTTCAATCCTCCTTCATCCTTTGTATGTTTTATATTAAACGCCGATGAAATCCAATAATGGCCGGCCTATCTTGCTGATTTTTGCTCCTTGTATATGTTTTACTCCAATTTTGTATTATTTGCTTCTTTTGGATTCAAAGACCTGATATTCATATAAATCACGATTAAGTACCGATTCCATATAATTTCTACAAAATTAATACTAATTAATCCAAATTAAACCAATGAATTATTGAGTAATATTCATCTTAACAGTAAGGACGGATACTAATACACGAGTCTCTTGAACATAGTATGTGAAGAGTTGGGAATTGATCCTAGAGGAAGCAAAGTTGAAATGTACCACAAGCAGGTATCAATCTTGTAACGCCTTAAAATTTCTTTAAGGAAATTACTGCCATGTATAATACTCTGTGTATTATACGCTCAGGCTTCTTAAAATGATATATTTATTGTGAATATTTGCTTCTCGATTTTAAATAATGAAATCGTTTGTTTAGATTTCTAAAACAACTTAATTTAATTATAGCAAAATCAAACTTTATAAAAATATCATTTACAAAATAAGGGACTCCTATTGGAGCAAACTAACTTTCTAAGAAACAAAACTTTACAAAAACATTTTATAATCTACTTTCAAGAGTAGACCAACTTTCCCAAAAACAAAGCTTTTAAAGATATTACAAAACATATGGGCTTCTCAACTAAGCTCTTAAAAGAATATTACAAACTTAAAATATAATCCAACTCTTAAAAAATAGAAAACAAATACAAATGAAAATCTACTATCCTAACCCACTTCACTCATCCAACATCGTCCAATACCTGAGCCAAGCATCATCATTATCAACATCAACACTATCATCCTCAACTCAATCAACAACAATACTCCATCATCATCATCTAATCATTAACATATTCAACATATCATCATCATCCTCAACACAATACCTTGAAAAAAAATAACAACAACAATAATGAGCCGAAGCTTAGTACACAGTAACACATGCACACCCAGAATGACACACGAGCTTAACTAAATGCAATATAACAAAAATCAATTATTATCTTTTCATTAAAGTAAACAAATCAACACTAGAGCATTCAGACTCCAAAACAATCCTGGAATCGATTTACCATCCCTGGCCTACCACCACAGCAGTGGGAAACGCGCCGGTAGCCCCCACAAGTAACTACTCTAGGGCAAGAATCTAAGGGGGTCCTAAGTAACTGTAGCTGCATAGGGGGTTGATATAGGCAGTATGAATACTTATATCTCTTATATAATCAATAAAGAAAAAGCAATCTCATCTAGGGTTTACAACTGTTACTCAACTTTACTTAACTTAATCTATAATATCACCTAGTTCAATCGTCCTCATAAAATGTAAACTAAATCATATTACATCCTTTTAAGAATAAGAAAATGTTATACGGATACCATATAGCCTATCGAGTACCCACTGAGCCACCCATGAATGTTATTGAATCATGATGGTGGCAGCATAAGTGCTTAAACTACCATGACCACTCAGATAAGGTAGCTGCTGTCATGCCCCAAAGGGTACCCTAAACGTGGCAGTCCGCCGTACACGATATTAAAGCCTAGGAGTGACCGCCTCAATCACGCAAAGTCCATACTATGTACAAGGCGTCTAACACATGGAGGAGCTACATCGGAGTAATACATTTTATATTGATACAACTTGAGTAACAATGTAAAGGAAATACACTTCGCTATACTTCAAATATAAATCACTATACTTCGATTTCAAATCATCAAAAGATTTCACTACATAGAACTATTACAAAGCAATTCACAAAACCTAGCTAGTATCTTCAAGCATTCTTGCTTCCTACAGAAATCCCAAAGTTATATTCTGCTCCAACCATCTCGGTCCCTAAGTAGCATTCTCCCGTCAACCTGTTTATTCAAACATCTATTGGGGTATAAGCTACACTAACTTGGTGAGAGTTCCCTTAATTTCGTACCATGACAAGCAAGTTATAATTCATTCATATGCTATGCATGAACAAACACATGAGCAGACAAGCATATAACTTTCCGGTAGCAATATGTGAATAGATTTACACCCTCCATTCGGGGTTAGGATGGTCCATAAGACATGCAACCATAATTCCAATCTTGAGTGGGATGGTCCATAAGACATGCAACTATAATCCCAATCTCTTTCTCTTAGTTATACAACCTATGTTGTTTTATTGTAGTTTTAGGTGCCTACCCCACATCCATTAACTTAAGCGATCTCGCATCCTTAATGTTAACAAGGCCCCCTCGCCTTCCGCTAATATATTTTTGTCCCACCAAAGGTATATCAATAATGCAATGTGACTCAACAAGTGATATGCATGCACAATTTATTCATATAATCATGGCATATTAATTATGTAGGTTAAGAGCGATCATAGAGAATTTTAGACAATTCAAGTCTATGCCAACTCATACAATGATTTTACAACAAGTCTCACCTCGATATACTTATCATTCATTCAACCAAGATTATACCACAACTCATTACAATTTTATCTTTTCCTAATTCTAGTGAACTAGCTACAAGCACAAGCAAGGTAACAAAATAAGGGGAAAACTCACTCGGCTATTGGATCACCGGTCTCTTAGTAAAAGTAATCCAGTAGTAGAGAATCGTCGATTTCGAGGTCACCTAAAAAGGAGGAAATACCATAATAAGTATTTTTTCACTTAACTAATCCAAACTATCTTATACAAACTATCAATTTCGTAATTCTTGTCTTAAGCGAGAATTCTAACTTAAAACAGCCATAACTTGGTCGTTTAAACTCAGAATTTAGCAAATTATATATCAATTTCTATCTACTTCGAAAGATCTATCTAATTATAATATTATATTTAAGTTTTGAATACTTGGAAGCTTCGAAAAGGTCCGATCAGTTCTGATCAGTAGCAAAATTAAATTCCGAAAAGTAGTTTTGTGAATATTTGTAATGTTTCTACTATCCAAAGTAAGTATACATGCAATATGAACAAGTTACTACCATAAATGATATGTCATGAGATATATATATACGTACATGTTCTTGATGGTATTGAACAAAATGAATTTTTAGAAAACTTTTTCTTTATAAGACTTTATGAAAAATTAACTTAGAAATGCTAGTTTTGTATTCTTGACAATCCCTACTTGTTTTTAGAAAAATTCCTTAATAAAATCTATTTATTCTTGTTAAAATTAAGCCTTCATTATGTACATTCCCTAAGGCCTTTGTTTTTAAATAAAAACTCCTATTTTTCAATTTGTAAACATGTTTTTAAAATTGGTTCATCCTAAAATCCAAATTTTGTAAAAATTGTTTTTGAGGTGATTCCTTTAAGTAAAAATCATTTGATACTTAGAAAATTAAGGCTCAACCATGCCTAGCCACTAAGGACTTCATTTCTTTAATAAAACTTCTAATTTGAGTTTGGAAAGTAAGTATTTTCATGCAATTACTCCATTATTACGAATTTCTTAAAAAGACAAGCAACTCAAATTTTTCTACTTTATTTCTACAAATGCATCATGTATAAATGTAATACCTACAAGCTATTGTTATGAAGGTTATGAGATGATCTATCTATATGTATACATATAGTACCAGAATTCTTTTTGAAAACTTTTACTTTGCAAAACTTTAAATTTTATTAGACTTAAGAAAAATAGTTTTTCTTCTTGTAAAATTATACTTGCTTTTATCAAAACTCTACCTTGATGACCTATATAACCATCACCTTCATTATTTCAATAAAAACCTTCATTTTGGGGTTAGACAATAGATGTTTATATAGGTGGTTTGCCTAAGTACGAATTTTACAAAATTTTAAAGAATGAAAACATTGTTTAACTTATTCTTGGAAGACCATTTGTTGTTCTAAGATTATATTTTGATAAACTTCCCTTATCTTTGTCAAAACTTGGTCTTTGTTACATATATTCCCTAGGACTTCCATTTTACTATAAAAATTATTATTTTGGCATTTGGAAGTAGGTATTTAAATGGTGGCTATTTTCAAATCCGAATTTGGAAAAATTCATTTGAGTTTGTTTTCTTTGTAAAACTCATTTAGTCTTTCAAAAACCATTTCCTAATCACACCTACCCCTTAAGGCTTCCATTTCTTTAATAAAAATCTTGTTTTGAAGTTGAAAAATGGGTTTTCAAAATTGGTCTTAGTTGAGATTCGAATTTACAAAATTTATTTTTGGACATATCTTTTGATAAAATCCATCTAAGCTTAGGAAAAATCATCCTTTACATATCCTATCTTAAGAGCCTTCCATTTCTTGAATAAAATCTTCATTTTTGAGTTGGAAAACATGTTTTTAAACTATGCCTTGGCCTAAATCCGAAAATAGAATTTTGTTTTGAAAATTAATCTTTGAAAATCATCTTTGAACCATACAAAATGAAGTCTTGATGATATATATACATTAAGCCTTCATTATCTCAAGTAAAAATTTCATTTTGACACTTGGAAAGTGGTTTTTAAATAGGGGTCTTGCCTAAATACGAATTTCACCATTTTTGTTTAAGTTCAAAATCAAGATCTACACTTAATATGAACATAAATGTAAAAGAAATCCATGGTAGTAAACTATAAACTCATAGATCTAAACTTTACTCATCAAGATTATTCATTTATGATATCTAATCCCTAAGCCCTTTATTTTAAATAAAAAATACACATTTTGAAGTTGAAAAATAGCTTTTCTAAATATGGTTCCATTTTTATCCGAAATTTCAAAAATGATTTTTGTTGAAACTAAAATAGATCTTGAGCTTTCTAAAACTTTCCTACTACCATCAAGCTATTATAAGTTATATAAGAACATAAAACAAAAGTCTAATGTATTTATGAACCTAAAACAACTAGATCTAGTTTACTATACTAGTTATAAATACATGAACACTAAGATAGTTATGTGCATGGTGAATATATGCATAAATCATTAGCAATAACAAAATAATAACTAAAATAACAAGATTTAAAACATAAACAAAATCAAAGCTACAAAAAAAGTTAAATCTACAAAATATAACTACTTTTAGCAAGAAAATAATAATAATAATAATAATACAAGAGAATAATAATGGAGAAGAGGAGTGTTTCATTTTGGCATCATCATCATTAGCTTTTAAGCTTATGGAATGTCATTTAATGCATGAAACTCTCGCTATACCTTACCTACATCAACTATGGAAGCTTTAGACAAGATTTTATCAAAGGATCTTGAAGAAATATGTGTAGGAGCTCATTTATTGAGTAGGGGTAGCAAGTGTTCTTGCAAGAACAAGAACAAAATGAAGAAAGAAAGAGAGGAAAAAGAGAGAGAGAAAAAGGTAATGAATGGTAAAGGTTTAAAGGTGCAAATAAGGGAGAGATAAAATGAGTTAAAGACACATTAAATGAAGAGAAAAAAAAAATAAATGGGCAGTTAAGACAACCCCAAAGCTGGCATGAAAATGAGCAAGAGAGAGAGAGGTTTGGTTGGTTTTTAACTTGAGAATGTAATGTGTAATTAATGTGTAAGTGTAGCTTCTTGAAGAACGATTGAAAGAGGGTTATTTTAATTAATTTTTGGAGTATTTCAAGAGTCAAGGCAGCCATAAAGAAGTCAAATCTGCCATGAAGTGATATAATGAAGTGTAAAAAGATTGAAGTGAAAAAGAAGTGATATGTGAAAGGTGTACTTGAAGGTATGGATTGTAAGAGTTCTTTCTTAATAAAATAAAATAAAAATAGAAAATTCATTCCAAATATTTATGGCAGGTTTTTTATAAGTAAAAAAAGATAATTAATAAATTTATTTTAGTGAATTATCAAATAAGTTACCGGTATGATCAAAATACGCGAATATGGGCTATAAATGATATTTTTATAACCCGAAAAATTCTAAGAAATTATTTTATGAAAATAAAAATATTTTTCAAATATTTTTCAATTGTTAAATTAATTTATTTTATTTTTAGTACTGAGTCTTAAACAAAATCTGATCCCGTAAAAGTCCGAAACTAACTAAATTTTAGAAAAACAAAATTTTATATGCTATATAAAATATTTATCTAAAAATATAAGGCTTTATAAGAATAATAAAATTGTGTAATGAAATAGAAGTGAATAGCATTAAAAGACTAGTTAATTACCGATTGTAATGAAATACGAATAAAATCGCAAAATCAGATAATTCTAGTTATCGAAAAATTATGAAACTGATATTTTAGAAATCCACATAAAAATACGAGTCTAACGGTATTAAGGGTTATTTTTGATATCTCAAGCCCGAGACACGCTTTTCAAAGTCTATATCCGAACGGGTTCGAAATAGGTCAAAGATTTACCAATCTGATATTTTTAACCGAACTTATATTACTACGAGCTATTCTACACACTTAAACTACACCTCAGCCTCTAGGCTTAAGGACGCGAGATTGCCGGACTTAACTACTGTATTCCACTTAGGGTTTCCGGATGGTTTTTCCAGTTTAGATCTTTGCCAATTTGGAAACTGACGTTTTATGTTTATACAACATATTTAGTTTGAGATAATTATTTTAAATTTTATTTTTGTAAGTATTTAATATCTCTTAACATTTTCGGAATTCTTGAATTAAGTTTTATTTCTGGAAATTTCATCGTTATTTACATTTTAATAATTTGTTTTTGGGCTCTATATTACCCAATTTTATAAGTCAGAGTTAAGTATGAAATTGGTCAGATGTAGTGGTTTTAGACTTGAAGTATGATGAGTTCTTATTTTATCTTTAAGGATTCTTATTTTTTTCTCAAGATTCAGAAATTTCTGGATTTGTTCGTGATTTAGGACTAGTCAAAGTTCGGTTTTAATTTGGAGTTATTTTTAGGGTTTATTTTCGAAGTTCATTTTGGAATTATTTACTGAAATTTTCCGGGACTTACAGCTGCTCCTAGACTAGATTCTATGGTACATGCACAAAAAACACTCGTTGAATATTAAGCCATCTTTAAGTTTTAATCCATTTTAAAATGCCTATCCTAACAATCATCACGTAAGTTATTATGTATCTTATATTTGCAATCCAAATAGGCTCTAAAGTTAAATCAGAAGGCAAATTAGAAGATAGATGTCACGCCCCAAAGGGTACCCTAAACGCGACAGTCCACCACACTCGATATTTAAACTTAAGTATGGCATCCTTAGTCATCCCATAAGTTTACACATTGAGTGTAAGGTGTACTCACACAACTTTTAGAATTACACTTTGATTCGAGTAGTCTTAAAAAAGCATACATAGCATTAAGAATATGAATCACAACAAGATAAATAGTTAAACTTTACAAAAGCCAAGGGGGCATACCCCCGCCAAAATAATAGGAGTCTACATCGTTTAGCTCCAATTACATATATCTGAATTTACATTAAAGAGATTTTCCTAGAAGTCTACGCCTATACTAGGTCCCGACTTCTTCAAAAGCTCTTTAATCCAATGTGATAAACCTGCACAAAGTGTCCTCTTGGAACATCCAAAAATAGGAACACTGCAACAAAAACTATTGGGGTATAAGCTAAATGCTTAGTGAGATTCATTTTCCAAGTAACATACTCGACCAAGCTAAAATGTCTATACAAGCAAGTTATAATTAAGCAACCATATGAATGCACAAGCATATGACTTTCCGGTAGTCATAAGTGAATGAATTTACGCCCTCCATTCGGGGTTTGGGGTAGTTCATAAGTCATGCAACTACAATTCCAAATTGGTCCATAAGACATGCAACCATAGTCCCAATCTTAAGTGGGGTGGTCCATAAGACATGCAACCACAATTTTTAATGTTGGTTCATAAGTCATGCAACCATAGTTTCACTATTTGAATGGGGTGGTTCATAAGTCATGCAACCCTAGTCGCCTTCATTAAAGACCCGCTGCCTCCCAAATACACTTTTGTCCCACCAAAGGCATACTCGACAATGATATGTGACTCACTACGTGATATGCATGTACAATTTATTCATATAATCATGGTATATTAATTAGATAACTTAAAAGTGACCATACAAATTTCAGACATTCCAAATCTATACTAGCTCATACAAGATTATTGCAACAAAGCTTGCCTCGATATACTTATCATTCATTCATGCAAGTTTAGATCACCATTCAATCACAATTTTATCTTTTCCTAAGTCTAATGCCACTACTACTACAAGCACATCCAAGAGCATAATTAATTGAGAAATGAACTCACTTGTCCATGTAGTGAAAATCCACTAGTCGTAATAGTCTCGGGAAGTGGTAACCCGTCCTCCAATTCACCTAGGTACAAAGAATACCTCAATGAGTATCTCTTATGAAGTTCTATTAAACTTAACAATTTTATTTACTAAGTTCGTCAATTTCCGTCTAGGTTGAATCCTTAACTTAAAAAGGTCATGTCTAACTCATTTTAACTCGGAATTTAGCTTATAATATACCGATTTATACCTACCTTGAAAGAGCCATCTATTTCCAAAGTTATTTCAAACATTTAAGGTCATTTAGGGGTCAGAAACATACTGTATAGTAGGGTCGCGAAAATTCCAAGATTTGAGCCTTTGTGAAAAATTGCCATATCTACTCTATTTAACTACTTAGACCAACTTATTTTAGTCCTAAGCTTGCAAGGAGATCCTCTAAACAAAATTAAGAGATTACACACCTATCTAATACCAAACATAAAGTTCAAATGAAACTTCTAAGGATCCATTTTCATAAAATCGAAATTTACAAGTTGAAATCCATTGTCTTGTTTTGAGTAATTCCTTTACTAAATCTTACTTAGTTCAATGAAAATAATTTTCCTATATTATATATCATCAAAGCATTCCATTTTCAATATAAAATACTTGTTTTGAGATCAAAAAGAAGGTTTTAAAAATTGGTCTCCCATAATTACGAATTTCCACTTTGAAATTTACAATGAAACAAGACCTAAATTTTGTCTTTTAAAACACTTGATTTAAGCAATACCTTTTAGGAAAACTCATTTAAACTTATGAAAATTCATTCCTTAAGATATCTATACCAAGAGCCCTTATATTTTTGTCTAAATCTTCATTTTAAAGTTGATGATGGGTTCCAAAAATAGGTCTTGGTCTTGATCCGAATTTTCATAAATTTATTTTGGACATATCTCTTGAGAAAATTCATCAAAACTCATGAAAACAACCCATTACATATTATATCAAGAACCCTTCATTTCTTGAATAAAATCCTCATTTGTGAGTTGGAAAACATGTTTTTATTTTGGATCTTTGTCTTGATCCGAAAATACAATTTTTGTTTTTGAAAATAAACTTTGAAAATCAACTTTGATTCTTGTAAGATGAAGTCTTGATGATATACATCCATCAAACCTTCATTTTCTTAACAAAAACTTCCATTTTAAGACTTGGAAGAGGGTTTTTAAAATAGTGCATTGACAAGTTACGAATTTTACTTTTTCATTCAACTTGAATCTAAGATCTACTCAATACAACCATGAACATAAGAAAAACTTAGTAGTAGGCCTTAAACTTCTAGATCTACACATAAACATAACTAAAGCTTGTAAAACTCTAGATCTACAAGTTATCACATAAACAAGAAGATAAACAAGCCTTCCATATAACAAAAATACTAAGAACAAAAGAGATCATCATCTAGAGGAGTGTTTCAATTCTTGGCATCATCATCCATAGCTTTTAAGCTTGTGGAATGTCCTTTGATGCATGAAACATCCATGGTATCATCCTAGAACATCTTATAAGAGCAAAAAGGGAAAGATTACCTCAAATACTTGCAAGAAAATATGTGGAGCAAGAAATAAAAATGGTGGCAGCTTGTTTGTGAAGAAGACAAGCCAAAAGAAGAGAAAAGAGAGGGAAAAAGAGAGAGGAAAAATATAGGGTTTGTAAAGATGAAAGAGGGAGGAATAAGATGCTTAAATAGAGATGTGTGTGTGTTAAATAATTTAAAAAAAATAAAACAGCAGCTGCAAGGAGAGGGGGCTGGCGTGATTTTGGGAGTGTGGGGGGTGTTTAGTTGATTGAAATTGTATTTTGAAAGTGTAACTTGTGCTTCCATTCTAACTAAAAGAGACTTTTAAAATATCAAATAATTGATTAAAAATAATGAAAAGTGGCTAATTTATGGGGAATGGGCAGCTGCAATTTTGGGAAATGGAAGTGTAAGAAAAAGCAAAAGAAGACATAATAATGTGTAGTAATGATAATGTATGTGTACTTGAGATATGGGTTGATAAAGTGGCTTTTTGAATAAGAAAATATATAAAATAAATTAAGAAAAATATTTTTATTTAAGTGGCAGAATTTTTATGATTTAAATAAAATAATCAATTAAATTATTTTTAGAAATTTAACAATTAAGTTACCGGTAAGAGTAAAATAAGCTTATATGAGCTATAACTGATATTTTTAAATCCGAAAAATTCTAAACTTGATATTTTTGAAATCCTTATAAAAATACGAGTCTAAAAATATTAAAGATATATTTTTAATTTTCCGAGCCCCGGGACACGCTTTCCAAAGAAGTATCCAAACGGGTTCGAAATAAGCCAAAAATAAACCAATCTGATATTTTTAATAATTCAAATATTATTACGGACTATTCTAAACACTTTAATTATTTTTCGACTCCTCGATTTACGAACTCGGGTTTGTCGGACCTAAACTGTAGGGTTTTACTCCAGATCGGTTGACTTAAGGTCTCCGGTAGACTTTCCGGCTTAAGGTTTAGGGCTTAGAAAACAGGGGTTTACAATAGATTAGATAGTCATATCTATAGATTCAATAATTAAACTCGTATAAGAAATTACATTAATTATCCACTTATCTCAAACTTTTATTACAACCCTATTTGATCAAACACTAAATAGAAACCCCGCTATGGCTGTGAAGATTGCCCTGCCAAAATATAGACAATTTTTCTTTATCTGTCAAAGTATTTATTTTCACTTTGAATATAGTATTTTCTTACAAAAGTATTAACAAACCATTCATATTAAAAAACATTCATTTTCCAAGCAATCATACATTTGAAGCAACATATTCCCCATGTTATCTATGGTTTATCCTAACTTATTAACTTAAGCCAATAATTAACTATTATCTCATTTTAACTTAATCCTAACCAATTTGATTAGAGTTAATCATTTGATCCAATTACTAAGTCATTTTGATTAAACTTAGTCAACCTAACTCATTCTGACTTATCAAATTCTATTTAGTCAAGTTGAACTAAGATTGATTAACTAAGTTCATTTTATATCTAAGATTCATATTAACTTAAGTCTATATTAATTTAATCTTAGCCAAGTTGATTAATCATAATCAATCTAATTCATTTTAGTTCATTCAAGCTTATTAAGTCAAGTTAAACATTATTAACTAAGTTCATTTTATATCTAACTCTATATTTAATCAAATTATTTATTAAGTCTTTAAGTTCACTAAACTCATACTTAATTATATCATTCAACAAACATAACACATTAAATATCATTTATCTATTTCATTCTAGCCCTAAAAGATTCATATTATACTTAACTACATACATTTAACTAGTAAAACAAGCTTTTAACTTTGTTGGAAAATATAGCAGCTAGTAAAAAATAAAATTTCAGCCTTGATACTTTTATAATTTACAAAAACTTAAAATATAAAAGTTGTAGATGTCTTTTTAATCTTTTCATAGCCTTTTGAATCTCCTTGATCCAAGGTCGGATGAAAAAGTTATGAGCAAAATATGAAATAATGTTGCAGCATGGAAAACCAAATGGGGCCGTTTCAACCTAGGGATTTTACCCAAAAATAAGTCGAAAGTGAAACATCCCTCCAAATGAGCCATTTCTAAGGTCATTACTCCATATACATTCTCAAACAAGGCCGATTGGACATTGTGACTTTGAAAAAAAAAATTATCAGAAAGTGAAACACCCCTCCAAACGGGCCGTTTGATAGGATGTTTGCATTTTTTTCGAGCTTCCCTCTATTTCAAACTTGATTTTTATACATTTTTCACATACCCTACTATACTCTAAGCTCTATACAAGCATCATGTAACACACTATATATACTTAACAACTCAAAATATATATAAACTTCATTTCTCAACATCAAACAACTTCTTAATCAACTTTTGAACACTTCACCATCATCACCAACTGATGCATTGACTCAAAACAACTTCCACACATACTACCACTTATCCACCACAACTCATCTATCCTCAAAACAACTTCAAAATGAACATTCCCATCACCACACATTCATATACACATCATAACCATCTCATCATCATCATCATCAACACAACTACTTCATCCCCTTCACTTCCCAAACCATATAACATTCAAACCTACAATTCATTTACTCACCAATGTAACCACAACAAACTTCATATTTCTATACTTACAACTTTCATAACTCATCTAAGCTCATTATATACTTGCATAAATAATAAGCAAAAACAACATAAAAACAAATATACTTATCTTTTGGCAAAACATGCAACATTGATCATCTTTTCTTATTGTTAAGGCAACTCCTAACTTGGTTTCCACTTCCTATCTTGTTTTCTATCTTCTATTTCTCTTTTAATCTTCTTAAAATTGAGATTTTGATGGGATAAATTTGAGAGAGAAAAAGAAAAAGGAAAGGAGAAGAAGAAGAGGAACAAGATACGGGAATGGGAAAGAGAAAAGAGAGAGAGAAAGAAAGAGAAATAAAGAAAAGGCAGGTCAAAGGAAAATTAAAGGAAAAAGAAAGGAGAAGGCTTAAAATTAACATCTTTTAGAATAAGGATACTAGGTTTAGAACTTTCAGATCAATATCTTTAATTCTAGAAGTATTTAAAAGATGATTTCAAAATCAATAGGATAGAAATTAAAAACTTAAAATAAGAACTTAATTTAGGAATTTAATTTAAATCAAATTGACATTTAATTTGAGTTCTAATTGATATTTTTATACAAGCAGACGAAATCAAATTTTACGAAAATTAATGAATTAGAATTTAAGCTAAAGTTAAAGGGTTTAGGAATCTCTAAACATTTAAACAACATGTTTGTGGGCTTTAAGAATTGAATTATCAAATTTCAACTTAATTAATTACTAATCTAATATCAAATTGTTTACTTACATCCTATAATTCATTTGACTTATTTATTCTATCTAAACTCAATTTCTAACTTAGGTAAAGGTTTGTGGTATTTCAGATCTACAGTCCAACTTACAAAGAAGTCATGTCAAAAGATGTTAGTACTGGTGTGGATCTTGAAACTCTTACTAATATTTCAAAAGCATTTGGTATGACATGCCTTCGACAACTGTATGTTAAAGTTAAAAATATCTCAACCATGCCTGTGGAGCAAAATATGGTGGATCATACGGTTGTACCAAAAAGGCTAGTGACACAAAAGCATGCAAATGTTCAAACAAATATAGAAAGAAGCAACAGTTTAATGTCAAAAGTTGAAGAAAATGTTTGCATTGTAAATGATATTGAGAAAGAGATGGAGGAGGCCCTACACGAAAATGATTTAGAATGTGAAGTAATATTTGAGGAGAATCAAGATAAGAAGAATGAGATGCCATTTGAGATCAATGCGTCAAGTGATGAAAATGATTCTCCAAAGAAAAATGAACTTCTTCAAAAAGATATTGTTGTAGAAAGTGCTCAAGTAAACAAACAAACTAGTAAAAGTTCATCATGCCAACATCATATTCCATTCCTAAGTAATATAGATGTTAGTCATGATTATGCATCTTATGAAGAAGAATTACTTAAACCTAAAGACTTGTGTTTAGCTAATGAACTTAAGATTGGGATGAGATTTAAGACTAAAGGTGATTTGGTCTATATGGTGAAAATGTGGCACACAAAAAATCATTATAACTTCATAGTGACAGAATCAAGTAAGAAGATATGGAATGTTGTTTGTGAAGCTAAGACGACTTGTAATTGTGAATAGGGACTTCATCAATGCCAAAAATGCTGGAATGTCGACTTTATGGTTACCATTGATAATGGTCCACACACATGCACAAATAAGAGCTTTAGACAGGATCATCCACAACTTGACCAAACATTCATGAGCTAATATTTCTTGGGTCAAGTGAAGAATAACCTGGATTTTAAAATCTAGACTCTTCGACAGTAGATTTAAGACACGTATGGGTATGTGATGTCAACAAGGATATTTTCGGGTTGAAAAGGATAGCAATTGAAGAAGTGTATGGAAATTGGGATGAATTGTCACGCCCCAATGGGTACCCTAAACGTGACAGTCCGCCACACTCAATATTAAAGCTTAAGTATGACATCCTTAGTCATTTCCAAAAGCTTTTATATTAAGTGTAAGGCTTACTTTCACAATTTTAGAGGACCATATAGGGAATAATGAAGCTTAAGGAGATATAAAAACATATTAAGAAAAGAAGAATCACAATAATTATTTGTTCATGGCAAAAACTTTACAAATTTAGGGACAACTCCCTAAACTACTAATCTATTATATATATATATATTAACATGCTTAATACTAAGCCATACTTTATCCAGATTTCTGATGTTCAAAAGGAATTACCTGCCTGCACGGTCCACGTGGCCTTAACCATAAGTACGGAAACTGTAAAAGATAGCTATCGGGGTATAAGCTAATAGGCTTAGTGAGAACTATTTCCATAAATAACTTCTTGTAACAAGATTCAAACAAGTTGGTTAATCACACATATGTAATGCATCAAACACGTGGGCAAACAATCATATAGCTTTCCGGGAACTATATGTTGAATGGATTTACACCCTCCATTCGGGGTTTGGTGATACTTATCCTCAAAACAAGTAATTTTAATAAAAGAAACTTTAAGCTTGCGAGCACTCACCGCCAAGCATTCATTAAAAAGTTTTAAACTTGCGAGCACTCATCGCCAAGTATTCCGAATCTACTTGATTTGACCTTGCTTTCGGATCAACCACCAAGCATTTCCCTTAAGCCACCAAGCAATCGCTTTCGGATCTCCCGCCAAGTGTTGCTTTCGACATGAGCTTACTATCCTTCTCACCCAAGGATAATAACCCAACCATGCAATGTGACTCACTTCATGGTATGCATGAGTTCATTAATTTATAAAGTCATAACATAATTACTTTCAACTTTATGGCGATCAAGGAACTTCACACAAATCAATGTTAAACTAAAACAATCACTTAAAACAATTCTGGCTTCGATATTCTTAGAATTCTTTCAAGGAATTATTTTACATGCATATCGGTTTATCTTTTCCTAACTCTAGTGCAACTAAATTACAAGCACAACAAGTGTAGCATTTAATGGAAATAAACTCACGATGCCATTGTCGTCTATTCCTCTAAGCAGACGAGTCGTTCACACACTCCACTTAATCGTAATAATTCTCGGGTAAAGGAATCCTTCCTTGGGGTCACCTATCCAAAGAAAATACCCACGATGAGTTTTTCTTGATGATTTTCTTGAATTTTGACAAAACAATGTCAAAGAACGTCAAAGTTCGTATAGAAGAATGTTTCAACTTAAAATGCCATAACTTGGTCATTTTAACTTGGAATCGCGCATATAATATACCGATTTCTACCTACTCGAAAAGATCTACCCATTTCCAAAATTATTTCCAACAAACAAAGCCATATAGGCTCCGAAAAAGTGGCGACAAAATTCACCACGGATTTCCAGGTAAAAACAATTTTGGTTCAAGAAATCAAAATTTGTTTGATAAATACTTAGTTATCTATATAGTTGAAAAATTCTCTTTTTATAGCTATATAACTTATATTTAAGCATGCTCAAGTGTCTTGTTGTCCAATTATTTTTCTTAGGTAAAACAATGTCGGGTTGAAGCTTTTCGGAAATTGTTTTTGTAAATTTCTTTGAAATGAATACCTTGTTTTCTTTATTTTCTAAAAAAAGTTTCATGTTGGTTTTATTTATTCTTTTCTTAGTGACCTTTGAAAATAAAATTTTCTACTTTCTAAGTTACAATAATACTATATTCGAAGTTTTCTAGGAAACATGCTATTCTTCGTTTTTCTTGTGTAAATTCCTTTGTTTACTTGTTTTGCAAAAATCCTTACTTGAAATTTCTCATTCTTTTCTTATATTTCATATTTTTTTCAAAAATAATCATTCATGCATGAAAATTTGTTTTCTTCATAAAAACAATGTGAAACAATTAATGACTTTTTGTAGAAAAACTAATTTCTATAATCTTATTAACTTCTTCTTGTAACTTGAAAAGATATAACTTTATTATTTTCAAACCATAAATTTTCTTTGCCTATTTATTTGCAAGGGTCTTTACTTAAAAATTTCCTTAGTCATCCATCTTATTTTTCTTTTTATGAAAAGAACCATTTTTGTTAACAAAATATTTTCTTTTGAAAATCAAGGTGAAATAATAAGGATCTAAGTGGCTTTTTAAAGTAAAAGTAGTTTATAAAATTGTAGTGAGTTCTTCATGAAAAGGAATTTGTTTATTTTGTGTTGCTTTAGAGATTTTATACTTTTCATAAACTTATTTCTAAGTGACAAAATTCTTCTTTTTGTTTGAATAAAATTATGGACAACAATCTAAATGAACATGATTATGAGAATAATAATAACCAAAATAACATAAAGCATAATAATAAAGTCAAGTATTGGAGTCTTAGCTTTTTCAAGGCTCCCGGGACTAAGAAATAAACTAGTCCCATAATAAAATGAAATGAAAGAAGGAAAAGCTTGTTTTGACTTGATGAGGACAAGTCTAAGACTAGAGACTAGTCTTAAAAACAACTTGAAATAAATAAATTGCATTGAAGTAAATAAATTGCATGAAAGGTAAATAAATTGCAAGATTATGAGCTTATATGCTCTAAATAGTATATATAGCTATATAGATATAATAGATAGTTATGAACATAAAGGAAACATAAATGATCATAAGAGAAACATAAATGAATATAAAGGAAACATGAACATAGAGGAATTGTGGTTATGAACAAAAACAAAGTATGAACCTATTGTTGCTTTCTTAACCTTCATGGTTTTAGAAAACACACACTAAGCTCATACTAAGTAGATGAACATGAAGAAATCTTGAGAAATTTCTTACCTAAAGAAAGCTAAGCTAAGAAGACTTCTTGAAAAGAACTCTTGAGAGAAGTTGGAGAGAATTCTTGAGAGATTTTGAGAGAGTAACTTTGGTATAGAAGTGGTGTGAAAGAAGTGAAAGAGAAGGGGGGGTATTTATAGGAAAATGTGGAGTGATTTTTGTGTGATTTAAATAAAGAAATTAAAACAAATTGATGGGCATTAAGAGAGGGGGGGGGGGGGGCGCGGTGGTGTGCGCCGGCCATGTCCTTGAAGGGGGAAATTGATTTATTTTTTTGACTTTTTGGAAAATAAAAGATGTGATATGTAAGATAGATGTGATATAAAGTTATGGGAAAGGTAAAAAGTTAAGATTATAAGTTTTGTAGAGTGTAAGAGTAGGTGTAAGAAAAAGTAGAGATAAAAGAATAGTGTAGAATAGTAATGAATAATGTAATGTAAAGTAGATATGACAATTAAAGTACCGGTAGTAAGAAATTATGCGTATAATAGCTATATCTGTTATTTTTACTTACCGAAAAATTACGAAACTGATATTTTTGAAAAACTTATATTTTTACGAGTCTAACGGTGTATTCGGAATATTTTTACTATTCCGGTCCTCCGGACACGTTTTTCGAGAACTGTGTCCGTTCGGGTTCGAAGGACACCCGAATTTCGCGAAACTGAAACTTTTATAAAACCTATGGTTATTACGAACTATTTTAGCTAATTATCCCAACTTCGTTTTCTAGGGCCAAAGAAAACGGCAATGCCGGATTTAGATGGATACGGTAAACTAGGGTTTTGTTAACCTTTAGGGTTTCGTTTGACTTCCGGTTTAGGGTTTTATGCTAAACTGATTTCGAAAATTTAGGGGTTTACATGAATCATACAATGAATTGCCAAAACTAGTGGCTGCTATCAAAACAACTAACCCACATACACGTATTGCATGGAAAGCACAATTAACTGAAAGTGATACTGATGTGGTATTTTCTAGATTGTTTTAAGCATTTGGGCCTTGCATAAAAGCTTGTAGACATTGTAGGCTCAGCGTCAGTGTTGACGGGAAATTTTTGTATGGCGAATATCCACACAATTTATTGATTACATATTGTGTAGATGAAGCGAATCATATCATTCCACTAGCATTTACATTAGTGGATAAGGAATCAAGTGACACATGGTCATAGTTCCAAAAAAAGCCAAAAAGATGCCTTGAAGGATCGCGCAGTGATGATCACACATTATATCTTATATCGGATCAACACAGGGTTTAATAAAAGCACTAAAGGATATGAATGTTGGATGGCAACCCCCTTTTGCACAATGGAGGATATGCATAAGACATGTTGCTAGCAATTTTAACACAAAATACAAAAATCAATATTTGAAGAAGCTACTAACAGCAATGAGATTTTAGACACTAGAAAGAAAATATGAATTCTATATGGATGAAATAAGGAAGAGATGGAGAACAGCTCTAAACTACGTTGAAAGCATACCACTTGAGTAATGGACAAGAGCATATGATGGGGGCTTCGGGTCTGATTAGATAACAACAAACCTCGGTGAAATTTACAACACAATATTGAAAGCTACAATATCATTGCTTATATTAGCCTTGATTCTAAACATTTTAAACAATTGTGTTGGCTATTTTGATAAATGGTGCAATGAAGCACATAAGGCTATAAGGAAAGGAAAAACTTACCGTAAATGGGTTGGAACCAAGATAGAAAGATGGAGAGGAGCAGCTACTCGACATAAGGTGGTTAAATTTAACAAAATGGCTGGCATTTTAGGTGAAAATAGGAGTCTATTTTATATATTATGGAAAAAAGGGTGGCCATTATTATCATCCCCAGGTTTTTCATAAATAGAATTAGAATATAGAATTATATTAAGAAATATTTATTGTGTTTTGAATGAATATGTTGTAGCATATTAACGTTAAGTAAATTTAAGTATAATAACTTTTGTAAAATCAATTTAGTAAGAATAGAAGTTTAAAATCATCAATTGAATTAATTTAAGAAAATTTCCAAATTAAGTATTCTTTATATCCTTATAGAAAATTGAAATTTATAAATTCAACTTCTAAATTTCCAACAACATTGTTATAAATTCTTATAAGGAATTATTTCATCAAATAGGATATATAAACTAAATTGTTACTAAACTTTGTTTTGAATTTGAAGGGTTGATAATTATCATGTATTAGATATATAATGGACTATGTGTGTTTGTTTGAACTTAATGGCTACAAAATTAAACACTATGAGCTCACCATAACTCCCATGCACTCACACACACTTAATCATTTTCAAAATGCCACAAAAGTCAAAGGATAGCTTTGTTTATATATACATAATTGTATCTAAATGGCAAAAATTTTGCTTTCTCATTCCCATCTTTTTAGTCTCTCTTTCAAACCAACGTTACTTACACCACACACACACTCCACTTTCATCTTCGTTTTCTTGTTCTAAATCATCAAGAAGTTCTAGCTAAATCACTCTCTTCAAGTTTAAAACAAGAATAGGTAAGTTAACTTATGCTTTGTCTTTATTATTTTTGTGTTTATGTAGTTGTAGAATAAGTGTTGTTGTTGGTTAATAGCTATTTTAGAATGGTTATGAGTTTTGAAGTTTATGGTTGATTTGTTGGTTGGTTAATTTGATGTGGAGAGTAATCATAAGTTGGAGGATATGATGGAGTAAATGGGAAGTATGTGTCTTGTATGATGATGTTGGAGTGTATTGGATGGAATTGAGGCAACTAAACTTGGTTAAAGTGTGTAAAAATGTGAAGTGAAAAAGTGTATTTTGCTGTCAAAAGGCCATGGGGCGTGGTGGAAAGCGTGGCGGTGGTGGTAGTGGCCTTTATGCTTCTCCATATGGGGTAGCTGTCAAGCCCCAAAGGGTACCTTAAACGTGGCAGTCCACCACATATACTATTAAAACTTAAGAATGACTTCCCGAAGTCATGCGAAAGTTTCAATACCATATGTAAGGCGTCTATCACAACAATAGGAGACACCGGTGAGATGTATAGTTAGAGATAGTAAATACAGCATACAAGAATTCTAGATAACCATCTCATTTCACATTATAAGAATACGATCCTTACATTATCTTAGGGGCTTTTCCCTTATAATTCTCCAAACAATCATAATATCGTCTTAGTCTTTCACATGAGAAAACAATACTAACACCAAAAGATATTAAAGGATATTTAGTCTAAGATCTTTGAAAAATTCCAGAAGCTCCCCAAAACATAATCCCACTCGAGTATATAAAGTCCTTGAGCATAAAGATATTGGTCCTATTACAACAAAAGTCTATTAGAGCATAATCATAACTAGCTTAGTGAGAATATTCCTAAATCAACGTACTTATATAAATAATTTCAAACAAGTTATTAAACAAGCATATGAATGCATCAAGCAAATGAATAATCAATACATATAATCTATCGAAAATCATACGTTTGAATGGATTTACCCTCCATTCAGGGTTAGGTGTTTTAGGCTCTTTAAACCCATCTTTAAAATCCAACTCATGTAGTTTATTTCAGGCTCCTACTCGTCCATCTTGAAATAGTTCTTTCAGGCTCCTATTCACCCATCTTGCAGATTTATGGCTCCTGCAAACCCTGCTACTATACTCTTGTTCCATCAAGTACGGTAGCTCATGAAATGAAACTAACTACGTGATATGCATGAATCGATTTAATATAACCATAATATATGATTAGAGAAATTTAAAGGTGATCACAAAATTTGCACACACTCCAACAAAATAATATTAAAACACAATTTAATTAACAACGATTCATGTCTTGGTATGCTTAGCATTCTTTCAACCAATATTATCATACATAATTCATTTTCATCTTTTCCTACTTCTAGTGCCTCTAGCTACAAGCACAAACAAGTACGAAAAAGGTACGAAATAAACTCACTCGCCTATGAGGACACTTCTTTCTTATGGAGGAGTCAATCGGTAATTACACTAATCAAAATAATCCTCCAAATATGAATACTCCTCATCGGGATCACCTAATCAAGAAGATACCATAATGAGTATTTCTTGTTGATTCTATGGTACTTATCAAAATCTATGTTATAATATCATTAAAATTCGTATAGAGGTTAATTCTTACTTAGAATGGCCATAACTTGGTCATTTTAACTCGGAATTGCCCAAATAATATACTGTTTTCTATCTACTCGAAAAGAGCTATCCATTTCCAAGGTTATTTTTGTCATAAAAAGTCATTTGGGTTGCAAAATACTACGGTACATAATAGTTACGAATTTATAATTCACAAAATATGATTTTTCCAAACTTTTCTTTTCTCAAAAATCCTTAAGCAAAATATATGGATATATATATAGTGGAAAAATCATTTGAACATATATATATACACTCATATTGTATGCATGATTTTTGTAGTGTTGTCTCAATATTGATATTTCATAAACAATTTGTCTTTGAGGGTTTTAAAAGATAAAACTTTTGAAAATATTTCCTTTTTGAATTGTTAAAAGGAAAACTAAAATATATTTGACTTGTTACGAGTGAGTGTTTTCCTATTATAATTCCATTTCCTATCTTTTCAAAAATTTAGTTCTTTAATTTATCTACTAACTTTATTTCTAGTTATTGAAAAATAAGCTTTTCAAAATATTCCTTAAGTTTTTGGTGTGGTCAAATATTTGAAGTTGTATTAAATGTATGTTTTTCTCTCATTTTTATATCCTTTTTCTTCTTTAGAAATTAAGTTTACCTTTAAACTTTACTTGCTTGGCAAATTTTATTTTTCTAAGCTGGTTTCTAAAATAGTGAGTTGATTTTACGTTGATTTGAAAAACTTGTTTTATTCTTAATATTTGTCAAGTGGTAGAATAATTCTTTTTAGACAAGTTTATAAGAAAAGCTTTCTTAATAAAGATTTGTCAATATTAGATCTTAGCAAAATTCCATTTGAATTTTTGAAAAAAGAATAACAACATATAAAAATTAAGTTTTGAAGAGGCTTTCCTAGTATGTGATTTTCGAACTCTATAGTAAATCTATTTAAGTTTTATAAAAGATATGGTTGGGTTAAAATCTTTTCATGCTAAGAAAAATTCTATCTTTATGGAGTTTTTAGTTTTGATTTATAAAAGAGATGAATTCCTTTCATTTGAAGAAATCTTGGGCACTATTACTTAAAAACTTATGATCAATTTGTCTAAGCTTTTGAAAATAATTTATTAAAAACAATATTTAAACTTCTTATTGAAAACTCCTTTGTTGAGAACTCTAGTTCACTTTTCCTTGTTTAAGAAAGAGCCCATTTTTATTTTTACATAAGACAACAACATTATAATCATGCATGAATATGATTATGTAGCAATGAAAAGGTAAGAATAATACATAATAAGATAGAGAAAGAAATACTCATAAGAAAATAAGCATAATAATAATATGGTCAAGCATTGGGAACCTTAACTTCATCAAGGTATCCCAATCATGTATTGGGAGCCTTAGCTTCATCAAGACAACCCGGGACTAAGAATAGACTAGTCCCAAAAAAAAAAGAAAAGAAAAGAAAGAAAATCGTTTTGACTTGATATGAACAAGTCTAAGACTAGAAAGACTAGTCTTAATAATTTCCATAAAACAAGTAAATAAATAAATTGCAAAGCACGAAAATAAATAAATAACAAGTGAGCTTATATGATCTAAAGAAATATATATACATAATATACATAATACTATATAGAAGTTAGATTAGAGCAAAAATATTAATAACAATGATAACAATAACATGATAACAATAATAACATAATGTAAAATATGAACATGAACATATTGTTACTTCTTTAACTCTCATGAGTCTAAAAAACATACACTAAGCTCATGCTAAGTTGTATGAACATGATAAAAAATATAGGTAGGATTTTTACCTAAGGTTTAATGGAGGATTTGAAAAGAGATGAATGAGTAGAGTGTTTTTGTTACTTTTCTTGAATAGTAGAAATTGGTAGAGAGTGTTTTGAAAGGGAATGGTAGGGAGAGGTTTTGAGAGAGAATTTTGGTAGAGTTTTGCTATGTAAAGTGGATGTGTGAAAGAACGAAGGAGGAAGGGGGTATTTATAGAATTTTGGAGTGAAATTTTGATGTAATAAAACAAATTGAAAAAAAAAATAATTGATAGGGAGAGAGAGAAAGTTGCACCGGCCATGAGGGAAAAGGAGAGAGAGTGAGTTGATTTTGTTTATATTTTGTAAGAAAATAATTAATATGTAAGATATGATTTGATATAAGATGTATTAGAAATGTAGAAGTGTAAGAAAATAAGTATGTAGGTAGTAAGAAATAAGTATAGGAAAAAGTAGAGATAGTGAAATAGTAATGAATAGTAGGAATGGTACTATGAATAATAGACTGGACATATAAAATACCGGTAGTAATAAAAATACGCATAAACGAGCTATATTTGATATTTTTAGTTACCAAAAAATTCTAAAACTGATATTTTTGAAATCCTTATATAATTACAAGTCTTTTGGTGTTATTGGAATATTTTTATTATTCTGAGCTCCGGAATACGCTTTTCGAGAATTGATCCCTTTTGAGTCTGAAGGACACTCGAAATTGATGAATCTGATATTTTTATACTTCCCTATATTAATACGAACTATTATAAGTCATTATCTCAATTTCGTTTTCTAGGGTTTGAGAGCGCGGGATTGCCAGAGTTGAAACTATTTGATTGTCTTAATCTTTGTTGACTTTTGAAACTCCAGTTTGACTAGGGTTAGGGTTTAATCCAACTTTATCCTAGAAATTAAGGGGTTTACCTTAGGGATCGGCTAGATGGACTTTCTCATGCTCGAATTTTGTGCCAAATGATTAATAAATCTTCTCTTATGAAATCCCGTGATCGAAATTGTTTAAGGTTCAATTTCAACTTGAGTCAATCTTTAGGGTTTCGATTCTGTATTCGAAAACCATTCTTGAAAAAAATTCGGGGGTTTACAGTAGTGGTGGCCCTTATGCTTCTCCATATGGAGGTGTGGCGGTAGCCTCTGTTCTCTGCCCTATTTGACATGCCCTTGTCATGGGGTGTGGCCAAGAATGTACATGGTTTTGATCTTGTACATGTCCTTTTAGGGTCTAAAACCTAGTTTACTCTTCTTTTCATGTTAAATCTTTAGTAATATGAGTCTCTTTACCTTATAGGAACCCTAGATCAGGATTCAACTTCCCATTGGACTATTATGATGATTAAGGAGAATGCACGGGTGAGTTACATGAATCCTATCACTTTGTTTGTTGTTGTAAATAATGGAATATAGTTTAATCATAACTATAAGGAGCAAATGCATGAGGATGGGAAATCTTTTACGTTATATGTTATATGTTTGAGTTGTAAATCCTAATAATTAAAGTGACAACTATTTGCTTGACATTAAATTATAGTTGCTTTATTGAATGTCTGAAATTGATATGACAACATGATAAATTCATTACATATGGTTGATACATTCATTACATATAGTTACTAACTAAACTTATATGATATTAATGATAGCGTTAAGATAGGATGGACTTATGTATTCTTTTGGAAAGAAGACCATATATGTAATAGACATGGTTATAGTTTTGTAATAGTATAAGTTAAGTTTCGTTTTTCCTTGTAAGGTTTCACTGTAACAGGGTTCTGTTGAAGCCCCTAAAGACCATGGTTGTAATATTTTGTGATGACCTAGATCTATATGTGTTTTCGTTCATGGTTTGTGTGTGTGTGTATGTGCGCACGCGCAATATCTTTCTTACTCAAAACAACTATTGATCCTGTTTATGCGTCCACTTCAAACGGGGAATGTTAGTTGTATAGTCATTTTGTAACTTTTTGGAGGCCTCAATTAGTTACATAGTATGCTGTTATAACTAGGGTACAGGGGTGTGACTATTATCATATGGTGAATATTCTCGATAACACATGTAGCTGTGATAAGTGGCAAACATTCAAAACACCTTGGTCCCACACCTTTGTAGCTATGGCACATGTGAAAATGGATCCCATGCAAAAAATTGAAAGATGGTTTCATTAGGAGAATCAGCTAACTTGCTACTCAAGCAATTTTCAACCTCTAGAAGATAGGCAGACATGGATAAATGTGGAAGATATGCCATGTATACATCTACACTATGAAAGTGCTAGAGAAAAAAGAAGACCAGGAACAAGCAAAGTCCACAATGAAATAGATATAAAGGAGAAACCTACAAAGAATACTTGTGAAAAATGTAGAAAAAAAGGACATAATAGAAGAACTTGTCTAAGCAATTAGGTAATAAATTAAGAATAGCAAATTCACAATGTTTTTTATTTTTGTTATAATTTAATTATATTGCATGATTAATTACTCTACATTAAGACAATTTTTGTTAGTAAAACTAACAAGTCTTCACTTTACTTTGTACAGATGAATCAAGGACCAGTTGATAGACCATTGTTGACCCCGTAGAAGACACATAGGTCACAAATAGTATGGGATGGAGAGGTATAAAACTAGGCTAAAATATGTGTATAATTGATCTATTCATTTTGTCAATATATTTATGATTTATTTAATTTTTACAGAAGCATAGACTCATGATATGCAGAGGGGGTGAGGCATCATTGAAGAATCCAGAGGAGATATGTCACGCCCCAGAGGGTACCCTAAACGTGGCAGTCCGCCGCATATAATATTAAAGCTAATGAATGACAACCTTAGTCACGCAGGAGCTTCGATATCACATGCAAGGTGTGCTTCCAAGATAGTAGGAGACTCATAGGGATATTACGTTTAAATAGATAGCAAAAGCAAGCATGAACTTAAATAGATAAACATAAGATCTTCATTTAATAACAAGTTCATGCATCATCTTAGGGGCATTCCCCCGCCTTAAAGTCTTTGTTCAACTATACTAATAACAAAATAAACATAACTATTACATAAGCCTACTATAGAGATTTTTCCTAGAAGTCTATGTTCAAAACTAAAAATACATAAACTTCTTCCAAAAACTCCTAGTAGCTTAAACTCATACCTGGCACACAGGGCTCCTTGGGGCCAACCATAGATAATCATACTGTAATAGAAAACTATAAGGGTATAAGCAAATCTAGCTTAGTGAGAAAATTTCTAACTATAAAATATTTCCATATAACAACCAAGTTATTTAATTCAAACATATGTAATGCACCAATCACATGAGCAAACAAATACATAAGATTAACCGAAAATCAAGTGCAGCATGGATTTAACGCCCTCCATAGTAAGGGTTGGGAGGTTACAGGCCCATACGACCATCAATATTTGCAGATTTGCTGGCTTCTGCTCGCCCTGTAGACTTCCTAGCTCCTACTGCCCCATGTAGACTTACCGGCTCCTACCAGCCACCACTACTACTTCCTTGTTTCCCCACACGAAGAATAGTAGTGAAACAAATGTGACTCACAAGTATGATATGCATGAATAACTTTCAATTATACATTTAACCATATAAGTTGAATTCATGTTAAAGGTGATCAACCATAATTTCAATATCAATACAAGAATCACACTTTTATTAATCATATCGTCCTTCGATAAACTTATTTTCATTCAACAAATTTCATAACAATTGTTCATTTATCTTTTCCTAAATTTCTAGTGCCACTAATTACAAGCACAAACAAGGAAATGTAACTTAGGAAAAGAATTAACTCACTCCATAACGGTAGATCTAATCGAAATAGTCCTCCAGATAGACGACCTCGGGTCCTTCGTCACCTAACAAGATGAAATACCCAAAATGAGTCTTTCATAGAACTTCTATTCTTGAAAATTCTAAACTTTTCTTAAAATTGCGGTAAAAATCGTATAAGAGGAAATTCTAACTTAAAATGGCCATAACTTGCTCATTTTAACTCGGAATTTCGTGAATAATATATCGTTTTCTACCTACTCGAAAAGATCTACACATTTCTAAACTTATTTTCATAAAACTAAGTCGTTTGGGTCCCGAAAAAGCAGCAACCAGATTCCCACGAATTTATAAAAACTTGAGTTCCTCTTTTCAAATAAAACTCACTTAAAGAGATGAATGTTCCAAGTGTTTTTATAAACTTTTTGGAAGATATATACATATATGTATTGACTCATAATAAATGATGAAGTAAATGAAGTTGTCTCAACTTATGAAAAAGTAAAGTTTAAAAGATTTTGAACTTGAGATTTGTTGGAATATTCATTTTACTTTTGAAAAAATCTTGAGTTATTTGAGATGAATATTCTAAATTTAATCTCTTGTAATTACTTCAAACTCCTAAAGAGTGGCTTTATTTTCTAAACTTGGATTCCAACAACTTTCCAAAGTAATAACAATTTCATAAAATGATATCTTGTTTCTTGTAATGACTCTAAAAGAATTTCTAATATTTGAGAAAAATAAGTTTTTATAAAACCTTTTGTTTTAAGAAAAACTATTTCTAAGCATGTTTATGAGTTTTTAAGAAATCTATTTTCTACATTTATTTTAAAAAGAACCTTTAGTTTAAGAAAAACACTTCCTCATTATTTTTGTTGAGACAAAAACATTATGTTCATGCATGAATATGAGTCATAAGGTTATGAAAAACATAAAGAAACATAATACTTGAAAGAATAAGCTAATAAGAAAATAAATCAAGTATTGGAACCTTAGCTTGTTTAAGGTATCCGGGACTAAAAATGACTAGTCCAAAAGAAAAAAAAAGGAAAAGGAAAAGAAAAGTTTGACTTGATGAGGACAAGTCTAAGACTAGAAAAACTAGTCTTAAGAACAACTTGAAATTAAATAAATTGCAATGAAGTAAATAAATTGCATGGAAGGTAAATAAATTACAAGACAATGAGCTTATAGGCTCTAAATAATATATATATATATAGTTACATAAATATTTAGGTAGTTAAGAACATAATAGGAACATAAAGGAATTGAGGTTATGAACAAAAACAAAGTATGAACCTATTGTTGCTTTCTTAACCTTCATGGTTTTAGAAAACACACACTAAATTCATATTAAGTAGATGAACATAGGAATTTTTTGAAGAAAGTTTACCTAAAAGAAGAAACTAGAGAGAGCTTTCTTGTAAGAACTTCTTGGAGAGAATTCTTGAGAGATTTTGAGAGAGTAACTTTAGTAAAGAAGTGGTGTGAAAGAAGTGAAGGTATGAGGGGGTATTTATAGAAAAATATGGGAGATAATTTGTGTTAATTAAATAAATGAGAAACAAAACAATATAGATAGAAAGAGGGAGGGGTCGGCACATTCAAGAGAGAGAGAGAGAAAATTTTAATTTTTTTTTTGTTATTTTGTTAATTAAAAGTAAGAAATAAAAGATGTGAAATTATATTAAAAATGAAAATGTATAAGAAATAGGAATATGGGTTATAAGAGTAGGTTGAAAGAAAAAGTAGAGATAGGTGAATAGTGTAGAATAGTAGAAAATAGTGTATGTAAAAGTAGACATGACAATTAAATACCGGTAGTAAGAAAATACGTGTATAAATGCGATATCCGATATTTTTAGCTACCGAAAAATTATGAAATTGATATTTTTGGAAATCTTATATTTTTACGAGTCTAACGGTATATTTGGAATATTTTTTCTATTCCAAGCTCCGAGACACGTTTTTCGAGAACTGTGTCCGATCGGGTTTTAAGGACACTCAAATTTTGCAAAACCGATATTTTTACGTAACCCATAGCTATTACGAACCATAATAACTAATTACTCAAACTTCGTTTTCTTGAGCTAGGGAAAACGGTAATGCCGGAGTTAAGTGGTTACGATAAACTAGAGTTTTGTTGACTTGAAAATTCGGTTGACTTCTGATTAGGGTTTAAGCATTTAATTTGATCGAAAAACTTCAGGGGTTTACAAGATAAGAGCTGCATATGGTCCTCATATAAACCCCCACCTTGAGCAAGCTGGATTTTCTAGTGTAGCCCATCTGCTCTTTATCATGCTAGATTGGGCTTTGATTACTACACTGGTAGAGAGATGGAGACTAGAGACCCACACCTTTCATGCGCCACATGAAGGGGTTGGGCTGACATTACAAGACATTGCTGTCTAATTTGGATTGCCCATTGATGGGCATGTAGTGACTGAGTGTACTGCACACATATGGCCTGATCTGTGTGAGCACTTACTAGTAGAGAGGTGGAAACCAGAGATCCATACCTTCCATATGCCACATGGAGAGTTTGGGCTAACATTACAAGACATTGCTATTCAGTTTGGATTGCCCATTGATGGGCAGGTAGTGACCGGGAGTTTTACACACAGACATGGCATGATTTGTGTGAGCACTTACTGGGAGTTAGACCAAATAATAGGATGTTCAATGGTCAAAGGTTGAGGATGACATGGTTAAAGGAAATACTATTACAAGGTCTATCAAAGCAAGCGGATGAGATTGCCATCCAGCAACATGCGAGGGCATACATTTTGTTATTGATGGGTGGGACCCTATTCCCTAATACGTCATCCACCCTAGTATATTTGATGTTTCTACCATTATTAGAGGATTTCCAAGCAGCTAAGCCATACAGCTGGGGATCGGCTTGCTTGGCTTTTTTGTACAAATATCTATGCAGAGTTACATGGGCAAGTACCTATGAGATAGGAGGTGCTTGCATATATTTACAGATATAGGCATCATATAGCCACTCGTAGGACCTTCACGTGTGTACCGAATCAAGGGTAACCTCTTGCATTCAGCTGGGGCGATGTCTTTGATGTCAAACAAACCTCTACACATGTACTACATCAGTGCCATGAGGAGCTTAATCTCTATACCCCCTCAAAGGTATGTCATACTTCTAAAATTTAATTTTCCAAAGTTATGTATATATATTTTTCATATACTAAAATGATTTTATATCTTTATACAGATATGTTAGATGCCTTACACTCCAAAGATGACACGGTCTTTGCCAGATATCTATAGAGAAGGGAGTGATATCTGGCTAACCAGAGTGCCCCTAATTTGCTTCCACATACCTACCAAATAAGGTTATGAGACAGTTTAGTGGGATTCAAAGCATCCCATAAGATTATGAGATGGATATGGACGATGTACATGGTATAGATCTTAAGGGCAAATTAGGGGAAGACTAGGTGATAAAACATGCTAGGTTTATGACCTAGTGGGATGACAAATGATAGAGACTAGTACAATTACAGTATGATGATATACTACTATCCATGGTCTCTGTCGACTATTATAACTGGTATCATAGGATCACCCAGATATATATCAGCCACTTAGGAGAATTATTGGCTGCACCTGTAAGTTTCATGTCTAAAATCTATGGTCAAATATTAATATTTCATTATAAGTTATTGTTATTGCATATAAATGTGCAAGTAGACTCATTTTGAAGGATCTAGGGATCCATAGATATAGAGGAAATGCATACTCTAGCAGATCTGGGGATCAATAGATTATAAGGATATGGAGGAGTTAGATTATTATACCCAGATTAGCAACAATAGAATCAAGGGTTTGTACAAAGATAAGGGAGAGAGAGGGAGAGGGAGAGGGAAAGAATGACGATAGGGATGAGGAGGAGCACAAGATCATGGTTAGTTGATAGATGAGGATGTGGACATACCTCCACATGTTGATCCAGCTCCACATCCACATCCAGTTGTAGACGATGCTCTGGATGTTCCTATACATCCACCTATAGAGCCTAATGTAGATCCTTCTCCTCATCCTCCTATTCATTATGATCCTATCCAATCTCTACACATAGATACATCGACTGTTACATACGCTCCATCTCATAGTATGACTCTAGCTAATACAAAGAGTATATCGTTTGATTTGATGATCTCTTAGACACCTACTGAGAGAATATCAGAGTTGAGCACTCCACTGGCTCTTATGAAACCAATCATCCAGTATCATTAACATGGGAGAGGAAGTATCATAGGTATAACAAAAAATAATGATGATTTATTATATAGTTAAATGTATAAAGTAAGAATTTCTAATACAACTACAATCTATTTTGCAGATGGATCCACATCCTACGATGATGGATGAAGAAGGACCAAGTGATATCTGTACAAAGAGATCCAAAGGAAAAACAATTTAAGAGAATTTTCATTAGAAAAGGAAAGAAAACATAGAGAATTATATTCATTCATTTGTAAATAAATAACTTGTAAATATATTTACTTTGTTTTGTATTTCATGATACCTTAATATTGTTTCTTTATCTTTTTGGTTTGGGTTACTTATTTTGAATAAAATGATGATGAGATGCTATTGAGAATTTGAAATATTGATTGATGGTTGAATATAGTGGTGGAGTTGATTATTGAAACAAGATGTAATTGATAAATTGACGACAATTAGATGAAATGGGGAATGAGATGATGAAAAAATAGATGTCTAATGTATATATATGTCATGCAATAGGTGAATCTACAAGTACATGGCAAAATGAAGGTGAAATGTCAAAAATGGCAGATGCTAGGTCATGTATCCCCGATGTATGAGATACAAGCAAACATATATCGTCGCTTGGTTATGCGATACACTTAATATTATGTGTATTGCATAACCAAGTGGCAATACACATATACACCTATATCGCATATATATTATGCAAAATAACGATATTATTCATATAATTTTTTTCTCTAAATTCGTTTTATATAATTTTTTTTAAAATATTAAACATATAATATCCTCCTCATTTAATTATATCAACTATCAATAGCATCTTACCAAATAAAACAACAATAACTCATGAAAGTTTCCTAAATTTTTAATGTGTTTTTTGCGTTTCATTGCAATACCATTATGACAGTAAAGTGGTGAAAGCTAGTATCCATTCCCTTAAATGTCAATATCCATCCTGTTTTGACCAATTAAATGTACACCATACAGCACAAGTTACATAAATAGCAAATTGTAAATTTTCATGCGTGTGATAGCACTTGGTAAAAGATGCTTTATTCATCCTGGTCATGGTGCATCTTATTCAACTCCACATAAGAGAAAGTTAATCTCATCCAAAATCAAAATAATTTATTCATTTCTTGTGACTTTTTGCTAATGACATTCTCTATTATAATTTACAAGTCGCTATGAGTGATATTTCATATTTGTGACCCCTTTTCTAGATTCATTTGATTGCTTCCTACGTAAAGATGTCATTTTCTATTATCATATAATATGCTCACCCAACCGTGGTCCAGTTCTTGTTTGCCTAGGCAAACCAAGACACCAAACTAACAATATTATTTTATACTAAAAAGTGGGGAGAGAAAAGGAAAGACCCACTTTATTTTATCTTGACCCAATGACTTTGTTGCAGAAAAAGCACTAAAATTTCACTTCCTATGCATATGTCAGCTTGGTGGCTTGTTCAGTCATTACCAGAGGGAACCTTCCCACTATTTTCCTATGATGTCACCGTAACTTTAACATGAATTTTCTGTCATGTTCACCGGGTCAAGCACTATCATTGATAATGAACTTGCCGTGTAATGGTCTGAGTTTTCTCATTAGCCAATAGCATTTTCGAGTTATCCTTATTTTCCTTATGAAAATCAGCAACTGGGAGTTTAAAAATTTTTACAAACTAAGTAGACTCTAGTTATGCTCAACATAATCAAGAAACTATAGTCTTGACGAAAGGGGAAAAAATGTTTAGTCTATTTATTTCATCATATTCTAATTATTTTAGTATTATATTTTTTGTAATTTTCAAACAGATATTTGTGAAGAAAGAGACACCAATGAAAAACTAATAATTTGACTCATAAGTAAGGTGTTCACGGTTCGATTAACCAGTCTATGACTCTATTTTTTAAACCTAATTATAATGATCGGTTTTTTAATATCGCGAACCTTAAACAATCTATTGTAAATTTATAAATGGTAAACCACCTTAACGGTTAACCATTTTTTTAATTAGTTTTTTCGGTTTTCAATGTTTAACCATTTAATATAATAGTTTCAATAAATCAAATTGATAGTTTTAACAAACCTTATTTTTTAACTTTTATCATAGAATTTTTTTATTCATTATATATATTACAAGAGGTAAAAAAAAAAATCAAATTAAGGAAAAGGGAAAAAAACAAGCATTTGGATGTATTGTCATCAACAAAATCAAACCAAATCAATTACCACATTAACTCCCATCAAACATAGGATAGAACATAATACTCTAATAAAAATCCAGGGAACATTAACAAATCACCTAAAACGAGATCCAGATTCAAGAAAAATAGCAAATTCAAGATATTGATGATCTCATACATCTAAGGAAGGATTGTAGCAGTAATACTTCTCAAGCCTGGCAAAGGCGAAAGCTGTTAAGCAACCACTGCAAATGTTTTTGAGAATTAATAGATGACTCTATTAACACAATAATACAATTATAAAAAATCATCTAACAGAAAAATCTATGAACACCCATTAACATAATGGTCAATTAAAAGATATGCTTAGCCGTATTTTTAGTTATAATCATGAAAAATTAAACCATTTTGTTTCATAATTGAGAATATAAGTCTAACACAATATTACATAAATTAAATCTTGATGTCTTCTTCTTAATACAAATTACAACATAACAATAATTAAAACATAAAAGTTCTAATTACAACATGTCTCAAATTATAATATATTTTAGAGTTTTTATCTTTGTCTATATATGTGTATATATATTTTTAAATAATTATATGTATATGTAAATTATATATATAACATAATTATAAATTGATCTAGGGTTTGTGTTGGCATGTAAGCGAGAGAGTAATGAGTTGAAACAGGGAATTTAGTTCCCTAAGTCCAAGTTGTCGAGTAGATTTAGAAGTTTGGAAGCTAAGGAAAAATCTGAAATATTTAGGACAAGTGGGTTGCAAGAATGTGGAGATGGCCTAATTCAATTAAAGGCCTAGGTAATAAAGACCAGAAATAGTAGGGTCAGTATTAGTGGCCTACGGCCCAATAAAATAAAACAAATAGATTATGTATTATTTGTATCATTTATAATTTTACATTTGGTGGACACGTAGCAATGATATCCGGGTATCCACATTTGGTATGAGTTGGCATAATAGAATCATATGCCATTTTCTATTTTGTAAGAGCAGACTATCATATATAGTACCTCAACAGATACATTAAAAAAAATCAATGAAAAAGAAAATATAACACTACAGTGCTCAATTGTTCAAGTTGCATTTGGGTTGAATCAGCTTGTATTCGAGCCAAGTTTATAGTTTCTTTATTGAATTTCTAATATTGTTCGCCACGTTCCATCTAGTATTAGAGCTTGGATCATGGGGGGTGATGCTCGTGACTTCAGGAAGTTGGAGGAAATTGTCCGATTGATGACAGAGACAGTAGATAAAAACTATGGTTGGTTTCAAATGTTCACAAATACCCTCAAAATACAACAAGCTACAATAGAAAAAAGAAGGTCAAGCGTTAGATGAAATTAGTCAGCAGTTATTGGGTAGCATAGCTAGTGTTAGCTCACCTTTAAGCATTGCATTTCATGGAAAGGCAGTCACTTCTACCCCATTAGAACTTGATAAAACTTGAACCAATGGTGTAGATGAGATGAATGGTGAATACCAATTACCCTGAGGGGCACCAAGTTGGAGTTTCCAATTTTTAATGGAGAAAATATTAGAAACTGGCAAGTAAAGGCCGGACAATTTTTTACCCTAGATGGTACACCAGAGCATCTCAAGGTAAGCATTGCTACTCTGTATGTAGAAAGTAAACCATATGAGTGGTACATTAATTAATCTAATCCAGAAATAAGACACACTCCATGACATGGGAGGAGCTTACTAAGGCCCTTCAAGCTAGTTTAATGAGAAAATATTTAAGGATCCAATGTCTGACTTAAAAGAGTTACACCAATCTGACATACTACAAGAGTTTGGATGAATTTATGCATTTATCTACTTATGTTCAGTTACTTGAATCTCATCTAGTGAGCTGTTTTCTTAGTAAGTTAAAACCAAAAATTCAATTTCCAATTAGGATGTTCCAACCTAATACCCTAAACCAAGCCATTACCCTAGCTAAAGTATAAGAAGCCACCAATCTTTCTCCCCGTGATACCCTTAAATCTACCAAATCTAGTTCCACCTCCTATATCTCAAACACTACCAACTATTCATCCCTCTACCATCAAAAGCAAACTATAACTAACCTTCCAATTACTAGCCAAAAACCCCAAACACCAACACAAAATAGGAACACCAGCACTAACCTAACTTCCCAAGCATCCACCAGTTACCAGAAAGCATTTAATAGGAGCATAAGGAGAATGACCCCTAAGAAACTTGAAGAAAAAAGGAAGAAGAAACAATGTTTTTGGTGCGACGAGCACTTTGTACCATGTCATAGATGTAAAAGTAAACGGTTGAATATGTTGGTTGTTGAGAGGGATGAAAAAGAAGGTGAAGAGGGAGATGAAGCCATTGAAGTTTTAGAGTTAGAAGAGGATCTGACTAAGTTAACCTTATGTGCAGTTAGTGACCCTTATAACTATTCAAACAGTAGCATGTTCGTACAATGGTACTGCAAAAAAAGAGAAGTTAGACGTGTTGGTGGATGCAGGGAGCTCATCAAATGTTATAGATGAACCTTTACTCAAGGCCATCAACTATTCAGTAGTGGAGATAGTTCCCATTAAGATTACCTTAGCTTATGGTACTCAAGTGAGTAGTAAGCATCAAGTTGAAGGGTTCCAATGGTACATGCAGGGAACATTATTCAACGCTACCTTCCATGTCCTACCATTGTCAACTTATAACCTTATTTTAAGGATTCCTTGGTTAATGATGTTAGGACAAGGTAGATGGGACTTTAAGGTAATGACCATGGAGTGTTTAGGAAGGAAGACAATACAATCTCAACAGGAAGCTAAAACTTCTGAATTACATGTCTGGTAGTAAATTGTCCCAACTATTAACTACGCGAAATGCAAACCTTGAAATGCATTGTTAGTTGATTAAAGGGGCTAAAGCTACTAATGAGATTGTGGTTAAGGATAAATTGCACCCAACTTTGATTGATCTATTAGAGAAGTATCATGAATTGTTTAAAGAACCAAACTCACTTCCACCTAATCGAATCCATAACCACAAATATACATCTTCAAGAGAGTACTACACTAGTTAACCTCAGACCTTATAGATACTCTTCCTTACAAAAGTCAGTCTTCGAGTATACGAAGAGGGAGATGTTAACTAGCGGGATTATATAACCAAGCCACAATCCTTTCACTTCACCAGTGGTTTTGGTCAAGAAGAAAGATAATTCATGGAGAATATATATGGATTGTACAAAGTTAAACAAGAGCATAGTTAAAGACAGATTCCCTATCCCAATAATAGAAGATTTGTCTAATGAGCTTCATAGGGCTAGCTACTTTACTAAGTTGGAGTTGAGGTTTGGGTATCATCAAATTGTGAACCCATGTGATATTTACAAGATGGCATTTAGAATTCATAACGGACATTATGAGTTCCTAGTTATGCCTTTTGGCCTAACTAATGTACCATCCACTTTCCAAGCTCTCATGAACAAGGTATTCAAATCATTTTCTAGAAAATTTGTGATAGTTTCTTTGAGGACATACTCTCATGTAGAGCATCTTAAATCTGTGTTCGAGACAGTGAAGCAGGAGAAACCGTTTTTGAAAAGAAGTAGATGTGTTTTCTATATAACTCAAATTGAGTATCTTGGACACATAATCACACCTTATGGAGTAGCTACTGCCCCCAAAAGCTTGATGCCATTGCCAATTAGCCAATTCCTAAAAGTGTGAAGCAACTTAGAGGGTTCTTAGTGCTAACCGGTTGTTATAGAAGGTTTATTAAGAATTTTGGTGTTGTTGCTAAGCCACTGGCTCAACTTTTAAAAAAAAAAAAATTAGTTTGCTTTTAGTGGTGAGGCACAAATGGCATTTGCTTAGCTAAAGAGTGCTCTAGTTAATTCTCCGGTTTTAAAAAGCCACCCGATTATTTTAGGGATTTCATTATTGAAATAGATGCAAGTGGTAAAGGAATCGGCTGTCCTCATGCAAGAAAAGCATCCAATTGCTTATATAGTAAATCATTAGCACCAAAACATAGGGGGTTGTTAGTATGTGAAAGGGAATTGATGGCAGTAGTGCACAAAATTGACAAATGGAGACATTACTTATTGGGTAGGCACTTTGTAATTCGTACAGATCATCAAAGTTTAAAATAGTTGTTGGAACAAAGGATGTTTACCCTAACACAGCAAAAGTGGTTCACTAAACTCATGGGATTGGACTACCAAATTGAATACAAAAGTGGCAGTTCCAATTGTGCAGCAGATGCCCTATCAAGAGTCCATTCAATCAAGATTATGCAACTAACCTATACCACTATTTTGCCTTTTTTTTTTTTTTGCAGGAGATACAATCAAGCTGAAGGTTATCTGGATTATATAATTCCCTAATTATTCAATTGGAGGAAGGGCAAATAGTTGGAAATTTTTCATAGGAGCAAGGAATACTAATGAAAAATGGAAGAGTCATGGTGGGTCTATCCAATAAGCTTAGGATCACCTTAAGAAAATAATTTCATGGAGGTCTTTTAGGTGGGCATTCTAGAACTCAAGCTACTTATAAAAGGTTGGCTTCAGTTTTCTACTGGCTTAAAATGAGAGAGAAGTAAGACATTTTGTTCGAAATTGTGAAATTTGTCAAAAACACAAATTTGAAAAAGTAGATAGTCTCAAGCTATTACAACCTGTTAATGTGCTTAAGGAATGTTGGCAAGAAGTGAGTTTGGATATTTGAAGGCCTTCCTAAGTCAAATGGAAAAGATGTGATCTTTATTGTGGTGGATCGATTAAGTAAGTATGGTCACTTTGTGGCTTTATCACATTAGTACACGGCGATTACAGTAGCTCAACTCTATTTAGACTACATATACAAGCTGCAGGGTTACTGAAGGTAATCACTAGCGGTAGAGACCTAATTTTCATTAGTTCTTTCAGGTAAGATTTCTTTAAACTACAAGAATTTATTTTCCACACGTCAACAGCTTATCATCCACAAATGGATAGGCAAACGGAAGTGGTTAATAGATGTTTAGAGACCTATCTAAGGTGCATGACAAGCAAAAACCCTAAAAGATGGTCACAGTTCTTATCATTGGCAGAATGCTGGTACAGTACCAATTTTCACACTAGCACTCACCTTACCCCTTTTGAAGTTCTATACAGCTACCCTTTACCCATTCATTTGCCCTACATTCCTGGAGATTCTAGAAATGAGTTTATGGATCACATGTTAACTAGCAGAAAGGATGTCTTACATCTACAAATATGCCATCTTAAGAGAGCCCAAAACCGTATAAAGTAGGTTGCAAACAAAAAAAGTTTCAAATTGGGGATTAGGTCTTACTAAAACTCTAGCCCCACCGGCAACATTCCTTGAAGACTTCTAAAGTACACAAACTATCTCTTAAATACTATGGACCCTTCAAGATTTTAGACAAGATAAGCGCAATGGCTTACCGCTTAAACTTACCACTAGAGTCTTATGTACATCTAACCTTCTGTGTATCTCGGCTTAAAATGTTTCACGGACCTTTACCATCGAGTTCACCAATGCTGCCTACAACATAAATAGAGAAGGAATTAGATGAAATACCTTAAATTTTCATTGAAGTTAATTATACATTATTAGACGATTAGTATGAACATACAGGTAATTTTGAACCTTAATATAAATTTATTTTAGAGATTGATTTTAAATGATTTAGCTAGTAGAATTTTGCAAATTATAGGATATAATTATGTAGTTTAACATAATTGAATTAGTAAATGAATTTAATTGAAAATAGGTATTCTAACACCTTAAATACCCAATTTAAGCTATTAAACTATTTCAATCACCTATTTTAACAAATTTGAATTTATTCAATACCTTCAAATTATTAAACTAAATTGCGTTTGTCAAGTTCAATCGCTTGAACCCCTAAATCATCGATTTATCTATGTGAGTCAAAATTCTATGTCCTTAAATCTTAGAAATTGATAGACATGAATTATCCATGATATTAATTATTGTTTAAGTAAAATTCGGGTCTTAAGTTATATTTTTATTTAAGAATTGATACTTAAATCAATAATATTTTCAATTCAGGTAACTTTTAATTATAACAACACACTTTGGAGCAAAATGGACTCAAAACATCATCCACAGCAAGGATCACGGCCCCTTGGTCGCCCATAAAAAAGAAAAATGCATATCAGAGGCAATCACCCCTCTTTGGTCGCCCGTGATATGAAGATACGAAGGAGAAAATTTGCCCACGGCAAGAATCCCTCCCCTTTGGTCGCCCATGATTAGGCCGATGATTTGGACAAAAATGAAGAACGGCGAGAATAACGCCCTCTTGGTTGTCCGTGATTCGAAGGAAAATGAAGAACAACAAAAATCACGCCATTTTGGTCGCCCATGATTGAGTTTTCTACCAAACGACGTCTTTGATTTTCTTTCATTTAAGTGACACATTGGTTGGATAAAAGATACAACTATTCATCCAAATGTTGTATTGGTTCGCCAAAAGGTACAACTATTCATCCAAGTGTTGTATTGGTTCGCCAAAAGGTACAACTATTCATCCAAGTGTTGTATTGGTTCGCCAAAAGGTACAACTATTCATCCAATTGTTGTATTGGTTGGCTAAAAGGTACAACTATTCATCCAAGTGCTGTATTGCTTCACAAAAATCTGAGATTATAAAAAAGAAGGAGAAGACATCTATTGGAAGAAACAGAATATAGATAGAGATAGACAGACATTATTCATAGATTTACAGAGATCTATATAAAGACATATATATATACATACATATATACTTGTATTTGGTTGTAGAAGTGTTTAGACATTTGTATTGTGAATAAGGGAGTATTATTATGTTTTTTTTTTATATCTATTGTTCTGTTTACTTATTATATCATGTATGAGTAATTATTAGTATTCGTGTAGCCATATGGTACATGTATTTCAATGAATTATATATTTAAATATTGTATGAATTCTTAATCTCTTTAGTGTATTAATTTATTCTAATTCTAAGTAGTGCACGATTTAGAATTAGATCAGATTGTCACGGGATGCGATTGAGAAATCTACCCATGGAATAGATCTACATTATAGAGAAAGATTTCCATGACGCCTAGAGATAAGATTATGGAATTTTCTACATATAATTAAATAATTACCATTAGGATCATACGCTTAAAGCAATTTTAGTCAGCTGTTAACTAGAAAGAGATTCCGGTAGACAAGATTAGGATTAGGGTTCAATAGACTCGAAAGAGTTATTGAACTAATAAATAGGAATCCCATAGTTAGGAATGATTCAACAACTATGGAGTTTGTAGTACATGTTATCTAATTGGTAAAGCGAGTCTGAATTGTTATTAGTTAATTTAAATTTATTCATGTTATAGTATAGTTTTAGTTGAAAATTATTTAAGTAAATTAATATTAAAATACTGATCTAAATTTACTCTGCTAGATAATAATTAAGAGGGTAAGTAGTAGTATTTGCCGACGGCCCTAAGGAATACGACCCTATAATCCATTCCTATACTATAATTGATAGGTGCACTTGCCTAGTGTAAACAAGATCATAGGAAAAGATCATAGGAAATAATTTATTAAAAACTTGATCTAGTTAGGAAAAAGCACGTCAGAAATTTAAAACCAAATATTTTCATTCAAATCTTAATTCCTAAGTCCCTAAACTTCTAAATTCAAGTAAGATATTAATTTTTCTTTTTATTAGATTTCCTAGAACTAATTTCTAATGCCAATCAGTCTCTTTCTTACTTCTTAATTTCTAATTCTAAATGTCTAAAGCCCATAACCTAAGTCCCAATTCATCACCTAAAAATCTAAGTCCATTAACCAAGCCCATTTGTAGAAAGCCCATATAGCCAATGAATCAAGCCCATTAGACCATGTTCTTATCATGCACCCTCATACATGATATAAAATCCTAATGTCTAGAAAAATCTAATAAGTGAAAAGACTAAATTGACCTTAACCAACTCTTGAAGGTTTCTACACCTAGCAAAATACCAAAATGCCCTCAATTAATCAAGCAAAATGATCAAAAAGCTCTTAACTCTAATGGAAATTACATAACATGAATTAATATAAATAGGATGCTTAGAAAACCCTAATTCTTCTCACAACTTCAACAACCCTTCCTCTCAAAAACATCTCCCAAAACCCACAAACCCTACGAAAATACTACAATAATCCCACATCAAGACAAGCTTCTAATAGGTAAGGAAATCCATTCTTTTTCCATCATTTAACCATTCAATTTTTTCTCTAAAATCTAATCTCTACTTCAATTGATTCTTAGGTGAAATTTGAAGACAAAACCAAAGATTAAATTAGGGATTAGCATTGAAGTAGTAGTAGTAGAGATTACTAGGGTTTATTTTCTAAACCAAGTAAGTAATTGTAATTAATAAGTTTGATTATGTTCATGTAAATTACTAAAAACAAACTTAGATTTAAGTATTGATCCATATATGTATAAGTATACATGAAAACCTAAATGAACATGTATATAGATATGTTATAATAGTTGTTGATTTAGTAGAATTGTTGCATGTTTATATACATGTGTGTGTGTGTTGAGACATGTATATAGGTATGATTATGTATGTAGTGATGAGTGCTAGAAATTTAATAAACTTATGTTGATGATGATGATTTGAGTTATGATTTGTAATTTAATTGTAAAATATAAATGTAAGTATAAACTAAATGAAACAACATAGAATAAACATGTTTTAGATGATTAAAATAGGTTAGGAGTCGGATTAAACAAAGAAAATTCGAAAAATCACAAAACAAACTTGAGCCAATTCTGGTGTCGATATTGTAGCATCAATGTCAAAGGCTGAACCGGTGGCCAAACAGCCACCGTTGGCAACGGAACCTTGTTGGAACAGTAGACCATGTGTCTACTTCATAAATCAATGGTGAACTGACCAAGAACCATTCATCTTGATGGTCAACTTTGAGTGAACCGATTGGTCGTCACACTTGTTCTCCTGTTTCTATACAGATTGCGTGTAATTGAAAGTAAAACCATAATTAACTAGTTATTTTAGGTCAAATGAATTTATAAACATGTAAATATACGTGTTAGAAAGTTTACATAAAAATTTGAGCTTAAGAACCCAAGTTTAAGATAGTGAATCGATTTATTAAATTTGGGATGCGCACTAGTTTTCTATAGAAATAAAAATATTGGAATTTAAGGTAAATTAATTCTAATCAAATAAATGTAAATAATGTGTTCACATATTAAATATTAATTTTAAGATAAATAATTTTATTTTAGGAATTTATTTAATAAAATAGGAATAAATATGGCATTTTAACATAATAGGAAACTAGTTAAATCCCTTAACATATTTAGATGTAAAAATACGTTATAAATGATATAAATAAAATAATTATAATTTAAATGAATTATTATACTTAATAAAATATTGTTAGATTTAACATAGGATATGTTATTTAAAATGCTATTTAATGACCTAATTACCATAAAATGAATTTAATAGATTTGATTAATTAATTATAGCCAACTTGGCTAGATAAAATTAATGTAGACTTATTAACTAATATTGGCTTAGTAAATTCTTTAGAAACCAACAATTTACACTTAACTATCACTCAAATTAGTAAACTCTGATAAGACCATATTAATTTGTAATTGGCTTAAGATAGATTATGAATAATAAGGTCAATATGTTGTTTCAAATGAGTATTCACTAGAAACATGAGTATTCTATGTCAGTTTAATATAAATCCATAATCTATTTAAATGTTTATATAAATCAATGTTTTGAGCAGATATCTGTCAAAAGTCTACCCCTGCTTTACCTCTGGGTCTATCTTTTGTGTTTTCAAAATACAAATTTTGTACCAGGTACGTAGTGACTTGTATATTGCTTGCTAGGGTAAGCATCCTAAATGAATTAATACTTAAAGGTGGCTTTAACAATTGCTTGTTGCTTATGCATGGCTATTTTTTAGACTTAGTCTGAGGGGCGGCAACCTTGCTGGGCGGTGCCAATGCAATAGTTAAGTGCTTAGGCTACCATGGGTGGCTTGGCAAGTAGTTGATAGGGAGAACAGTAGCAGATAATGTCTATTCATATTAGAGAGAACTTGTATTAAGTAGTTAAATATATGGGTTCTATTACTCTGCTTAATCATGCATAGAGATGCATAACGGTTGTGACCCCTAAACGAGGCTATTATCTGTAGAGATAGGGGATATAGGTATTGGAATTGCCTATATCAACCCCCTAGGCAGTTGCTGCTACTCAGGACCCCCAAGTTCCCAGTGTGTTGTCAGAATGAGAGTGCTCCACTGTTTTTTACTACGCTTTAATTTGAAGATATAAACTGTTGATTGTTGCATTACATATAGAACAAGTATGTGTGCTCTTGTTGTGTGTGCTTGTATTGCTGTCGTACCGAAATTCCATTCTTTTTCAAGTGATAATGATTATGATGATGATAATGATTATGGTGATGATAATGATAATGATGACTACATGGAGTATAGCACGGACTTTGGAGAATTTCTCAACGAGTGGGGTGATTAAGATCCTCATGATCATTATCTTACTACTATTTTATAAACTTCACTATCAAACTTATGTTTAATGAGGCTCTATTTGTAAGCTCATGGTTTGTATTTGGAGAAACTTGAAACTCTTTATTTTGAAATACCTAGTGGTATGGTACTAACTTATATATATTTGTCTACTTTCTAGAGTAGCCTATTTAGGAAATGTTTTGAGAAATTAATTTTCCGCTGTAAAATTTACAATTGTTTCCACAAACTAATTCAATAATTTCATAATCTAAAATTTATTTAGCAACGATCATGATAAATTGTAGACTAGGTTAGTCTTAGTGTATAACGCCTAAGCATTATACGTGACAAACTAGACACGCCTTGAACCAACTTAGGGCGCAATATTGGAAAGAAAAATGGTGAAAAGAGGTAATCAAGCTTATACACAAGTACTTATCTTATGGAAGGGTAAACCACTAGCAAAAGCCACATGGGAGTTCTTCATCGATTGGGAGTTAAGGTTCCCTAATCACCCCTTGTGGACAAGGGTTTCGAATGGGGGAGAAGTTGATCTAGGGTTTGTGTAGGCATGTGAGCGAGAGAGTAATGAGTTGAAATCGGAGTTCAGTTCCCTAAGTCTAAGTTATCGGGCAAATTTAGAAGTTTGGAAGCTGAGGAAAAGTTTGAAATATCTAGTAAAAGTGGGCTGGAAGAATGTAGAGATGGGCCTAATTCAATTAAAGGCCGGGGTAATAAAGAACAGAAATAGTAGAGGCAGTATTAGTGGCCTACGGCCCAGTAAAATGAAACAAACAGATTATGTATTGTTTGTATCGTTTATAATTTTACATTATGTGGACACGTAGTAGTAATATCCTAGGAAACCAGATTTGGTATGAGCTAGCATAATAGAATCATATGCCATTTTCTATTTTCTAAGAGCAGACTATCATATATAGTATCTCAACAGGTACACAAAAAAAAAAATCAATGAAAAAGAAAATACAACACTGCAATGCTCAATTGTTCAACTTGCATTTGGGTTGAATCGGCTTGTATTCGAGTGAAGTTTCTATTTTCTTTGTTGAATTTCTAATATTGTTCACCATATGTCATAAATATTGAAACGATTAACCGTTAATTATTGGTTTTTTGTGGTTACAAACCAAAATTGAAACCGAAAACCAAAAAAAAAAAAAAACTATAATCCTAAACCAAAACCAATAAACTAGTTAACCATATTTTTCATATTGGTTTTTTAGTTTTAGTTTGGTTTTTTGGTTTCATCGGTTTTTTTTGCACACCCCTACTCATAAACTAATGAAACAGATATGATATAAATATATTGCAAATGCAAATCTAATACTAATGCAAGACAAATAAAAATCCGACAATCCAAACATACTCTAAACAAAAGAAAAGCATATTCCCAAGATTATAATTAATAAGAAGGTTACCAGGCAAGCAACTTGGAATATTAAATTCACTAGAAGACATCAGCATTTTTGACAATTATGCACACTAAACCATGACTTTGGCAGTATAAAACAACCAAAGTTTGTGTTCAATTTCATAAACAAATACAGAAACCTAAGGCTTGAAAAGCTAGATCATGGCAGAAAATGCTGTAACATGCCTTCTGAGCAAACTTACACATCTTTTGGAGAATGAGGTGCAGTTTCTGAGAGGCGGTAGAGAAGAAATCATTGCTGTGAGAGGGGAGTTGGAGCGCATGAGGGCTTTCCTGAGAGTTGCAGACTCCCTGGAAGAGAATGATGAGGAAGTCAAAGTGTGGGTCAGGCAGATAAGAGACATAGCCTATGAAACTGAAGATATTCTTGATGAATATACTCTTCTCCTGACGCATGACCATGGAACTGGTTTCTCTGGTCTTCTCCATAAGATGTCCTGTTGCATCAGGAACATGAAAGCTCAATACCGGATCAACTCAGAGATCCAAAAGATCAATTCAAGAATCAAAAACATCTGTGATGGACACCGAAGGCTCCGTCACAAGTTTGTTAAAGCTGAACGAGATTTAAATTGTCCTGATACTGATAACACCTGGCTAGACCACAGAGGAAATGCCCTCCTTCTGGAGAAAATTGATCTAGTGGGCATTGAAGAGCCTAAGAAGAAACTAGTTGGTTGGCTGGTTGGAGGCCTTCCACGGCGGGAAGTCATCTCGATTGCTGGCATGGGGGGATTGGGAAAATCCACTCTGGCAAAACAAGTCTACGAATCTGTTGCAGTGAAGAAGCACTTCACTATTCGTGCTTGGATCACTCTTTCAAGATGCTCCAAGTTACAAGACCTCCTGAATGACATGCTCCAACAGATTATGACAGTGATCAGGAAGCCAATTCCCCCTGGAGCAGACACTATGAATAGCCACTGGCTGAAGATGATTATCAAAGACTTGCTGCAAAGGAGGAGGTATCTAATCGTTCTAGACGATACATGGGATTTACATGAATGGGATGCTATAAAACATGCATTGCCTACAAATAATCGTGGCAGCCGAATCATTGTCACTACCCGACATACTAATATAGCATCAACCTCATGTAATGAGTTCAATGGTCAGGTGTATGCTTTGGACCCCTTGACTCTAGAGCAGTCTTGGACGCTTTTCTGCAAGAAGACATTCCAGGGAATGCCATGCCCACCTCATCTGGAGGAGATCTGCCAATATATTTTGAGAAAATGCGCTGGTCTACCCCTAGCAATTGTCGCCATCAGTGGTGTTTTGGCAACAAAGGACAAAAATCGCGTAGATGAATGGGATGTCATTCGCCGAAGTCTACGTGCTGAGATTGATGGCAACGATAGATTAAAGAACTTGAGGAAAGTACTGTCTCTCAGCTTCAATGATTTGCCATACTACCTGAAGTCCTGCTTCTTGCACTTGTGTGTGTTCCCAGAGGGTCACCTGATCGAGAGGAGGAGACTGCTTCGGTTATGGATGGCAGAAGGATTCGTTGAAAGGAAAGAAGGTAAAGCACCTGAAGATGTTGCAAAGGAGTACCTACATGAGCTGTTGAACAGAAGCCTGATACATGCTGTGGATAGAACAAGCGACGGAAGAATTACCTTTTGCCGCATCCATGATGTTCTGCGAGATATAATCACTTCAAAATCAAGTGATCAATGCTTTGCCACAATAGCCACAGACCAAAATGACACATGGCCAGATAAGGTGCGCCGCCTTTCAGTACACAACACGGTGCAGACACTACAAGTGAATAGGTCGCTTTCTCAACTCCGCTCTTTATACACCTTTGGAGTAGATCCCTCGTTCACAAATGCGATATTATGTTGTGGGATTAAATTGCTGACTGTCCTAGATATGCAAGCTGCACCATTGAAAATGTTTCCCCCTCAAGTTGTAGACTGGTATTATTTGAGATATCTGAGCTTTAGGTACACGGAGATAAAATCAATTCCAAGCACAATAGGAAAACTCCAAAATCTAGAGACGCTAGATTTGAAACATACCAATGTAACCGAATTGCCTGTTGAGATCTTAAAGCTCCAACGCCTTAGACATCTTCTTGTATATCGTTACGAAAATTACTCTTACTTCTACAATAAGTACGGTTTTAAGGCCATCAGGGGCATTGAAGCTTTGCGGTGCCTACACAAGCTTTGCTATATAGAGGCAAATGATGATAGAAACTGTGTGATAATGAAGGAGCTTGGAAAATTGATCCACCTAAGAAGGTTAGGCATCCTAAAGCTCAGGAAAGAAGATGGGAAGGATTTGTGCTTATCCATTGCTAAATTGGCCCAACTTCGGACACTTACAGTGTCTGCATGTGACGATGATGAAATCCTTGATCTGCAGCACCTTACTTGTCCCCCTCAATTCCTTCAAAGAATTTACTTGAGAGGACGTTTGGAAACATTACCTTCTTGGCTGTGCTCTCTCCAAAGCGTCGTCAAATTACATCTGCGATTTAGTCGATTAAGCAATGATCCACTCCCTTCTCTCCAAAATCTGCCCAATCTTGTCCACCTAGAGTTACATCAAGTTTATGCTGGTCCAACCCTATGCTTTAAAGCTAAAGGTTTTAAGAAGCTGAGGATTCTTGGTCTAGATAATTTTGATGAGCTCACACGTATTGAAGTGGAGGAAGGAGCAATGCCTTGTCTGGAAGAATGGATCATCCAGCGTTGTAAGCTACTGTCAAAGCTTCCATCAGGCATCGAGTACCTGACGAAACTGAAAATACTTAGGTTCTTTGACATGCCAGAAGAACTGGTCAAGAAATTTGTGCAGAATGAGAAAGATGAGGACTACAAGAAAGTTGCCCACGTTCCTGATGTTCATCTTGGCTACTGGCGAGATGGGGGCTGGGACCTCCACTCCATTGAGAGAACACCTGAGGGAGACAGTCCTCGTACGGGCAACAATGTCAAGCCTAGTGAACTCCCTCCTTGTTGGAAATAAAGATCTTGTGAATTATGTATATAATTTTGTCCCTTATGTATATAGGTTGCAATCAAGGGTCCACATACCCATGTGATAAAGCATAAATAAGCGTAGAATAGTTCTTGCAGTATTGGCAAATCTGGAAAAGGGTCTTATCATATTGATATAGTTTCTTTAGTTTCAGACTTTAATGTATAATAGCTCTAGCATGCGTGATCTCGGTGTTATCTTTGGCTTGAATGTAAACAGTATTGTAAAGGGATGTAAAGCTACTTGTAAGCAATGCCAACATGAATGGCAAGCAGTAGATTATGTTTTGTGAATAATGGGAGGTTTTAAATTTCTGTTCCCTCTGTTTTGGTCACAGTGCCCTTATTCTATCAACCTTTTTCTTACCTCCTCAGGAGTAGTAAAATTATAGCTCCCTTGTTGGGATTATGGCTGTAACTTGTCGACTCGAAATGATATGGTGTTTGGACATAAGCTTAAGCTCAACTTGAAATTTCAAAGCTGGAACTCAATTTGAACAGGATTGAGCATAGAAATTTGAGCCCAAGCTCAACTCAAAATGGTACTCTAGAAAATTGAGCTCAACTAATGATACTTTTTTAAACACGATTCATCTTGTCTTTTATCCTGTAAACTAAAGTCAACTAATGCTTATATTTGTCCGAGCTTAATTAGGCTTGGAAGTTAATCGAGTCAAACATTATAAAGCACCCATTAACAACTCAAGCAAATTTCGAACCAAAGTCGACTAGGTCACGAGTATTAGACTAGTTTATACTCCTGGTCAGGAAGAGTGACATAAACAACAATACTTTCCCCGTCGTCGCTGATCTGCACTTCTATCTTCGTCGGATGCAGCACTACACTTCTCTGCGATTTCAAGCCTTTTACAAACTCACAACTCCCTAAATTCAAACACAAAATCAGGACCTCAAGCAGTGTTGCGCTGATTAGAGATAGTCATTCCAAGACAAGTTAAGAATGAACTGTTTTAGTTAAGTTACCCCCCATCACCTCTCACACATCTTGTAATTGTCATTTAGGAATCTCTTCCCCTAGATTCTTAATGTATTTGAATTCTTTTTTGTGTTCTCTCCTTTCTTTATATAGTCCATTTTCTAGGCCAACATAAATTATTTGTTGTTCTGAACTCGAGACAAAGTCACGAGAAGTACCTATACTATCATTATTGGCAATTTATTACCCAATGTTTAATTTCGGATAAAAAAAGTACTCGTATTTTAAAATAGTGACATTTTAATGCCTATACTATCATTTTAGTCATGAAATTTTAATAAAGAGGCACTAAAATACCACCACTTTAGAAGTACAGATGCTATCTGAAAGCAAACATTAAACACCAAGTATAAATACTCCCAATGCCTTTATTCCTTCTAAAGTAAATCTTCACATCAATTAAATCAGATCTCTAACAATGTCACATCTAATGCTCAAGCTTTGACTTAATACACAATTGGTAACGAGTATCAAATCCACTATCTAATTGGAGTTTGGAGTCTTGTACTACCAAAATAAGCACCTCGCCATTCTATACTCCACCTTTATATTCATCAAACAATAAACCATGATATCTGCCAATCTGGGCATGGAATAGACCCGAATTTCATCTATCTTCTTCGTCTAAAGTGCAATAAACCAAGATTCAATAAACAAAAACCGAAATCTCTTCAAAAACTCCAATGCTTTCACGGTGGCACACGACCCAGACCCAAATACCGTCCCTTCTCCGGGAAACCAAAACTTCGATAAACCAGGCTAGACAATACATTTCTAACGGCATACACTTAAAGACAGCACCCAGATTTGATAAACCAACAATAAAGTCGAAAGTGAACATTGTTTCGGTTTTAACAAATTCAGTAATTTTTTGCATCTGGTTCATTTTCCTCCCATACTTCACAAATCATAGAAGATTTTGTATTGAATTTATGCATTTCGGATGTCGATTTCATGTATTAATCGAAGATATTGCATCTTACCTAGACTTTATCAGTCAATCTTGTTAGATTCTTTTTAAATTTTAAGTGCTTTTGCTTTGAGTCTAAATTTATACTAGAGTTTTGATTATTTTTGTTTTCTACCAGTTTTAAATTCGATTCTCAATGTCACTTTTTCCGTTAAAGAATTCTAGGGGACTGTACCGGTATAATGATACCTTGAAAATTTTAAAATCTTTTACCCCAAAACATTAATAGTTGATCTGAAAAAATAAAATCCATCAAGATTTTAGATTTAACATACTAGCGGATGTATATCCAAAAATATAATATGCATCTATTAGCGGATGATACACCCTCACTGTATGTGTGGAAAAACTGTTATCGATTTTTTATTATCTATCTTTTGATTTTAAATGAATCTTGAAAACGATAATTACTTTATTCAAGTCAAAAAATATTAAGACCATTTTTTTCATATATTTCACATTCTCTTTTCCTCTCTCTCTCTCTTCCTCCCCCAAATCATCCACATGCTACTTCACTTTCTCTCTTTGTATACTCTGCAACAAAATTATCTTTATCTTTACTTTTTTGTTTTTCCACACGCAGGCAAGTGCCATTGTCCCCTAGTAGTAAATAAAGAGGGAGAAAGAAAAAAAGAGAGAGTTTAAAAAAAATAACTACTCTATTTTATTATATAATTTTTTGACACATGATAAGGATTCCATTAATAATATAATAACAAGCAGTCGTGCATCCGCGTTGCATGTGCAAAAATTGAATTAATTATATTCATAACTAATGAATAACAAAAAAAGGAAAAATAATGAACATAATAGAAAATTTTCATTTGCTAATACACTAAGAGAAAACTACATAAATACCAATTAGATAAAATCAATTACACATATAGAGATGTTATGTCAAAAGTTAGATGTGATAATGGATTTCCTAAGTGTCGCACTTAATAAATTCTCTAATATATATCATATAAGTTGCAATAACTTTGCTATATTGCTATTACTGAATGCTTGGGTAATGTTCAATGTCGCATTTGAAATATGTGATATTATATTGGTATTTCTATAATTTTTTTGTATAATTAATATTTGGTTTTTTTTTATATAATGATAGGCATGAATTTCACCATATATTTTATACAAATGTGCAGCAAATTAAAGGGAAAATGCTATACAATAGTAAAACATTATGAATTTTCATGTCAAAGTACATGAAATATTTTAAATAAAATTAATTTTTCCCACTGAATATGTCTCCATATGCCGATAAATAAAAGAGAGCAAAATAATTAGACATTAGTGAATTCATTAATTAACATAAACATATTATATAAAGTATGTCATTAAAATATTGAAATCCTATTTTGTAAAATTTTTTAGCTACTGCCATTTTGGTGAGACAGAAGTTTAAAACTTATATATATATAAGCCTTGACTTTGCAATAAGAAAAAAAAAAAAAAAACTGACATTATCCCCCTGTAAAGGAGATAAATCTTATAAATACTGTGAATACATTTATAATAATCTGCCAATTTAGAATATACAAATGTAATTATTATGCATGCATTTTGGAGTTTATTTAAACAGAAATATTATACCGTAAGAAAAAAAAAATTGATTAAACAACGTTGATAGTAGCAGCCAAAAAAAAAAATTAAAAACAACGTTGACGGCAAAATCTTGAGCTCTAGCAAGGAAAAGTAAAATTCATAGAGATTTGGCCAATCACATTCTAAATTAAATGTAAATAAAAACATTATAAAGATGGAAAAAAAAAAGATAATTTGATAAAAAATAGTGAGAACCGAAATTTACATAAACTTTAATGGAAAGGGAAAAAAATGCAAGACCAACGGGTTTCAACAATACAAAAGGTGAAAACTTAAGATTGTATTAATAATGTTAATGGCGTTATCTATAGGCTTTTTCATCTATAGAATGCAAGGCTACTATTTCTTTTTACTACAATGAGATTGTGTTGGTCCTAGAAAGATATGAATCTTCCTATGAGCATTATCCCGAGTTTTTATGCTCATATCTCTATCTTCATATCAAAATGTATATAGATAGTTGACAAAATATATAGTTGAACATAGTTCACCATCTTAAAAATTAGTGTAAATGGATATATAAATAGAATTCAATGGAATGAAAAAATAAATAAAATAAGCAAAACAAATAGAAGAAAGGACACACCATTATTTCATTTGTCTAGGCATTTTGGTAAACGGAACAAAATTTCAAGATCACTACAGTTGATAAAATGTGGAGGTGGCAGTTGATATAGGGGAAGTTAATATGAAGAAGTAATTTGACGATTAAAAATTCAGAGTGGAAGATGCACAGACAGTTACAAAAAGATAAAATGCAATGAATGAATGGATTGGGGCAATTAGGCAGTTACAAAAGGAAAATGTTCAATGGAGTGAAAGAAAAGAAATAGTTAAAATAGTCCTTCCAATCATTATTTGGCCATGTAATTGAGCTGTGATTGAATTTAGTTATTTAAGAGTAATAAAAGAATTTCCTGTAGCGACAAAATTTAAAAGTTTTTGCTTTATAATAATAAATATAGATAAAATATTAACATGGGAGAGAGAAAGAGAATCGTTGTATTTAAAATTTATTAGATGGTTTTTTAACTGCTAGTAAAAACGAACTAAACCAAAAATACAATTTAAAATGATTTTTAAATTGGGAGAGAAAGAGAGGGAGACCGAGGGAAACAGAGGGAGAATAGTCTTTGAATTTAAAATCTACTGAATGGTTTTTTAATTGGTCTTAAGAATGTACAGAATAAAAAGGAAATGAAGAAAATAAAGGCATTTGTTAAAAAATTGGAGTCAAATGAGAGAGGGATTTGGTTTAATTATAGCAAGATATATAATAGCACATCGTGCACTGGTTATATAGGTGCTAGAAATCATGTAGAATCAAACTAGATTGAAAACAAAAAGAGTTGGATAAAAAAAGTTAATCAGAAAAAAAAAAAAAAAGGATCATAATAACTTGAAAGTTGGTTGCAATTAGATTAATGACAATTTCTTTAAAATTTAAAAATAAAAACTACTTGCTTAAAAAGGAGAAATAAGTAGTGGAAACAAAAGGTAGAGAAAGAGAGAAAGGAAAGTGGCATTGAAAAAATAATTTAATTAAATAAGTGCAGTCCAAACAAAAGAAAAAAGTTAACTCTACCATTTTCTCTTAAGCTATGTTATTTTTGCAAATTATATAACTTTTAATTACGTAAAAACCCACGTAAAATTACATCCAGAGAAAGCAATTCTAGATATTAAAAGTACAATATATTGTAAAACCGCATGTTTAAACATGTGGCTTATTAAAATAAAAATAAAATTACATCTTTTAACATATAATTTAAAATAAATAAAAATAATTTAATATTTTTACAAAAACTATAAAAATATTATATAAAACATATAATTTTATATCGGTATTCATTTAATTATATTCAGTCATCTGTGTTTGAATAGCTTGAGGGAAATATCTCACATGTATCTCCAGTTTTAATAGTTGAAAATATATAGTAAAAACAGGAGCCGTAGCACTTTTTCCCGTACATCTTTTTTTGATTAAAGATTTAGTGACACAAGAATATTTATGGTTTTTTTTTTTTTTTTTCAAGGAGCAAGAAATGCATCCACATACAATGAGTCATTTTTACCATCGTGTCGAATGAAAGTGATTCGCCCGTTAAGGTACTTTGGCGACGTAAATTTTAATTAATATTTAATTTAACACTAAAAAAAATTTATGAAAAACCTAATAGAAAGAAACGAACTCGCATTAACTCTAGTCAACTCAATATTAAGATCATGAAAGCGCGTCCCCACAAGCATCTTAGATATTACAACAAAATTAAATAAATCGATAAATAACGTGCTTACGTGCCGCATTTTTAGCGGGTACTCTTTAAGGGAAATCTTTTGGATATTTTCTGTACACTATAAGGTAGACATCATCACGAGTCGGTTTCGAACCGAAAACCGATCTGACCCATCACCGATGGTTCCTGAACCGAGAACCGGCCCGGCAATGATGGGTCTAAACAGGTAAAGGACCCGTCAGTTCTAATGGGTCCTTACGGTTCCGTCCCTAAAACTGCATGACTCGGCGGTTTTTAAACCGTCAATTCAAGAACCGGAAGAACTGACGGTTCTACACCATAAAAATTATAAGAAAAAATTAAGAAAAAAAGAAAAAAAATTATTAAAAAAAATTGTAATTATAAAATAAATATTTAAAACTATTTTTGCATAAATAATAAAAAATTCATTTCCTATTCACAATATCTAATGTGTTATTATTAACAACACAAGTAATAAATACATTCGAAATCATATATTGTTAAATTTATAAGACTTCTAATCAAAGTAGACTTTCTTTCTTAATAATGTGTGATTCGTCTTTTGTTATTGAGAATTATTTATATCTTTGAATATTTTATAGTGTCACATTGCTAATATAACAACTAAAAAAGTGCAAGTGATTGTATATAAATAAATACATAATTATAGAATTTCTTTTAACTAATGCTATGAACAATTATTGTTAGGCTCAATATTATTTCAAGTTAAAAATTTATTTTACATTTTTTCTTAGTTAAATTAAGTAAATTATTTAATTGATTTTTTATTTTTTTTTCATGGTTCCCGATTCCTTTAGAACCGGAACTGAACCGTGGGAACCAACGGTTCCTAAGAACCGGGAACCAGACCGGCTTCTACGGGTCCTGTTCCGGTTCCACCACCTTTGAACCAAAAACAGACGGTTCGGGTCCGATTCCACACCCGAACCGAATTGTGACGACGTCTACTATAAGGCACAATATCATTTCATCAACACGTGAAAACATATCAATCAAAATCATAAAAATGAGCTATAAGAGAATCACGAGTAAAAAACGTCTAAAATTTGTGTAAAAAATAATTATGAAGATGTAATTTATTTGAATGAAAAAAAAAAAGAAATGGTATAGTTGATTTGAAAATAAATATTGAAATACTTTATAAAATCGCATTTATTATTCAGGATATGCTAAATTTATGTATAAATAGCATTTTAAAAACACTATTTGATATTTGCAAATTGTACTTAAATCACGATTACCACACAACATAAAAATTATTCAAAGTAAATCACGTTTATTTCTCGCAATATAAAGCTTACTTGGTCAACTTTTTGAAACTTGAATAATCGTGTTTAGTAATGCTGATAGACTTGATATCGCATTTTAATATCAGGATATGTTTTAGCTTATATAAACATCCCAAAGTATATCGCGTTACTCTAAAAGACACACGTGATGCCTATGAGCGCCTTCTTCCCTCGATGCACCTACAACATTGAAGCGTTTTGAGGCTTTGACAGTCGAATCAAGCTCAAAATGGGAAAGTCAAAAGTTGGTTCTAGAAGATGATTTCTTCTACAACCAGAAGTTCTAACTTCTCCAAAAATAAAAAATTAACTTATTTTTTGTAACCAAAAAAATGTAATAATAGTGTTCAATTCTTCTTAATGTGAAACAAAAAATGTCTTCCTCTCTCTAGAATTTTTCATATTTAAGGATGTATCTTTCAATTTCCTCCTGAGTGACTCAACTCCTAACTTTCCCTAACAAGACCTCTTTGACCTCCTCGATTCTCTCTCTCCTCCCCTTTCTCTTACCCAAGCTCTCTCCTTAATCCCCCACCACCACTCTCTCTCTCTTTATCCGAACCCCCAACCTCATATGACCATCGCCATTGAAAACCACTAGCCCATCGACACTACCAATCGGCATCACTTTGAACTCACGCACAATTACTATCCAAAAACACGCAACAATCCCCGACTCCAACCACCTCTACCGCGTCTCACACACCACCATCCCCAATAAGAACAAGCAAACTGCACACCACCAAACACATGAAACCCATGCACCACCTCCATCAACAACCCAACAACCAAAACACCACGAAAAACACCACACTTCACAGCACCGAATTTACCACTCAAAACCACCAACCCAACACCACCCAACATCCGACCACCATCCCTTCAACAAGTACTACAACACCACCGATTAGACTCCCTCCACCGCTAATCATGTAAACAAACGCTACTACCAACCACCACCATCCTAACATCAACTAGAATCAAGTATATCGCCTATTTTTAAAGCAATATATATTTGAACTTATACTGCCTTTTGGTATTGCGATATACATGGCACATCGTATATCCTATTCATTAGTTATAATTTTGTGATTGTATATTAATTATTATTATTGTCTTGACCTTAAATAAGTAATTAATTTTAATGGGTGCTCTAAACAGAAAATTATTTCAAGAATCACTGAATAGCTTAAGAATGCAACAAAGAAATGCTAGTATATAAAATCGAAGTCAAAGCTGCAGCCTTAAGACTTATGAGCAAGGGGCAAAATTCTCTGCGAGGTAAAATTTGGCAATAACCCGTTATATTCACTTTCAGCAAATTTTTTAGCGTAAAAGGAGATGCCACAATTGCCACCATACTGCCTGAATTATATATACATATTCAGATTAGAGCTGTTAAATACACATTAAGGCTGGCCATGCCCCTGCTGCTAGCAACAAAAATGACACCCTTTGTGCTCTATATCAAAGGTGGGTTCTTATCAGCTGGGACAACACAACTTCCCATTAATAAACTTCCTCAGAAGATTTCAAAATTTCAGAGCTGATCCAACTGCACTTTTCGAGAACAGCTTAACCAACAATGCTGCATGAGAAGTAATTTTTCATGCATCAAACATTTCCATGCATTTGTACGAGTGATGCACCAGTTATCAATAACTTTCTTGCACTGCATCCTGCACCTTTCCATCTTTGTGGATTGACGATTGACGCGCCAGACAAATGCAACAAATGCATCCGCCAATTCAAAACAGAATATGGTTGGGCTAGACGCCTCAGGACATATTGTCTCCTAAATAAGCATAGACCCTTCTCTTAAAAGCTTTAGCTAAATTAACCAACTCTGATTCCAAAACCAGTCTACTTGTGCCATTGCGATTCCTAGACCATAGTTGCTGGCAGGACAACCTGTTAGCAACATCAATGGTCAGGCTAGCCATATTCTACTTCTTGTCAATGCTTGCAAGCTACCAGCAGAGTACAAAGGGTTTGACACAAGTCTGTTTAGTAGTATCAAAGCCTCCCGTACAAGTAAAGTTCTGTAAATGAACACAGCACAGTTCTGGGTCAGAATACATAGCAAAAGATATCCCTAAAGTGAGGATGATAAAGAAGATGGTCAACTAAGTTATATTTAATTAGATACAAACCAAAATACACGGCACCAACATGCATGTACTGCTCTTGTTTGAAAGAACACATGCATGTTTAATATCAAAAGGGACTTATGGTCATGCAAACCAACAATACTGATGCGGTAAGCTAAGCTGATATTATATCACAACTTTGCAAATACGTTTTATCCATCACTACCCTAAAAAATAGGTGTTCTGCAAGAATCTTATAGCCACAACATGATTTATCACCTCTCTTTGGAGGTTTCTGACATCTCGGAAGATCCTGCAGCTTCAGTATCTATCTCTGCAACCAAAGCTTGTAAAATTAACATAAGAAAGTTTTCTCCCTTGGAGAGCTTGTGATCAATCAGAATTTCAAAGCCAGTTGTTCCTGATGAGGCTAAGAATGCAAGCAATATAATGGCATTCCTCCGAAGCTTCAACTCCTGAAATGAATAACCAAAATTAAAACTATGATCAGATCCCTGCAAAAAGGATAATTCCACCAACGAAACAATCAGACTGGACATCCAGAGACCCTGGGCATAAATGCAAGCCACTGACATATTAAAATAATTACATAAAGAAGAAGATATCTAATTCGGACGCTATCAATAAGCGGACAAAGTTCTTTAAACACAAGGTTACCTGTATAGTACTTCCACGACATCCTACACACTGGGCCAATCCATCTAGAATGGCATCAGATCCATTCAAAGGGCCGGCATAATCTCCATTGTTAATAGAAGAGTAGAATTTCTCCAACACTTTGGGACCTTAAGATCAAAAATAGACTTGTAAGCTTTCTGGTCTAAAAATCAAGGGCAGAGACAGTTCTAAACATTTCACAATAATAATAATAATAATAATAATAATAATAAAGGGAAAGGATAAAAGATCAATAAAAGTCCTCAACAAATCTAAATTTTGTTATATGATTTCTACACCTTTCCAGAAGTACATTCAAGAACTAAATATTACTAAGCCTTTCCAAAGGTGCACTTAAGTCCTAAAAAATTTTTGAAAAAACATCCTCCGAGTGTAACTTTTAATTTTTAGCTTTTTTTTTTTTTTTTTTTCCAAATCTTCGTTTAAGAACTCAATTGATGTTAAAGATATAAGATTCAAACGACAAAACACCAACATGTTCAGAATTTCAGTACAAAATTAGAAATGCTCAAGCCTCAATTGACAAAACCCAAAAAGGCTTAGAACTCTTGTCCACCATTTACCAAAAAGAGTTGAAGGTAAGATGAGTACACACAATTTAGTAGCAGGAAGAGGAGATTCAGGGCTTGTGTCTGGACAGCAAAACCAGCTTCCTTCTTGAGTAATCTAGAAATGCTTTCAAAGGCAGGAGGCATACCAAACCTGTATCAATGAAACTCTAATAAGTCCACAGCACATAGCAGCAACCTAAACATTTGAATTGAAAAGACTACTGAAATCTTACTTTTCCCTCTCATGAAATGCTTTGTTCATCAGTACAATCAAATTCATGATGCAAACTGCCTCTAATCTTACAGATACTTCATTGTGCTTCATGATGATTTGATGCATAAGTTCAAAAAGAAAAACCCAATCTACTGAAGAAACTGAGACTTTCACAGCATGGCAATCACCCGACACAGTCCCAGAATCGGATGGCATATAATCATTCAAAGTGTAATTTACACAAGACGGCTCTTTCCATTTGAAAGAAGGGAATCCAGTTACAGAACCATGATTTCCAGGAACCTCAACACGATCTTCCCCAGTGACAAGTTCCTCAATCATGACATTACCCCTGAGTAGAGTGCACTGGAAAAATCAAATTAAAGTTCATAAGCACAACTCAACTAAAAGCAGAATAAATAAGAAAAAAGAAAGTAGACAGAGAGGTTCAGGTCATGTTGATGAGAAAAACAATTTTTCTCTCACTATATGGATAGATAAGTGTCCGTGTGCATGATTAAAAAATAAAAAATTTTAAATTAAAAAAAATAAAACAATGAAAAAAACTTTTAGAAACTAATCGTCAAGACATTTCTACCCCTATTTCTGGAAATTATAGTTTCACCTTTTCCCTACCTGTAATGCCTAAAATAACAGCCTACAAAGTCCTATGAAATATTCGCTCTTTTCATACAACAAGTGTAAATGTCGTCAGCACTGCTAATCATCTTCCCATTAGCAAAACAAATATATTTTATCCAAAGAAAGGAAAAAAAAAAAAACAAATATAAGCTTTTTTTTTCTAAACTATATTCCACGCAAGAGTTCCAAACAACAACTTGACTGTGCTGTTTGCTATATCACTTTGATTATTAAAAACACTGTGCACTAAAGGCAAGTGCATAAGATGCTCATAGTTTGTGTATCATTATTGATCAAAGTATGCAGCGGAGGCATTTGATAAAACGATACAAAGTTGTAAGCACCTGGTGCAGTTAATGTCATGAATACCCAATGCATTATTAAACCAAGTTACAATGTTAACCCATACAATTATATAACCCACCATCCAAGTAAAACGCATGCTATACTGAATATTGCACTTCTCAAAACATGACACTAACATTTGTACCTATCATCCCATGATCTGATCAATTTATAGTCATAAACAATGACAATCTTCTCCTATGACTGCAAAACTTGCAAATTTGAAAGTACAGTCAGATACGTTCACATATATGCTAGACCATTATATTGCTCCCATGGACAGATACACAAGAATATTGTAATGGAAACCATCACTTTGGTTCTCATTTCTCAGGGTTGGTGAAATAATCATTATGCAAAAAATACATAGATATGTAAGCCTGTCAATTTGCGAGTGTTTCTGCTCTGCTCTAGTCAACATAGGTTTTTTTTTATAAGTAATCACTATAGTCTTTACATTTTCAACCCTTAAAAATGATGATAGAGATCAATGCTGTCAAACCCACACCTAATGTTGACTCAAAAGTTAAGATGGGTCAGTAGGTTGATCTAGGGTAGAACCAGATTCATCTTTTTAGTATATTGGGGTGCATTCTCTGACAAAAGGATATAATAACCAGATTAGCTCGACCTAGTCAGCCGTCAAGATGGGTCAAAGAGTGACCTGAACCAAGTCATAGGCAGGTCCCAAACAATTTGAACTGAATTGGACCGACTAGGTTAACCTGGGCCTGACAACACGAATGGATATTGAAGAATCGCAACTATTAAGAACCAAAATTAATTCACAACTCCACATTATATTCTCCAATGTAGTAGAAGTAAAGCCTGAATAAGTAGTACCTTTCCCTGGGTTTGGTTGAGAACTCAACAAATTCTTCAAGATCAGCTTCGTGATGCATAGGGATCTATGAACAATAGATACCTGCATGTAACAGATATTTTTTAACAAAGAGAGGAAAGAAAGACACCATAGATGTAGACAAATTAATGACTCTTTTTCAAAAATAGATAGGGAAACGAAAAAAGAAAAAAGAAAGAAGAAAAGGAAAGCATTATGATCAAATTACATTTAAGATATTGTAAGATGCTGCGATGAAAGAGACGTGCAAGTTTTTAAATGGAAATGATGGTAGCTGTCAACCTTGAAATAGAAATTAATGGTGTTGGCTGTCAAGCTTGAATTGCAGTTTCACCAAGGACTTATACACTGTTGTACAAAAAGTACTCAATGGCTGAAACATACTAGCATAACTAATTTTGGCAACGCTTAAAATGAGGCAATTAATTATTTCCACCTTCTCTCGGAGGAAGAACAGAAACATGAATTCTTCCTGGAGTCAAAATAAACCGGACTGTTACTAAATTCAAATTTTACCCAGGTATGACATTTAGCTGCAAAAAAAAAAAGCCTTTGCACTATATGTAGAGAATATTCATTGCAAGATTCTACTGTTTTAAAGAGGAATTCTAAAAAATAAATAATTATAAACAAACTAACTAAATATCAATATCCATTTGATGCACATATGGTACGCCGATAGAATCACCTAATTATAGTATAGTGAAGGAAATTTGCTAAGAGTTTGGGTCATATGACTTTTAGCTTCCCTTGTTTCCTTTTCATATAAGACACCCTTGTCTAATACTAAATATAAAGTACTTAGTCAATGTTCTCAACTTGACTAGCACTCTAGCGATCAAATATAAGTCAAATTTGTCTTCGATTTAAGTTATGGCATGATTTTGGTATATACCTATCTTGATTTTTGGATAAATAACAATACGTTAAAAGCTAACTGCTTTTAAGAATGTACTTGAGCTTATTACCAATGGTGGACACCATGATTCCTGAACTATATGACTACCCACAAGCACCATTTAAGAAAAACTTCCTTATAAAGATTTAAAAGTAATTACGATACAACTTTGTGTTTTCCAGTATTTAGTGCCATCCAATGACTATTGCTTTCCCTAGAGGATGTGCTTGCTTAAAACTTTAAAACCATAGAGGATATTGGCTGCCCAATAGCATCATTTGAGAAAAACTTCCATGTAAAGAGTAAAGTAACTGCAATTAGTTATCGCGATAATTTATTCCAGGGAAGTTCCAACAACTCGTGCTTGTCCCTACAGGATGCACTTTGCTAAAAGTTAGGGAAATGAAGAATTAGACTATAGAAAACACCCATAATAGCTTTGAACCATTTGGAGGTCACTCAAAACAAAGGAGTCTATGAAGTTGGAAAAGGATAGGAAATCTTACCCAAAAAAAGGTGCAGCACAAAGAACTTCCAATAAATCAAACGAAATAGGAAAGGTAAGAGAGGAACATGGGTATAACATGGTTGGAAGAATGTTGAATACAATCTCTTATTTAACAAATCCTGGTTAAATGCAAACTGCTCATGTTATTTGTTTACGGCATTAAGCTTGGTAAACAAAGCCTCTAAATGAATGAAAACTTAATTCACAGGTTTGTTTTACTTTCATTCTCTTCTTACTATGTCAAGTGGGAAAATAAATGGAAGCTTACTCACAGGCTCACTTGGTAAATAAAGCCTCCATATGAATGAAATCTTAATTCGCAGGTTCTCCTTACTTTCATTCTCTTCTATTTATTTTAATTGAAAAAATAAATGGAAGCTTACAAGTTACTCACAGGGGTCACTTGGTAAACAAACCCCTAGATGAATGAAAACTTAGCTCACAGATTCTTTAATGTCCATTCCCTTCCTTTTTATGTTAATCAGGAGAATAAATAAATGCTTACAGGTTTACTTGTAAATTCGCTTGGTAAACAAAGCGTCTAGATGAATAAAAACCTTAGCCACAACTCACAAGTTCTTTTACTTTCACTTCTTTTAATGTTAATTGGGATAATAAATTGAAGCATATAGGATACTCACATTTTCGATGCTATAGAGATGAATAAGAGGTTCGAACAGAGCCTCTATTTGTGCCATTCCATTGCTAATCTGCATGAAAGATAGGAAACACATAAACGACAAAGCCAATAAAATCCTAATCTTTCTTACTGCTAAAAGGAAAAAAAAATATATCCACCCCAATCAATACATGCATATGAATGAATAAGAAACTGAATAACAGATTAACACAGTAATTAATGAATACCATAAAATATATATGCATCATTCCAATTTTTTTTCAATTTAATGAAGCAACTATGCATATCCGTTAAGAATCAGGAAAAACACCCAAAATCTTAATTCAACAAACCCAAAAGAAAAGCATTCATTTGCAACATATTGGCTACAATGAGACAAAAGATACAATGAAGGGATTCAGAGTTGACAAATGATAGTCTATGATCATTCCAAGAGTAACAAAGTCCACTTCAAAATACAAACTGTAATGACTAAAACTCATCACATCAAGGTATTAACCATTTTGAAGTCATATAACTGACAATTTCGTCTGTGGGTGGTCAGCCCTATTGCTCATCCTTTGAGTACGCTTAACCTTAGATAGTGTCTTCAAAACATTATACCAAATAGCACCTCAATGTTTACAAAAATTGTCACTGCTTATTAGGTTGTTACGATATCTTCCACATATCGAATTGGCATCCTCATTGGTGTCCACATGTTACAAACCACACCTAGCAAAGAAAACTCTAGAACTAGGGCTGGCCCTCACTTTGTAGCACATTTTTTTTGGTTGATTCAAATATTTATTTAACCAAAAGGAGTACAACCGCAATATGCAGGATAGTGGGACAAAGTGATGAAAACACGATTACAACAAAATCACCACAACAAATTCAAGTACTTAAAGGAATTATTACCCGAAATAGAGCCAAAAGCTTCAAGAAGAGTTCCAAGGATTTGTGCAAAAGTTTGTTAAAGATTATTCAAAGTGCATCAACATCAATTTGGAATCGGAAATGAAGACATTTACTGTTGGTTTTTGCAACTTAGAAGGAGAATGTAACATGGCAAGTGGAACCAGACCAAGGCCAAATCAAAACCGCTAGCTTAGAGACCCAACACAACTAGCCCAAAGTCACTACACAACAGGCCTTCATTCAAGCAGCGCAAGACTTGTACGCCGCCTAGGTATGCCACCAGCCTTCCTAGATACGCTTAAAATATTACCAAAGTCGAATTTTTTAAAGCCGCTTACAAGGCCGCCAATGTAGTTATAAAGTGATGTAATCCTAGAAGCCTCAATTTTTAAGCCGTCCAATTGAAGTTTAACAAGCCATCCGAAGGGATTAGAGGCACGCTAATGGAAGCTTCAAAGATTAAAACAAGAACCAAAAGAGCTGATAGGATAGTTTGGGATTGAAAGGATTCAAGATTTTCAAGTTTTGGAGCAGGCCAAGATAAAAGCCCCTTAAAGCCGCCTACTGGCAAAGCCACCGGCCTTCAAGGCAAAGCCGCCAGCCTTCAAGGCAAAGCCACCGGCTATCTTGCTGGCCTACATGCAACAACACCAACTTTTATATATTCCGTACCGGCTTTGTTTAGTTAGATGTTTAGGGTTTGTTCTAGGGTTTTTTATGTAATTTTTTATTATTTCATTAGTTGCTTAGTTTTGAGGCTATAAAAGGCCTATTTAAACCTATCCTTTATAACATATGAAGAACAAGTTATGAGTTTATTCATATGAATGAAATGAGAGTTTCTTCTCTATGAGTTATAGAAAGAACTTGTTTCGAACTTATCAAGAATTTTTCCGTAGCGTTCACCCCTGACTTATCAATCGGATCTCAATCACCGGTTGTGGTGTCTTTACTATACCAAGGTTCTTACCTCCATATAAGCAACGGGTCGCAGTTCCACCAAGTTTTTTTAGACGGTCCTTGGTTTCGAATTCCATCGTCAATCATTGGGTCTTAGATTTCATATACCTAGAGTTCTCGGTTTGCATCAATGATATGAATCCTAGGGGGCTAGAAATTCTTCACTTCAACAAATTAGGGTTCTTGATTTTTTTTAGATTTTTCTAAATATATAAACTCTAAAAATCTAAAGAATGTAGATGAAATCGTAATTTGATATGACTCACGAATCACAAAATCAAACTAGTTTGCAACAAGGATCGTAATTCGATAGGTTCCACGAATTACAAAACTAATCATTGGTTAAAAGAATACAAAGATTCAATCAACAAAAATGAATAAAGGAAATTGGGTTTCTCAATATTCATAAAAATATTGCATACAGTTGCAATACAAGCTCTCACAAAGGAAGTCTTTCACAAAAGAAATATCATGAAACTTCAATCTTTAAATTACAAACCAAATGATCTATATATAATAATAATAATAAAGGAAACTTAAAAGACTTAAAAATAAATACAATAAATGACCCTATTAATAATAATAACAAAGGAAGACAAAAGGACACAAATTAATAATTAATCCTGCAACATGAAGGCTGGCAGTTTTTCTTCAAACGCTAGCGGCTTATATTTATAAACAGACAGCTTTGTTCATCGGTTTTAACATTTTGCAATCTGTGAGTTTCAGCACGGGTGAAAGGCCGATGGCCTATATTGCTATGCCGGCGGCGTAAAGTTTCAAAGCCGGCAGTGTTGAACCAACATTCATCCTCCTGCGACTTTAGACAACTTTTGCTCTTTATTGAATCCATTTGATCCACAACTCCTTCCCATTTGAGCCTTGATACTCTATTTTTAAATTGAGCTTTTCCAAATTCATTCGATGCTTGATCTCTCCGCATCATAAAGGCCACCAGCCAAGATGTTTTGGCTACCAACCTTCTTTGTGCAACAGACATGTTTTGTTTTATGTCTTTTGGAATTCCTTTGTACTGTTTACATAGTCCTTCGTGTTTGGATGAAAAACATATTACTTTTGATTGAAATCAATTAAAGAGAAATCCTTCTCTCTTTGAGTTCTTTTGAGGACTTGTGAATTCTTCAAGAATTAGCATTTTCATTGCGTTCTTCATTATACCAAGATTATTGGTCAGTATTTCCTAAGAATCAAGATCCCAGTATCAAGGTTCTTGGGATTACTCAAACAACGAGTCAAGGTCTTTCTATCAATTCATACCAAGGTTCGTGGAATTCTCGAATCAATTCTAATATTTTATCAGGTCAAGGTCCACTTCGATTCTTAGAGTCGGGAAATTGCAAAACCGTGCCTGGCAAGCATCACAAATGATAAGGATCCAAGGGGGTTGTAAATTCTTTCCTTCAAGAATTAGGGTTCTTTGTTCTTTTTATCAAGAAACAACTAGATCACAAAAGAAACAAAGGATCTTTCTTTAAAACACACACAGGAAAGAAAGGATCTTCTAGGATTTTTATAGGTAAAAACAAACTGAGAAAATAAGATATGAATGAAATTGTAATTCGATATAACTCACGAATCAAATAATCAACCTGGTTTGTAATAAGGATTGTAATTCGATAGATTCTACGAATTACAAAACTAAGCACTAGTCAAAAGAATCCATGATTCAATCAACGGGCATGAATAAAGGACATTAGATCTCTCAATATTCATAAAACATTGCAATCAAATGCAATATAAGAGAAGACTCTCTCTCAAACACAAAGGTTTTTCACTCAAAAGTATTCAAAAGATAACTTGTCCAAAAACAAAACAAAAGACCTACATATATTAAAAAGGAGGAAACTTAAAAGACAATAAAATAACAAATTCGGACAACATAAGCTAGCAGCTTATAACTCCTACGCTGGCGGCCTTTATGCCTTACGTTAGCAACTTTGAAAACGGCATTCAAACTTTCAATTTTGTGAGTTCGAATGCCGGCCAAAAGCAGACGGCCTAAGTGGCCTATGACGACAGCATTTAGAGCCAAAGCCGACGGCTTTGATGCTAGTGCACAGGTCCTACAACTTGCCACTCAAAGTTTTTATCCGCTTGCTTGTTACATGATCATCCATGTCGATTTTGGGATGTTTTGATCCCCTTGATGCCGTCCTCTGATTCCTATCATTCCCTCCTGCTTTGGAAAGATTCATCCTCGAATCCATTGTATCTCCTGGAACTTTGGAGGTGACTTCTTTCTTTGCTTGGAAGACCTGCAAAGAAACAAAAACAAACTCCTTTGACCTTTCGCCCGTACATTCTCAAATCTCTCCTGCAGAGCTTTAGCTAAGGTCATTGGAAGCAATAAAAAAACTTGTCCATCTGTTTAGATCTTGTAGGTATTTTGATATCCATCATAGACAACTTGCCTGTCATACTGCCATGGTCTACCCAACAACACTTGTGCACAATCCATAGGAGCTACATCACATGTTATAACATCAGTATAATCTCCTATAGCAATAGAAACATGTGCCTCTTTATGAATGTGTAAAATATCTAGAGAATTCAACCATCGAAGCCTATATGACTTTGGATGTGCATTCACCTGTAATGCATCTGCTTCACAAAATCTTGTAAAATCACATTAGCACAACTACCTCCATCAACAACCAATTTACAAACCTTCTCCTGCACCACACATCGAGCTTGAAATAGATTCTCTCGGTGACATGAATCTTCTTGAACCTGCAAATGAGAAGAAATAGTAGAAACAACAGTCTTTTCTTCCTCAAATAGCACCACAAGAATTTCAATAGTTTTCTCCTTTTCCATCTCCCCATCATCACCATCTACCTTCACCTCTTCAACAATCACAACCTTTGCTTCTTCTTTCTTAAGTGAATTTTCATCAATGATCTCAACCTTTCCAACCTTCTTGTCATAAGAATTACCACTTTCGGTTCAACCCTAACAACTTTTACTTCAGACTTTTATTTCTTCCTAGATGCCTTTTCGAAACTGAACTTATCTACCCGATCATCTATAGTCTTCATTACTTGTTGTAAATCTCATTTTATAGCCCATATCTCACGTTGTCTATGAGATTCTTCACAAGTAACTCTCCTATTCTTGCTATCAATATGTCTTGATTTATCATACAATCCTGAACCACCATTATAAAATTTGATGCATGATAACGATACAATTCTTCTTCATAACGATTTTTTCACTAATAATATCCCAACATATATTCAACAAAACAACAATCCCAAATTCTCAAATCACCACAACCACAATTCGCCAATAACACACAAATCTACCACAACCAAAAACTCAACCCCCAAAGCCAAAAACACAAATCAAGATGATAAGATGACTTACCGAATTGAAGCGTACCGAACCAAGAGCTCAATACCAAATGATAAGAATCTATGGGGGTCAGAAATTCTTCACATCTCAAATTAGGGTTTCGTTTCTTTTATCAAGAAACAACTAGATCACAAAAGAAAGAAAGGATCTTTCTTTAAAGCAAGAAAAAAAGGATCCTTCTTTAAAACTCGCACGAGAAAGAAAGGATCTTTTTAGGGTTTTTTATAGATAAAAACAAACTGAGAAAATATAATACGATATAAATGAAATTGTAATTCGATATAACTCATGAATCACAAAATCAAGCTGGTTTGTAACAATGATTATAATTCGATAGATTCCACAAATTACAAAACTAACCACTAGTCAAAAGAATCCACGATTCAATCAATGGGCATGAATAAAAGAAATTGGATCTCTCAATATCCATAAAACATTACAATCAAATGCAATACAAGAGAAGACTCTCTCTCAACGCAAAGGTTTTTCACTCAAAAGTATTCAAAAGGTAATCTGTCCAAAAACAAAACAAAAGACCTATTTATATTAACAAGGAGGAAACCTGAAAGGCAAAACAAAATAACAAATTCAGACAACATAAGCTAGCAATTTTTCACTCCTACGCTAGCGCCTTCATGCCCTACGCTGGCGGCTTTGGAAGCGGCCTTGAAACTTTTGATTCTGTGTGTTCAAATGCCGACCAAAGGCCAGCAGCCTAAGTGGCCTACATCGCAGCGTTCAGAGTCAAAACCGGTGGCGGCACAAGTCCTACAACTTACCACTTGATGTTTTTATTCTCTCATTTGTTACATGATCATCCATGTCAACTTTGGGATGTCTTGATCCCCTTTGATGTCGTCCTCTAATTCCTATCAACAAAGCTTAGTATTTACAAGCTCAAAACTAGAACAAAACCACTACTTTGAACAAAAAACTACAAACAATCAACTGTTGAGTACAACAACATAGTTTCAAATAAGCCTTACTAGACGAGATACATTAAGAGTATTAAAGCCCAAGCATAAGGAATTCCTCTCTCCAAATATAGTATACTATCACTGCAGATGTAGCACTTTGCCCTAGACAAGATTAAGAAGTGGCTCCCATAGTGTGGGACTTAGGCCCACCATCAGCTAGCCCATTGCCCCAATACCATTTGTAATAACCAAAACTCCACATAGCAAGATATTGTCCGCTTTCACATATTTTACATTGTGATTTTGTCCTTTGGTGCAACTAATTCCCAAGAGTTAATCCATCACCAAGATTAGTCTCCAATGAGCATTATTAATCTCATATTATAGCAATGCTAACCACCTTGATGGATGAAAATATTCACTCCTTAGAAGGGTATTACACAAATTTCAACTCTATACTCTGCCTAGTAAACTTAGATACAGACTTTTGTTATCTGATGATCGACTTAAGATGGTCTAGCAACAATATTCCATGAAGTAAAACAGTTATAAAGGCATTGCCTCATAAATGATGGAAAAGAATACTTATCCCCAGATGTACAGTCACTTGAAGATACAGATGTACAATCACTTGAAGATGCAACTGGGATAACAGCAAACATAAACTGAAACTTCTGTGAAGTGAAGTACATTATAAAATAATCTAAAATTATTCACCATTTATTTTCTCCATGCATATCTTGCTCTCACAGCAAGGTGCAAACAAAAATATTGGACAGCAAGCGCAGGCTGAAAACTACTGCTTTTGCCTAAACCATATAAATGCAAACCATTTCGAGTAAAAGTTATAATACAAGGGGCTGTGGAATACCTTTGTCAGAACAAAATAAAACTTGGACAATTTTGCAGCTTCAGAAGCACTGGAGGAGGGGATATGGCACAACCAATACTCATTAGCTGGCTTTCATCTTCTACAGAATCCAGCTTGTTTTAGAGGACGCAACACCATCCTTGAGCATGAAAAGTGAATGACAAGCAACAAACAAGCTGGAAATAAAACTTCTCCCTGCCTCCTCTTCACAAGAAGAACTCCAGATAGAAAGCAATTTTCCTGAAAGCTTATCGCGAGCATGCTGATCACATTTAGATGGTAACAAAGAAGGTTCTTCAGCAATGTCTGTCTGAACTCCAACAGCTTTGCAAGTAGGTGAAACTGATGAATAAAAAGCAACAAGTAGATGCTAATCAATGCCACTTGGTCGTCTCTTTCTTCTTTTTTTTCTTTCTTTTGCTTTTGGTATGCAAAAACTAAACTCTCAACCAAGGAATGAAGTAGCAGAAAGTTGCAAGACAAGAATATTGACCTGTTTTATAGTGATAGCTGGCCTTATCATTTGATGATCTGATATTCTCAACTCCAGCAACCTCAAAATCTTTTGCAGTGGATATCCAAGTGCTCCTGCTTCCACTCACCATGTTCTTTGTGTATGATCTGGATAATCAAATTGAGTAAAAAATTTATCCTCAACAAAACTGTTGAACTCAGGACACCTACATTGTAAATCCTCACGAAATTTAAAACCAGCATATAAGTCAGAATGGAACTGCAACATGTAAATTGCTAGATACAAGTTACAAAATGTAACATCAATTTTTTCAACCAGATACCAGGCTTCACAAAATTAAAATTAAAAAAAAAAAAGCTCAGCATATTATGTCATCATAGTGGTTGCAGGGACATCAGTAAAAATCCGCATAGCTCATATTTGGAGAAACAGTTCAGGAGGTGCCGTTCCACATTACTAATTCATTCTAGTCATAACATGGGGGCAAGGAGCATTTTTTTTTTCCCCTCCTTCTGGCAAGCAAGGAAAGTTAGCCTTTAAAGAATTACGTTATGCCAATCGAACCCAGAGGGAATGTAGGATCCAGATGGCTGCCTTGATATGAACAAGAAGTACCCTACAAAACCCAAACCTCTCATAACATGAGAAGGGCTATTCTCTTCAGAAACCTACTGTCCAGACAGAAGGAGCAAAGAAGATGCATGATTCAACTCTCCAAAGTCTAAAGCACTAAAAAAATATCAGATACAGCAAATGAACGTTAAAATCCTGTCAGTTTTCTGATGTGCAGTTGGATAAACTACAAGCCATCATAAATGCTGAAAAACACTTACAAGCTAACTTCCTTTGAGCTCTGACCAGTGAAACCTTTGCATTCAACATGGTTAGGATCAGACTTAATCTGCTCATTATTTTTCCCTTTTTCATTCTTATGCTCAATAGGTGTCCCTTCCTGAGGCTTCAACAGAAAATAAAGAGTTAGATAAACCAACGGGTCTTTAACTGAAAAATCAAAACGTAAGCATATCACAGACATGTGCATGTTATATAATATATGATCATTTCCAAAGCTTAGTGGGAAAAAAAAAAAGAAACTGGCACCACTTTCATTCAAATAGTGTAAGTGGATGCACTTCAGGAACTAGTGGAGAACTTAAAGCTCAATACGACACCAAACTTCCCAATAAGAATATGCATCTGTACTCCTATAAACCCAATGTTTGCATAAGGCCAATACAAATGAAATGCATTTTTAATCTCTAATTTGTACTATAAGCATATTAAACAGCACCCGTATCAAAATGAGAATGATATTGATTGATGCTATCGAGTTTAAGCGAACAACTTCCAGAGTTAGATTCGATTCCCCTGTCCTCGAGTTGTAATATGTATTAGCCAAAAATATAAATAACTAAAAAGATAACAATTAGATGTAACCTGAGTGGTCATGTAATATCTAAAACAAAAAAGCATCTATTTTTACGCTCATAATAAAAATAAAAATAAAAAAGCAGCACTATCAACATTAGTCTGGACGGAATGGCAATGCAAGCAGAGGTACGTACTAGAGCACCGAGCTGATTCGGAACATGCCTCTGCTCTCTCTGCATCACAAAAACATCAACAAACGGATCGCATTAAATAAAAATTAAAAAAAAACACGGTTTAACTCAACCCTAATTCTCCAAAATCTCTCCTTCCAAAAATCCTAAAAAGCACAATTCAAAACGTAAACAAATCTTCTCAATTAAAGCCCTAACCTTCAGTCTCTGATTGCCGTCTTTATCTTTAGGACCACCTCCGCTATACCATCTAGTTGAAGAGGTTTTGGGAACAGCAGTATCGAGGATTGAAGTGGAAGCAGAAATCCTAAGGTTTCGCTGAGAGAGTTCTCGAGGAGGAGAGTAGCTGATGGAGGGAAAGTGAGATTGGGGAAGAGAATGTGGTGGCGGTTGTGGTGGAAGTTGAGTCGAGAGAGCGCGTTCTTCGACTTGGATGAGTTGGTCCAAGAAGTCAGCGTCCCATTCTTCGAACTCGTCTGCATCTTCCTCCATTTGTCAGTAGAAGTCCGTGAAAGTGGAGGGAGGAGGAAGTAAAGAGGGTTTTTGAGAGATTTGAAACAGTGTTTTGCAAAAGGACGATTTTGTCCTTAAACTAAGATCGAGTTGACGGTACTACAAATTACAAAGACTCGGATTTCAATTGAGGAAAATGCACCGCAAACCTAAACTTTTTTTTCTGTATTTTTCATATTGACACTGTTTGTTTGGGAAAAGGAAAAAAATATTATTAAAATAAAAAAAATTACAAAAATATCACTGGGACGAAATTAATCCCAGAAATAGGCAACACGGCCTCGGCCCCGTCTCTTGAAGAGACGAGGTCGTTAGTGCCTGACCTCTTCTCTTCAAGAGACGAGGCCGTGCTGGCCTCCTCTCTTGAAGAGACGAGGTTGCTCCGTGTGTGACCTCGTCTCTTGAAGAGACGAGGTTATTAGTTAGTGACCTCGTCTCTTAAGAGACGAGGTCTGCGCGCTTAAACCACCAGCCGCGCCTTCTTTCCCCATTTCTCCCCATTTGAAATTCGAACGAACCCTAATTTACATTTCTCTCAATCGCCCAACGGTGATTCTCCACGTTTGTTGGTTTTTTTTTGTGATTGGGCAATCTCAGAGCCCCCAGACGGTGTCTACATTGCAATTTGTGGGTTGGAGGAGCGATACGCGAGAGAAATCATTGAAATCCGCCGGCGAAATTTGAGGTAAGATTTTCGTGATTTTTGATTTTTTTTGTTAATGAATGTTGCTACATTGTTCAATGATATGTATGTGCTGTTAGAATCATTTAATTGTGCAATTAGGACGTGGAAGGATTTTATCTGGTTGTTGTATGTTATATAGATAGATACATACGTATACATATATGAATTATTGGGAAAAAAAATTAATATTGTGATTAGTTGTTGGATAATTATTTTAGGAAGTGCAGGTGGGAAAATAATTAAAAATAACTTGTAATGTCGTCAACGGGTATTGTTGAGCGATTCCAATACGGAGAAAATTTTCTAATTATATGGATACATATATATATGTAAATTCTAGGAAAAAAATTAATATAGTTATTGGTTGTTGGAAAATTATTTTAGGAAATGTAGTTGGGAAAAAATAAAAAATAACTTGTTATGTCGTGAAGGGGGTGTATTCGGTACTGTAGTGTTGGTTTATCATGGAAATTTGCGGTGAAAAAAGATAATGTTTGTAGGAAATCAGAGTTCTTAGGAAAAAAAAATAGAACTTTGGAAATGTTGCATTTGGAATTAGATTAAATTATGAGGAATGAAACTCATAAGTGTGATTTTGCGAATTTGATGCATTGAAGCTAATTTTGATGAGATGGCAGGATTGTTGAGGAAATGGATAAGGCAAAGTTCATACTGTATGCTCATGGTAATATTGTACAAGAGGATGATGGTTTTTGTTATGATAAGCGGCCGGTTGCTATGGTCAGTATCAGTAGGAATTCAACATATGAGCAGATAGTGGAGATTATTTGCAATAGATAAAGGTAAATAGGTGTACACATCGGGTGGAGCTATATCATAGGGTAGCTATTGGAGATAGGACGCTACGTTATGATATTATTCCAGTGACCGATGATGATGCGGCGCATGAGATGTTGGTGTACACAGAGGGATCAGTGGCTGTTTATGTGCAGATATTTGAAAATGAATTGTCACAGGTACCTGCAGGGGATAGGGGCATTGATAGAAATATTGGAAGCCAGGGGCTGGTAGACTCAAACTCAACCCAGCTCAGACAATAGGCAGTGCACAACTGGAAATAGGTAACTTTGAATTTTGTGGCGGTACTTCGATAGGTGGTGATGATATGGAGGCTGTGCAAGACTCATCAGTAAGTGAATCCAGTGACGACTATGATGATGATGAAAACGATAATGTGGAAGTTTTTCCACAACAATATGCTTTGCCTGATGTGCAAAGAAGGGGAAATAGCTGGGACCGTTTCATTGCTCCTACTGATGTTGATGCAATAGGGAGCTCAGTGCCAGTTCCGTTTTTCAATGCTGAAGTTGGTAGTACTTACAGCATACGATGATGAGCAGGAAATGAGTGCTGGGAATTGGAGCTTCAGTGATGAATTTAAGGTTGGGATGCGGTTTGAAACCAAAGATCATCTCATCCGGGCTGTTAAAATGTGGCACGTAACGAACCACTATAACTTCAAGGTGGTGGATTCGGATCCAAGGTCATGGTGAAATGTACCGATATCCACAACAGAGGTTGTAAGTGGAGACTGAGAGGCAGTTATAAGAAACACGGTGGCTGGTTTCATATCACTAAATTTGATGGGCCTCATACCTGCTTGGATGAAATCACTGGACAGGATCACTCTCAGTTGGACTCCACCAGCTTGTCTAGGGCCATAATATTGGAGATCCGCAATTCTCCAGATGTGAGGGCGAAGGATCTCCAAACGAATATATTAAAGCAGTTCGGATATATTCACATAAAGAGAATTCGTGAGGCAAAGAGAAAGGCAATTGAGCAGGTGTACGGTAGTTGGGAGTCGTCTTACGTAGAGCTCCCGCATCTACTCAATGCAATTACTGAGGCAAATCCAGGAACGAAGGTCGATTGGCAAACTCAAGATTCAAATACAGCCGGCCACGTGTTCTTGGATAAGCTTTTTTGGGCATTCGGTCCTTGTATCGAGGCGTTCCAGTATTGCAGGTATGTATTGTAATAGTGCTTTAGTTTTGTTATACCTGATTGATATTCACTGACTATGTTATATACTTTAATCATTGCAGACCTGTGATCACAGTTGATGGTACCTTCCTGTATGGCAAGTACAAGCACAAATTGCTTATTGCAGTGGCAGTAGATGGGGCAAATCATATAGTCCCATTGGCCTACGGGCTAGTGGATGAGGAGAAGGCGGAAACCTGGGGTTGGTTCCTTGCAAAAGTGTTGGAACACGTCATCAAAGACCGATCCAACATTTGCTTGATATCGGACCGCCATGCGGGTATCAAGAGTGCGGTGGAAGGTGACAATGCGGTGTGGCCTACAGGGTGGCCTTGGCGCTGGTGTATCCGGCATGTTGCAAGCAATTTCAATTCGAAGGCCAAAAGCAAGGAATGTAAGGAAATAATAAAAAGAGCTGCCTATCAAGCACAGAGTCGAAAATTTCATGGATACTTCAATGCAGCACTTCAAAGCAATCCTTGGACGGGACGATATTTTCGTGAGCTACCTCCATGCATGTGGACCTTATCTTACGATGAAGGTGTCAGATTTGGCCTAGGTACAACAAACATGGCAGAGTTACAATTCGGTTATAAAAGATGCCCGGTGCTTACCAGTATCGGCATTGGTAAAAAAAACCTTCTACAATTGTAACTCTATATTTAATAAGCACAGGCGTGAAGCCAGCGATGCCATGAGTATAGGTAAGTTGCTCACAGATTATGCTGCACATAAGTTTGAGCGATGGAATAGCATATCCAGCTCGCATAGAGTGACATGTTTCGACTATCAAGAACGCATATATGAGGTTATTACTGCACCACGTCCTACAATGTATGGTCAGAAGGGGGATCATATTCAAAAGGTAGAGTTAAGAGCATGTAGATGTACGTGTAACAAGTGGCAGACATACAGAATTCCATGCTCACATGCAATGGCGGTAATGGGTACAATGCACATGGATTGTCTTGCCTACGTCGGACAGTGGTACAGGTGGGACCACCAGCTAAAAGTGTATGGTCGTCCTTCATTCCTGCAGCTGATAAGGCAAATTGGATTCGTTTGGACTTACCGAAGTGGCACCCTATACCGGGACTTATTAGGAAAAGGGGACGGCCTAGGGAGAAACGATTCCAGAATGAGATGGATATTCGAGAGGGCCCTCGAGGTTACGCATGCGATTGTTGTGGGCAGCAAGGCCACAACAGAAGGAGTTGTCCAAACGGGGGATCGATGGGTAGTGTACCAACGGGGCGGTCGAGTCGTAGTGGTAATTCTTTATTTCCATATGTTCTAACACTGTATTATTGAGTCATGACTGACGTTATGTTTGTTGTGCTTGTTTATAATCCATATTTGTTGTCAATAACAATATCTCCTTATTGTTTCTTCGCAGATGGATCCCGGACCGATCGATAGTTCATTACTGACGCAGCAGCCTGTACATAGGTCCACTCTAGCCTGGGATGGGCAGGTCAGTTCATTTATCTATTTTAGTGATTCCAGTTTTGTTTGATGCGGTGTTTATGATTTTTAATAAATATGTTCACTTTGTTGTAGGAGCATGAGGTACTACATTGTCGCGCAGAGAGGCCAGGCTCAGGCGACCTGCTGGTATACCTACAGACGTGGACGAGCGCATGGTGCCATTCCTGTCCAGGCAGGGTTCATAGGGGCGGCTCAGATGCCTTTCATTCAGCTGGATTGGCATCTGATTACTGCTTTGGTCGAGCGATGGCGCCCAGAGACGCACACGTTCCACATGACCACGGGAGAGTGGACTGTGACTACAGGACGTTGCTATCCTGACGGGCCTCCCTGTGGATGGATTGGCCGTTACTGGCACGGCTCGCATGGATTGGCCAGATTTGTGCGAGGAGTATTAGGAGTTCGGCCAGTCCCCGGCGTCGACATGGATGGAGGTCGGCTGAAGATGTCGTGGTTGGATAGCCACTTCACCGACCTACCTGAGTTTGCTGATGACGTGATGATCCGACGTCATGCTAGGGCATACATTCTGCTGCTGCTTGGGGGATTTATTGTCGCAGACAAATCCTCCAACTACGTCATCTTATGTACCTCCAGCTGCTCCGAGATTTCGAGCGAGCAGGGCAGCACGCATGGGGAGCAGCCTGTTTGGCTTGGCTGTACAGGCAGCTATGCCTGGCTTCCGACGTCGACACGGGGGACATGGCAGGACCACTAGTTGTCCTGCAGATATGGGTATGGGAGCACTTCTCCCACATTGCCCCGGTACGGCGACTGCTCACCTCTGTTACCGCAGGCCGCCCACTCATCAGTCATTGGGGTGCGACTTTCGACGTCACCCGTGTGTCGACCCACCTATTGATTGAGTACCGCGCCTCCTTTGATCGACAGATGCCATCAGGTATGCGATAGATCAATTTTGATTTCCATTGCCATCTACTCTTAAATTGCTATTGTACGATCATTTTCTAATGCAGTAGATCACTTTTGCTACTTCATCAGGTGGTGTGAGACTCATACAGCTCCATCCTGCCCGCCCTGCCACCATCACCCCTTTCTCCATCCTCCAAGATTGCACATTGTTGAGTTGCTCAATGATCGACTTTGAGCATAAATTGTCACAATCCTAAGAGGGGGCCTAGTAGGATTGCCTTGAAGTTACCATATCACGTGTGCACCTGTAATATGAGAATCATCTTGCAAGTCAAAGATTAAAAGACTCTAATTTATTTATTTAATTCCATAATTTAATCATACATATATATAATAACTTTACTTAAATTCACTAAGGATCCGATTTATCAATATTCTACCAAGATCGCAGAAAATCAATATGCCCTACCTTAAGGTAAAAATGGGGTTTCAATCCTGCAAATGTACCAAAGTCTTAATTGTTTGTATAATTTTTTCTATTTTTGTATTCTAAGTTCAATATATCATATATCTCTAACTTCAATAAAGTCTGATGGAAGATCACTCTCACACATTCTTAACTCGATCCCAACTAGTGTTATTCCACCACAAAAGCTGTTGGGGGTGAGTGAAACCGCAGCTCAATGAGTTCATTCCTCATTACTACCGGCCACGCAAGTTATCAAGCATTGATTAAATATTCATGCAAATCTATTTACATGCGATATGAATGCATACATAATGAATACAAGCAACACATCTATGGGAGTCTAGAGCCATAAATGATGTAGATTTATGCTGTCTACATATCAGTTGGCTCCCATATTTAGTCACATAAGATACCTCGTCTTATTTATAATGAGGTTACCTGGTGGTAGCGTCCATCCAGACTTAGCCAATAATTATATGCAGTTGGCAAAAGGCAATATTCCCCTACGTGTTCACGTGATTTACGCTGGTTAATATTTAAATATAACCATCACCAAATAATGGTGAATCAAACTAACCATCACCATTTAATGGCGAATCAAACTGACCATCACCATTTAATGGCGAATCGAGCAAGTAGACCTCCAGTCAAGCAACATCTACTGCCATTTGACAAATGGACCTCTAACTCAAGCAACATTCATTGTCAAAACAATACTCAGAAAATGTCCCATGTTTATTTTATAAACTCTTTTGGTAAAACTCGTTTAAGAGATAAAAGAGCAACTTGAGAATTTCTAAGTCATGGTTTTTGAAAAATATATTTAAAAAATACATTTAATTGCAAATCCGAGACATTACCTACCGGAGGTTTCAAGCACATGCAACAAGTATATTCGATTTGTTAGTCGAGTGATTTTACTTAATCATTTATTGGGGTGATCATGCGGATGATAGCATTCACATTAATTAGTCATTCATCAAACAAGCAATACAACCAATCATAACAACAAGCAGTAGCGAACACAAGCAAATAGCATATCATCAAAAATCCCTCACCTAAGCATTTTTGTTTACTTGATATGCCCTTGTGAAGTATTTGGGGTTTGGGAACGTAGGCTCAAAATCTCCTGTGAAATGAAATAATAATTGCTCGTTACAATATTTATAGTTTTGTAATAAGTCCTAAAATCGGTTTTTATCATTTTTACTCTTACTTTCTCATTTCTGATCCATATTTGACTTATAGAATATTTAAGTCCTATTTTGCTTAATAATTTAGCCTTTATTGTTTATATAGTTCTTTTAGCATATCTATCTTAAGGTAGTTGGTATGTACTATTTATTATTTATTTTCATTTTGCTTGTCTTCATTTTAAGTAATATTTATTTTTTCATTTACTTTATTTAAAATTTATTTAAGTTTCTCTTCACCAGCGTCCGTGTTGATAGATAAATTTTTATTTATTATTTCTTCGTTTGTCAACCTTATCTATCTTTTTTTAACCAATATTTTCATCATTTAAGGTCATATTCTAGTATCTCGTCCTTTAAAAATTCTTTTAACATATTTGTAAGTTTATATAATTAAACATATATATATATACATACCAATGTAAATTTAAGATTTATTAAATTTAAATTAATTAATTAAAAAATTGTTTTTATGTAAACATATAACCGTGATATGTAGAATATATCCTTATAAGTCTAATTTAATTTTCGTGTTAAAATAAAAAGGAAAATGGATTTTTAAGTTCTACACTAGCAGTTGTGGGGTTGTGCTAAAGGGAGGGAATACCAGTCTGAATCCTTTCCCACCTTTTGCACTGCCAGTTTTCAGGGGAGGGATTGCGTCATTTGTTCTCTACCCCTCCTTCTGCACCTATGCTGAAGGGAGGGGTGAATTGTCTTGTCTCTTTGCTTAATTCTAAGGAAATGATTTATACTTTATTTGAAAATTTGGACTCCTTGTTGAAGGGCTAAGGTCTCTTTTGTTAAGTTTCTTCTTCCATACCATATACTTAATGCATTTAGTAAGGTTTAAGTTAGTTTTGTTATAGTTTAAACATGGTTTTGGTTCCTTTTTCCTTTGATTCGAATTTCCTAAGCTTTAGAGTTCTAAATTCTTAAGTTGATGTTTTTCATGTTTATATACAGCCAAGAATCATCATCATCATAATTATAGCTTATCTTGTTGAATTCATTAAAAAAGCATCTACTCTTCCAAACACATAAGCTCTTCAAAAAACAACTTAATCCATCCTAGTGTCTATACATGAATATAATAGAAAACCAAAATTAGATAGAAGTCACCTTAATTAGATGTGAAAGAGGATACTAAGCATTCCTTCTTGACAAGAAATTATCCTAGCATTAGAAGACATGATGTGAGTTTCAAATGATTCTCAGATCTAATTATTTCAATTGAAACTCTCTTATCTTTAATGTTAGACTTTGGAAATTCGTTTGCTTAGCTAGAAGAGTTATTATCCTTTTAAATATGTCAAGGTAATATCTATGGAAGAAATAAAGCTTGGTTATTATTTTGGTTTGTTTGTAATGTTTGTCTTGTTTGATACGGAGCTTTCACAATAGGGAAATGAAGAAAATAGGGGTTGTTGCTCTGGTTTTTTTTTTTTTTCTTCCTTTTGTTATGGTGATTTTTTAGAGAAGAATGGGTTATTTAAGTTGGTTAAGGTGTCTGATTTTTAGGTTACTAGTTAGGGATTAAATGTGCTTGTCCTAATGCCAATTACTACCTATCTATATGCATCAAACAAGGTGTATAAAGTGATACATATTGGCTGTATTTTGGACGCGAAACAGAGGCTGTTGTTGTTGTTTTTCATTTGAATTTATTGTTGCATTAAGTAGGTTGTTGTGTGTTTGTTTTGTTGATTTTCTCAAGTCAATAATTAACTATCCATGTATACATTTGATGAGATGTTGTTGGAGCTCGTTTGATCAATATTTCAACTTTTGTGAGCTCCTAAATCCTACTCTATGTTAGGCTAAGTTTGGTAGAGATTGAGTTGCAAATTTTTGGACGCTGCAATTTGTGGATGTTTATTTGCTTTGGAACTAGTGTTTCCACGGGATTTCTGGTGAAAATTCTTCACCGTTCCAACCTTCATTTGGAGCTTCATGGCTTCATTTATTGTGGAGCTTAGTTGGTAATTCCTCTATAGTTTACATGTCATTTTCCAATTGACTTTTGAAGGCTATTTAAATGTAATTTCCATGGAGTTGCTGGCATCTATTATCTTCCCATGCAGTAGCCGAATTTTTTATGATGTTTTCCCACTATGTAGCTTTATATTACAAAGCTATACATGGTAAAAATTTTGCAGCAACTTGGAGTTGTTGTCTCCTCCTCAACAGCTACAAGTCACGGTGTACATAAGAAGAATTTATAGCACATATTGTCTCCTACATGTAGCAGCAGTCCATGAGAATTTAGGTGGGATTTTAGCCGATTTTACAAGTTGAACAAGAGCTCTTTATCTTTATTTAAATGTCATGGATGTTTGGAAACTTTTCATTTACTAACATGTCCTTATCATCTCGACTTTTATTGTGAATTATGTTCAAATTTGAGGACAAATGGCATAACAAATTTCAAAGAGAACAGCTAGTATTCTTATTGTAATTTTTAACCGTGTATTACATATATCACTATTCTATTACTTGTTTAATTTATATTATAAGTTAATTCATCAAGTACTAAGTCCCACGCTTAGTTTTATATTAGTTATATAGGGTTTTATCTCTAGAAGTTGATATAAAGCTCCCACAAAATATCTAGAATATCCATGAGTTCAAATTTTGAATTTAAAGTTTACACGATTAAATAGTTTCTTAGTTTCATCTTACGTGATTAAGGTTTTCTGGACTCGGTAAGCTAAATTAGGGTTTTAGTTCCTATAGACTCAGAATTTCCTAACTAAAATTATGGTGTAATCTAAATATTTATCTAAAGTCTATTATTTATGGATCTATTTTCATTCTCATTACATATTTATAACACTAGTGGTTCGTGTTTTAGTTATCATTTTATAGTCAATTTGATCTATAAAGCGGTTGTCTTTTATTATTTTTGAAATGTAGAGCTACTTTTAATTATATCTTGAGTTATTTACTCAAGATATGAAATCTTGTCTTTAATATCATTAGGGCTAAAGAAATTTCTATTCGAGTTTTTAATTTATAAATAAACTCATTACTACTCATAGTTTTACTTTAAGATTTTTGCCGAGTTTTAAGTTTATTATCTATTTCATATTTGCTATTCTATTTGTTTTACTAGTTATAAAAATTCTCTAAATTATAGAGTTAAATGAGGATTTTAGTCCCTATAAACTGAAAATTATCTAATTAAAGTATTGGTAAATTCAAATATTTAATTAAAGTTTAAATTTTTAGATATTGATCAATTTTTGATTTTTTCGCGTATTTTATAATTCTAATGATTATCATTAAACTTTTTTATATAACTAGTAAGTTCTAAAAATTAATCGTCTTTTATTGTAATTAAAATTTAAGGTCAACTATGATTGTTTGTTGAGTTATTTATTCATGTTGCAGAATCTTATCCCAAGAATTATTTATTTAATAATTGATGATCATAATTTTCTAATACTACTAAAGAGTTTTTAAAGTTTCATTAACAACTTGGAAATCATATATCATTAGTTAGTGTAGAATTTATTTTCTCATTATTAAACTTAAGATAAAAGGATTTTGAAGTTTACAGTATCGATCAATTTATCATGGATCATTGATTGTCTAAGGTTATAGAAGTTATATTTTGCGTTTTGAAATTTTGTTGGTAAGGATTCTAATTTTTCTAACTATAATCAAATTTGTTCACACTTAATATTTTAATAATTTTAAATCGCAAATAATTGAGAGTGATTTTCTGCAACTTTTTATTATAATTATATATTATATTTTTGGTAATTATTCTAATAAGTTTATGTAAGATTAGGGGGACTACAAAAATTCTTACTTCAATCCCAACTAGCAACACAGCTGCCTTTAGCAAAGATGTCCTCTCTCTGGTGGCTGCTCCGCCTAAGCTTTATCCACACGAGCTTATTTGACGGTAAGATTAGGGCAAAATCTTATCTTCGCAACTCGTAACACAGTAGCCCTCTAGCAACAATGTCCTCCCTCTGGTGGGTGATCCTCCTAAGCTTTACCCACACGAACTACATCCCACACAAGAATTACCAGCTTGTTAAGTACCGTAGGTAGCATTTAAGCAGTCTGATAGAGTAGAACTTTAGCCTGATACCAATTATCGTGGGATAGGAGTTCTTCCCCTTAAAGAGTTCCTGTGCAACGCTTAATCATCTCCTATATCATCATTTGTTACTCATTTGGATGCGCGAACTAGCTATATCTTCCATGTTCTTCCCAGGTCTGTTCTAAGCCCTACATTCTCATAAGGAGCGCCTTTTTGGCTTTTCCACAATCGTCCATATATTTAAGAGACTCAACTATTCTAATTGGTTTCGATCTACCTTCGCCTCATTAGGAGAGCCACATAACTCCTAACCGTTTATTCATGGAAGGCCAAACTCACCTTAATAATTAACCAACACCACAAACAAACCCCTATTGATGCCACTCACAATACTATATGCCAAAGCGAAACACTACCACAAGACCCTCATCTCTCAGATCGTGACATCTTATTTGTTTTGAAAAAAACTATTTGTTAATGGAAAATGCTTTTTTCTTTAAAAAGTTTTTCAAAAAACTAACATGTTTTTTTCAAATGTTTGACTTATGTTATAAAAATAATTTTCTTTTATTTGTTTCTTCCAAATACATGGATAATGGAAATACCAAGATAATTAGTAATAAATATATTCTATGATGAGAAATTAAAATATACCTAAATAAAAGATATTAAAAAATGAATAATGAATTTCATTGGTAATAAATGATTGATAAACTGATCTCGTAAATTGATTGAAAAAATCTGTAAATTGTTTTTCCAAAAATATGCTATGAATGTGTTTTTATTTTCCAAACAACAAATAATGCTTTTCAATAATTATTTTACTTTTCTTCAAACAAACATGATAAACTAAAAAAAAAAAAAAATTTTCTAAAAGGTATTTTCATAAAAATAAATAGGAATAATATAATTGCGGTATTTATTTTATCAAATTAATTACTTCTAAGCCCACTACAAGTTAACACATGCCAACTTTCAATATATTTTTAACAGAATTAATGGAATGTGTGAAATCCTAAAAGTTTCAACGTCATAAATTTCTCAAGATCGATTTTTTTTTGTTATTTAGGCTTTCCACATGGAAAATTTAATTTTTATCGCTAATTTGCTTAATAAGTAAATGAAAGAGAATCGATTAATAACTAAGGGTTCATGATTGCCATAATGATTATGTTACGTATTTTTAGTTCATACTAAAAATTAAGGAACTTATTATATAAAAAGAAGGATAAGTGGCTTATGATAATCCTTATTACACTATAATCTTTTAATTCTTTAATTGTTAATTATTCAAACCTAGTTAAAGGTGATAATGGTGGAAAATTCTACATTTAGGTGGCATTTCTTAACATGATCAGTTCAATTGACTATTTTCTTTTATGCCATTACAATAAGGGTGGCATGACTCGAACATGATACCTCCCACTTGAAATACTGGAGGAAATGACACTAGATATAAAGTAATTGACAGTTCAATTGGCTATTTAATAATTGAAATTTATACTGCACCATTAAAATACTTAATATATATTAATGTCACAAGTGTCTTTACTTTTTGATCTTAACTATTTAGTGTCTAAAGTTCAGCTTTTTACGATTTAATGATTCCACTTTGAGATAAGTTTGGTTTAATATCTCATATATGCTAAAACAAACATCATTTCAAAATAAGAACACTAAATTGCAAATACTTGAAACACTAATTTGAACATTATTTCGAATTAAAGAAAATGAAATTATAGATACTAAATTAACAAAATTTGATACCTTTATCCTGTATTTATATAAGTATTTTAGCATCTATAGTTTTATAGCAATTAAATAAGATCAACTAAAGGATCAATTAAAGCAACAACTATACAAGTATAAATGGACTCCAACACACCACATTTGCCATTTGGGGTGCCACATGCAATGCATATGTACTGAGGTTTTAAGTTTTAACACAAAATTCCCATTTAATTAAATTACATCCCAGGTGCAATTAACCACAAAGCATGCATGCAATGGTGAGGTGTCCTTGTGCATGTTAGCAAAAGGGACGATTGTTACTTTGGGGTGAGGAGGAGACAGGTCGATGTTAGATTTATCTGTTCAATTTTTATTATAATTTTAATACATGTAATGAAATATTTTTTTATTATATATTCAACAAAATAAAGCATATAATACTATACTTAATATTTATGTAACACTTTATGATGATTGCCTACATTTACAAGATATTTGTTTATTGATAATGTAAAAGTAAAGTAGCAATATCATAAAATGCTTTGTATAAGCAAGAAATATTCACCAAATGACTTTTAAAAGTATTGATATATATAAACTAATATCTTCATAATCTATATTGAGAAATTGTTTTTAATATATATGGTACATGATTAATAACTTCAAAAATCCAATTATTTCTAATAAGTGGCACTAATAAATTTATCAAAATATTTACTAACAACACTATATAAAGATTTCCCAAGAGCAAGGCTTTTGCCCTTGACTAGTTTCATTATATTTAATATATATCTAGTTAATTATTAATGATTGGAATTTTTTTCATATCCTTAAAAAAATATTAATTGATAAAAAAATGGCTTAAAGTGCAAATGCATCAAAGAATATAAACTGAGATAAGAATAAGAAAAATAAATTGAATATGAAAAATTCCTACTATAATCATAATATCTCTTCTAATTTACCATAGACATAATATAATTATAGGCCCATGCCCTTTTGTCTACACACACACATACACATATATATTCAATTTTCAACTACCATATTAAATGGAAAATCAATCATCTCAATTCATTCCATATATTCATAAAGCCTTACTATTAATATCGTATAATCAATTAACATAAAAAACTTGTAAAAATATTTAGAATAAAAAGAAAATTTTAAATTTAATATATGGCATTTTGAACTTTCTAAAAATAAAATTTAAGATGATGAGAAATTTGAATAAACTTGTGAAAGGAAAATTTGTTGTAATATTTGAAAACCTTTAAAAGATAAAAATATTAATAAAAGAGAAAGGTTTTATTGTACTCTTTATTTCTTTTTTCCATACCCTGTTTACATTGAAAACACATATCAACAATAAGAAAAAAAATACTGCTAAATCAAAAGGGTATGGTAAAGAAAAAAGGAAAAAAAAGGGAAAAGAGAAACAAATGAAACATAGAGAATCAAACCTCTAATGTGCAGGATATGAAATCAAGACTTAGCTACTACACTATCAACTATCGTAGTTATTTTATTTCTAGTTATAAAATATCACATGTCCCATACTATGCTAACACACAATTTCCAAGAAGCTGGGGGTGGGGTTGCAGGTACACCAAGACCCCCTAGATCTGTTATTGCATGTTAGTACACATCATTCCAAGATCTAGCATCATGTAGTTGCTCACTACAACAAAAATGGTTTTCTACTTTTAAACATGGCTAAATGTGAATTAAACGTGACCAAATACAATTTGTTACGTTCTAATATATGTGGCTAATAAACATCGTGAAAAGTGTGTCGTAGACTGATTTGGTCACATTTAAAATGTAGATGTAGCCAGAGAAGCTTAAGACGCCAATTGTATTGTAATGTGCTACATTTAAACACGACCAATCAAGAGGTATAAGTGACACATTAGTGTGGCTAAATATAATTGCACTATATTATCTCATTGTAAAATGTGGCAAATAGTGCTAATTAGCAATGTTTAGATGTCAATTGGGCCACTTTGCTATATTTTCTACATGACCATTCATTTTAATTAGCCACTTTTAAATATCATGTTATCCTGAATTTGTGCCAATAAGCATTGTTTATGAACTAAATTTGTTATGAGTAAACGTAACTGTTCTACTAAATTTGTAGTGTGTAATCGTGATCGAACATATAGCTACGTCTAAATGTAACTGTTCGGCTAAATTTGTTTAAGTTTGTTTTGTTTAAGCGTAACCAATTATATAAATTAGCCACATTTAAAAGTGATTGTTCTACTAAATTTGCAACATGTAAATGTAACTATTCCTTGTAGATTAGTACTTTTAAATGTTGCAATTTGGTTACTTTAGCATTTTTTTTAAACATAACCATCCATCTAAATTGGTCACATTTAAGTGTGGCTACTCTATTAAACAAGTCACGTTTAATAGTTACTAACCAATTAAATTTGCCAAAATATATGTACTCCTACTTAATATGTGTTTATAGTAGCTATATTATACATCTATTATTCTCTACTTAATATGTTTATGCAAAAGTAGCTACAGTAAAATCACAGCTTGGTGAAGGCACATATCTAATTTGCCAATGATATTTGATTAGAGCAAGGGTTACTCAGTCAAATTCTATTATAAGCATGCCATAAAAAATATACTATTGTTGCCAAGGAAGATCGCTAAACCTAATTTGTAGCATTTGAGGAAGATGTTATGGCAACTAACCTAACAATAACTCCTTCCAAAAATGGAAAATACAGGGCAATTTAAATTTTGATAAACAATTGACCATACATAAGAGGAAAAGCTACACCTAAAAAACAAGCGTGAATTGTTATGCCCTGATGGTACCCTAGTAGTGGCAAATAAGCTACATTTGAATACCATCACTAGATTATCTTCAGAAAATGGCATGTTTTCAAACATCAGGATCTTTTAATTACTTTGATAAGAAATGACAACTACATGTAAGACATAAATTAGTAAATAACTATCATCTCAGTGCCTAAATATAATATTACAAACCATAATGTCTTTCTAAAAGTCTCTAAACATATACTAATAATTTAAGTACTAACTAGCTTAAACTATAAATAAAAGCAAATCACTTATCCCATAATCTTCCATGAATTTTCAGTCTTGAAGTTCTTATCGGAGCTAAACTCCTGAAGTGACTAGCCATGGCCTAAGTATAAACCTGCAAAGACTGTTGGAGTATGAGCGAAACCACGAGCTTAGTGAATAACCAGAACTTACCATATATCAAACAAGTTATTAATAATCATATGAAAATGCATCAATTAAGCATATGTATAAATACAAGCCTGGATAACCTGAAATCTAAAGCAAGATGAAGATTTACGCCCTCTCATCGGGGTTGAAGAACACAATACTATGACCCACCCACCCAAGAGAGACTAAGCATATAGGAAAACAATAATACTCACTTTAATTATCTCTTTGAATTTATCGTGTCTTTAATACTCATTTCCTGTTTTAGCTTTAGAAACTCCACTAAGTGTTAGTCATTTCAAGCAATACCATAAGTGGCGTCCTTCATTTACATTTTAGTTCCTATAGTATCAATAGAACAAAGGTAATCTTCCTTGCCTGGATAAACCAAGCATTACCAGAGATCCGAAACACTAACATGTAGTAGGCTACTACTTACTTAAATGATGCTTATGCAAATCATGCAATGCATGTTCATTTCATTTATAGAACCAGTAGTTTTTAATGAGGTTTAAGGCGATTAATTATTACACAAACAAGCAATTTTTTTACAAGCAATATAATCATACAGAATTTTGTTGTTATTATTATTTGAGTAACTTAGCAATCAATATTTTATACAGCAAATAAATCCCATAAACCCATACAGCAAATTCAAGTTATTATCTTTCATTAAAGGTCAACTAAACTACAAGAACACACAATGTAATAAGACTGAATTACTCACCTGCTCATACTAGCTAATTGTAATAGTTAGGTGGAAAATCTTCTATAGTTTCAATATCACCTATTGATAAGAGAAAAACCATTCATCAATAAAACATAAATTATAGAACTAAACTCATATGAGTGTCTAAGCATCCTATATTGGTGTTGGGTTTTCTTTCTATTACTATATTGGCCCTTTAACGATCCTGTGATAATTAATTATTATTTAATTTTTATTTCATTTTGCTTTTCTTGATCATGTTAGATATTTATATTTCTATTGGGTTTTCGAAAAAATTGTATTTAGTAGGCTTATTTTTTATAATTATTATTATTGCTATTTTTATATCGTTCCTTATCTGACCCATTATAGTAACTTATATTTATTTACTATTTTTTAGTGTCGTCATGTTTCTTTTGATATACTTCATAAAATTTTCTTGTTATGAGTGGGTATCACATTAGTAAAAAATTTAGCTTATTTAAATTTCCATTTTTGTATAAAATAAGTATTTTACAATTATTATACTTTATTTTCATTTATAGAGTATATTAATATTAAAAATAATGATAATAATATCAGTCATAATAATAATGATAATTATAAAGTAATATGCTAGTAATACTAATATTATTTTCATAATAACTATATTAGAATAGTAGTAATCTTAATTACAACAACAACAACAACACAACAACAACAACAACAACAACAACAACAATAATAATAATAATAATAATAATAATATTGTGGATTATAATGATAATAATAATCATTAGTGATAATAATAACAATAATAATTGGTATTAATAACAATAATTATTATAATAATAGTATCATTAATAATAAGGATTATATTAAAAATAATAACATTATTAATAATCTAATCAATAATAATAATATCATTATTGATAATAATAGAAGTAGTAGTAATAATAATAATAATAATTCTTTTTTTGTAGTAGTAATATTAATAACAATAATAATACTCATATTACTAGTAGTATCAACAACAACAACAACAACAATAATAATAATATATGGATTAAACAAATTTGATTTTAAATTTTTGTTTAAAGAATCTACGAGTTACACGGCTGTGAACCAGCCGTGCTTTTCTAGCTTTCAAACCTATAATTGAAGTTGAGAGATACTCGAGGGGGAGGCTGTCACGCCCCGAATGGTACCCTAAACGTGGCAGTCTGTCGTACACAATATTAAAGCCTAAGAATGACCACCTCAATCACGCAAAGGCTTCCATACTATGTACAAGGCGTCTAACACATGAAGGAGACACATCGGAGTGATACATTTTATGTTGATACAACTTCAGTAACAATATAAAGGAAATTCAATTCACTACACTTCAAATACAAATCATTATACTTCAATTACAATTCATCAAAAGATTTCACTATATCAAAATATTACAAGGCAATTCGCAGAACCTAGCAAATATTTTCAAGCATTCTTATTCCCTGCCAGAATCCTGAAGTCATTTTCGACTCCAACCATCTTTGTCCCTACTTAGCATTCTTAAGATAACCTGTTCATTCAAACATCTATCGGGGTATAAGCTACACTAACTCAGTGAGAATTCCCTTAATTTCGTACCATAACAAGCAAGTTATAAATCATCCATATGATATACATGAACAAACACATAAGCATACAATTATGTATAGGTATTCGGAACCCACACATAGAACGGATTTACGCCCTCCGTATCTTGGGTTAGGGATGGTATTGAAGTCTACACGACCGCTGCTAGTCCCCGAGCCTCCCGGCTCATAGCACTAGACTCGGCTAGGCTCATACATGGAATGCATCCTCGGTGCGCCTTAGTTCCCTATGAATGAGCTCCAATACTGGGTCTCATTATCTAAACGAGTCCTCGGACCATACCGATCGACCTGCGTAGGAGTAGCACGCTACCAAATACAACATGTCCGATGCGATGCATGACCAATTTAATTTTTTGCTTAAGTCAAAATATTCTTGCATTCTTTAGAGTGACCAACCAATATCATACACATAACAGAGATAATATGAACAGTGCAGTTATCCAATCGAATCGTGGTTTCGATATGCTTGAGTATTTTTTGGCATACATTCATCACAGTCTCATCATCTATCCCATCCCCATTCATATCGATTTTTATTTGTTCCTGTAATTCTAATGCAACTAGCTACAAACACAATCAAGGTAACAAAATAAGGAAAAAACTTACTCGGTCATTGGATCATCGATCTCTTTGTAAAAATAATTCAGTGGTATGGAATCATCGATTTCGGGATCACCTATAAAGGAAGAAATACCTTAATAAGTATTTCATCACTTAATTAGTCTAAACTATTTTATATAACTATTAAATTTGTAATTCTCGTCCTACGCGGGAATTCCAACTTAAAACGGACATAACTTGGTCGTTTCAACTCGTAATTTAGAAAATTATATATCGATCTCTATCTACTTCGAAAGATCTATCTAATTCTAATATTATTTTCAAGTTTTAAAAATATCTGTGTCATGGAACAGAAGGATCAGATCTGATCAGTAACGATCCCTATTTTCGAAAAATAGTTTTGTAATTGTTTGAAATGTTTCTATTTGATAATTCAAGTATACATGAAATATGAATAATTTCCTAACATAAATGACATGTGATGAGTTTAATGTATGCATGATCTTGATGATTTTTGCTAAAAAAATTTTTTATAACTTTTTATTTTGCAAGACCATAATAACAACTACTTATGAAAAATCTAGTTTTCTAACTTTGACATCACATAGTGTTTTGGAATTCATTCTTAGGAATTTCTAGTTATCTTAGTTAAAATTGAGTCTTCATAACATATACTACTAAGTCCTTCATTTTTATATAAAAATTTGCATTTTGCACTTTGCAAATATATTTTCAAATAGGATTTACTCAAAAATCCGATTTTTTAGAAATCCACTTTTTGAATGATTCCTTTGGGAAAAACTTATTTAATGCATTAAAATTTAAGACTTTACTATATCTACTACTTAAGGACTTCATTTAATACATAAAACTTTTATTTTGAACTGGGATAATAGGTGTTTTCATGGGCATCATCCGAAGTTATGAATTTTACAAGTTGACTACTAACTCAAAATTTTCCATCTTGATTCTACTTCTTGTTTTACACATTAATCTCATCAAAACTCATTTCAACTTGTAAAAATCACTACTTAACGATACCTATTACCTATACCCTTCATTTTTCACATAAAACATGAGTTTTGGAGTTGATAAATGGGTTTTCAAAATTGGTCTTGGTTGAGATCCGAATTTACCAAATTTATTTTTGGACATATCTTTTGATAAAAATCCATCTAAACTTAGGAAAAATCATCCTTTACATATCCTATCTTAAGAGCCTTCCATTTCTTGAATAAAATCTTCATTTTTGAGTTGTAAAACATGTTTTTAAAATATGCCTTAGCCAAAATCCGAAAATGAGATTTTTATTTTGAAAATAACTTTTGAAAATTATTTTTATTGAAACTAAAATATATCTTGAGCTTTCTAAAACTTTTCTACTATCATCAAGCTATTAGAAGTTATTTAAGAAAATAAATCGAAAGTCTAATGTATTTTATGAACCTAAAACAACTAGATCTAGTTTACTATACTAGTTACAAATGCATGAACACTAAGATAGTTATGTGAATGGTGAATATATACATAAATCCTTAGCAATAACAAAATAATAATCTCATATGACAAGATCTAAAACATAAACAAAATCAAAAGCTACAAAAAATGTAAACCCCTAAAATTTTCAGATAATTTTAAGTTAGATCTTAGAATTAAAAGTAAACCGAAACCCTAAAGATCAACAAAAGTCTAGTTACAAACCCTAGATTTTAGATCCGGCATTCCCATTTTCTTTAGCCCTAGAAAACAAAGTTGTATTAATTAACGATAATAGTTCGTAACAGCTATAGGTTATATAAAAATATTAGATTTGCGAAATTCGAGTGTCCTTCGAACTCAATCGGGATCAGTCCTCGAAAATCGTGCCTCGGAGCCCGAAATAATAAAAATATTCTAAACATACCATTAGACTCGTAAAAATATGAGATTTTCAAAAATATCAATTTCATAATTTTTCGGTAGTTAAAAATATCAGATATCGCATTTATACCAGTATTTTCTTACTACCGGTATTTAAATTGTCATGTCTACTTTATATTACACTATTTACTACTATTCTACACTATTTATCTATCTCTACTTTTTCTTACAACCTACTCCTACAACCCATACCTCTATTTCTTACATATTTTCTTTTCCAATACAACTTCAGATCTTTCATATCTTAATTTTAATTAACAAAATACAAAAAAAAATTTTCTCTTCCCCATTACTCCTCATTTGCGCCGGCTATGTACCCCTCCCCTCTCAAATTTGTTTCATTTTTATTTATTTAATTAACACAAATTATCTCCCACATTTTCCTATAAATACCCCCTCATACTTCCCCTTCTTTCACATCTCTCTTCTACTAAAGTTACTCTACTAAAATTTCTCCAAGAAGTTCCTCTCAAGAAGCTCTCTCAAGTGTAGTTCTTTTAGGTAAATTTCTTCAAGAATTTCATATGTTCATTACTTAGTATGAGCTTAGTGTATGTTTTCTAACCATGAAGATTAAGGAAAGCAACAATAGGTTCATACTTGATTTTGTCATAATGTACTCCTTATGTTGTTTTTATGTTCATAACTATCTAATATATATATATATATATATATATCTTATCATTTAGAGCATATAAGCTTATTGTTTTGCAATTTAATTACTTCCTTGCAATTTATTTACCTTCATGTTATTCTTAAGACTAGTCTTTTTAGTCTTAGACTTGTCCTCATCAAGTCAAAACATTCTTTTTTCTTTTGGGACTAGTCTTTCTTAGTCTGGGATACCTTGATGAAGCTAAGGTTCCAATACTTTATTTATTTCTTTAATAGCTTATTCTTTCAAGTTATTATGTTCCTTTATGTTTCCATAACTTTATGATTCATATTCATGCATGAACATAATGATTTTTGTCTTAAAAAAATAAATGGGGAAGGTTCTCTTAAACTAAAGTTCTTTTATAAGAAATAAATGTAGGGAGTGAGTTTCTTAAAGCTTAAACATGCCAGAATGACTTTTCTTAAATAAACAAAGGTTTTATAAAATTCACATTCTCATCAAGTGTTAGAAATTTTTTTGGAATAATCACAAGAACAAAAATTTTCTTTTATGAAATTGTTATTACTTTTAAAAGTTGTTGGAATCTAAGCTTAGAAAATAAAATCCTTCCTTAGGATTTTAAAGAAATTACAAGAAATTAAATTTAGGAGAAAAATACTCATTTCAATTAACTCAAGATCTTTTCAAAGTTAAAATGAATATTTCAAAAAATTCTCAAGTTCAAAACCTTTCTAGACTTTACTTTTTCATAAATGAGACAACTTCATTTACTTCATACATTTGTTATGAGTCAATACATATATGAATATACTTATCAAAAGTTTATAAAAATATTTGGAATATCTATCTCTTCAAGTGAGCTTATTTAAAAGGAGGAATTCAAGTTTTGTAAATTCGTGGTGAATCTGGTCGCTGCTTTTTCGAAACCCAAACAGCTTAGTTTGATGAAAATAAGTTTAGAAATGGTAGATCTTTTCGAGTAGGTAGAAAACGATATATTATATACGAAAATCCGAGTTAAAATGAGCAAGTTATGGCCATTTTAAGTTGGAATTTCCTCTTATATGATTTTACTGCGATTTTAAGAAAAGTTTAGAATCTTCAAGAAGAGAAATTTCATGAAATACTCATTTTGGGTATTCTTCTTGATTAGATAATCTCGAGGAGGATTGTTCATATCCCAAAGATTACTACGATTAGTGGAAATCCCGAACGACTCATCCATTTCAAGAAAGGTGTCATCATGGCTGAGTGAGTTTACTCCCCGTTATTTTCATACTTATGATTGTGCTTGTAAATTTAGTTGCATTAGAATTTAGGCAAAATCAAATGGAAATTGTATGATAACATGCTAAAAGAATACTAAGTATATCGAAACATGATTTGTTTGTAATAAAGTTGCTTATACATTAATATCTTGAAGTGTTTGAAATTGGTTGCTCACTTGAAAGAAGTTAATTATAACTACTAGACTTTAAATAAGAAATTATTCATGCACTTCATATGTTCAGTCACATTTCATTCACTACTATACAATTAGTGGGATAAGTGTATAATAGTGGTGGTAGACATAACCGGTATATCATGTAAGGCGAGTAGGAACCAGTAAGAACTACGTAAATTAGTGGCTAGTAGGAGCCTGTAATAACTACAAGTTTTTGATGGCGTATAGGAGCCGGTAAGACCTATCAAAGTGTTTTAAGAAAAAAGTTGTGGCTGTAATTGGCTTGAATACCCAACCCAGAATGAAGGGCGTAATTAATTCAACATATGATTCCCGGAAAGTCATATGTCTTGTATGCTCACGTGGTTGTTGCATTCCATTTGCTTGGCTAATAAACTTGGTTGATAATTTATTTTGAGTATGAATTTTTGGGATTTACTCACTAAGTCCATAAGCTTACACCCCTATAGGTATTTATATTCTTAGGAACACCTATTTTTGTGTCTGGGGCCTCCCCATATCCGTGTAAGTTTTCCATTGAAGCTTTTGGAGGAAATCTACTTGAAGACTTAGATTAGAATTCCTTTAAAATCTTTAATGTAGTTTTTGAATGTTGTAAAGACTATTACGATCCTTGAATTAGTAGGGGTATGCCCCTAAGAAATCATGTAATAGACCTTTGGTTATTAATGCTATAATATATTTCTGAATTGTTGTATGTTCATTTTTACTTGCTTAAACTATGCTTCCCAAAAGCATCTCCTATTACCGCTACACGCCTTACATGTAATACTAAGGCTTTCGCATGACTAAGATAGTCATTCTTAAGCCTTGATATCATATGTGGCGGGCTGCCACGTTTAGGGTACCATTCGGGGCATGACAAAAAAGGTTAGATCTACAAAATATAACTACTTTTAGCAAGAAAATAATCATGGAGAAGAGGAGTGTTTCATTTTGGCATCATCATCCTTAACTTTTAAGCTTATGGAAGGTCATTTGATGTATGAAACTCTCACTTAACTTACCTATATCATCTATGGAAGCTTAAGAAAAGTTTAACTTAAGGAATCTTCAAGATGGAGTGGAAGCAAGAATTGAAATGGGGCATGTAAGAACAAGAGGAAATGAAGAGAGAAAGAGAGGAAAAATAGAGAGGAAAAAGTGTAAGAATGGTAAAGGTTGAAGGAGTAAATGAGAAGAGATGGAATGAGTTAAAACACATTAAACAAGATAAAAACATAATGGGCAGCAATATGAGTCCCCAAAGCTGGTGTGAATTTGGAAGAGGAGAGAGAGAGGAATTTAGTTAGCTTTTGACTTAGAATTGTAATGTAATTAATGGTATGTGTAGCTTTTTGAAGAAAGATTGAAAGAGGGTTATTTTAATTAATTTTTGGAGGGTTTCAAAGGACAAAAGGCAGCCAAAAAGGAGTCAAAAAAATCTGCCAAGAAGTGATAATGAAGTGTAGAAAGATTGAAGTGAAAAAGAAGTTATGTGTGAAAGGTGTACTTGAAGTATGGGTTGAGAAAGTACTTTTTATTAAGAAAAATACAAAATAAAATTATAAAAGTATTTTTAATGAGTGGCGAATTTTCATAAATAAATTAATAATTATTTGAATTACTTTAGTATTTCAACAAATATGTTACCGGTATATCAAAATACGCGATATGGGTTATAAATGATATTTTTATAACCCGAAAAAATTCTAAAAAATTATTTTATGAAAATAAAAATATTTTTCAATTATTAAATTAATTTATTTTATTTTTAGTGCCGGGTCTTAAACAGAATCTGATCCCCTAAAAGCCCGAAACTAACTAAATTTTAGAAAAACAAAAATTTTCTATGCTATATAAAATATTTATCTAAAAATATAAGGCTTTATAAGAATAATAAATTGTGTAATGAAATAGAAGTGAATAGTACCAAAAGACTAGTTAATTACCGGTAGTAATGAAATACGAATAAAATCGTAAAATTAGATAATTCTAGTTATCGAAAAATTATGAAACTGATATTTTAAAAATCCTTATAAAATTACGAGTGTAACGGTATTGATGGTATATTTTTGATATCTTGAGCCCCGGGACACGCTTTTCAAAGTCTGTATCCGAACGAGTTCGAAATAGATCAAAAATTTACCAATCTGATATTTTAAGCGATCTTATATTACTACGAGCTATTCTACACACTTAACTATACCTCGGCCTCTAGGGTTAAGGGCGCGAGATTGCCGGACTTAAACTACTGTATTCCACTTACGGTTTTCAGGAGATTTTCTGGTTTAGATCTTTGCAAATTTGGAAACTGATATTTTATGTTTATACAACATTTTTAATTTGAGAAATTTATTTTAAATTTAATTTTTGTAAGTATTTAATATCTCTAAACATTTTCGGAATTCTTGAATTGAGTTTTATTTCCGAAGGTTTATCGTTGTTTACTTTTTTAATAATTTGTTTTTGAATTCTATATTACCCGATTTTACAATTCAAAGTTAAATATGGAATTTGTCGTACGTAGTGGTTTTGAATTTGAAGACCGTTGAGTTCTTATTTTATTTTTAAGAAATCTCATTTTTTCAAGATTAAGAAATTTCTAGATTCGTTCGTGATTTAGGACTAGTCGAAGTTCGGTTTTAATTTGGAGTGATTTTTAGGTTTTATTTTTGAAGTTCATTTTGGAATTATTTACTGAAATTTTTCGGGGCTTACGGAGGTACTGTGCTCTTCTATATGCCTTCTCCACACAATGTTTGATTTGTTTTGCATGATTTTTCACATCCAAGTTGTTTCTAATGTGTTCCGAAGTGTTTCTACATGTTATTGAAATGCACATATCATCATATATCATATCAACATGTAGTATAATCCTTGTTATACGAATATAAAAGTGTAACTAAGGTCTTCTTATACTTACCTTGTTTTGACGAATTTTGTTGTTGTTAATCATTCTCCTTGAGCTTGTTTCGATCCTAGGTGTATGGAAGTATAGTTTAAGATCATGTTTTAACAATTTAAACTACTTAAAACAAATTAACTTACCTTGTTCTTCTTTTCCAAGCTTGTAGTTATATATTCAATGGAGTTTGATTCTTTTGTAGGAGTTTATTGGAGTTGTTTTTGGGGTGAGTTTTGTTGTTGGTTTTTAGAGAGTTTGTGTGGCTGCTTAAGGTTTGTTTTGTGTGTATAAAGAGCCTTGTTTGTATGTTCATTATGAAGCTTAATACATTTATATATATATAAAGAGAAGAGAGAGAGAAGAAGAAGAAGAAGAGGAAGAAGAAGAAGAAGAAGAAGAAGAATGGCGGCTTCTTTCCACAAGAATTTCCTTCAAGATTGCATGTGTTTGCTTTGTGTTTTGTTGCATTTAATTAGTTTGCTTTGTTGGTTTATTTTCATTGGTTGGTGTGTGTGTTCTGTTGACTTTTAAATATCATAACTTATGCAAATTGTTGAAGGATTTCGGCTACAACATCTTCAAGGATATCTCCACTATCCAACTTCATCATTTGCACCGAAATGAAGGAAAAATTATGATAAGATTATTTAATTTAGTACTTATCAAATTTTAAGATAGTTTATTAAGCTAAACGGGTACAAATATAATAATTATTCAAGATTTTTATTTTCAAAAATTTATACAGGGTTTAAAAAAAAATTTAGATTGTTATTGAGTTCAACTTTCGATTTAAAGTTTACACGATTAATTATTTTTAGGTTTTATCTCACCCGACTAGGGTTTCTTAAGTTTAATAGGTCAATTTTTGTTTTAGACTTCAATATCTTAAGAATAATCTAATTAAAAAAATGGTGTGATTCAAATATTTATTTGGAGTCTAGATTATTAGTTATACATCTGTTTATATTTTTATTATGTATTTATAACCCTAATGGTTTATCTTCAGGTATCATTTTCTAACTAAAAGCATAATTAGTTATTTACTCTTTATCACACTTAATATCTTAGTTGTAAACCCTTGAAAATTTCATAATTCTTAGAAAATAATCCTAGAAGTCTAATATCAAAATTGAAATCTCGAAAATCGACTCAAGTTAAAAACCGAATTCTAAATCAGTTCAAACACAAAATTCTTAGTCTTAGAAAACGAGAACCTTGAAACAAAATATAAAATCCAACTATTGGTTGAATCAATATCCGTACGTAATCAAATCATCTACCGATTCCTAAAACGCAATCAAAACGTATATCCAAATAACGCTCAACAACGAAATGATAAGATCTTAAATCCTTCGGTAAATTTCAGAATAAGAAATTTCAATTTTCACCAAAAGTCAAACTGAGTCAACTCATAACCCTAGACTAGGTTAAACGATCTCGAGAACTAAAAACTATTAAATAATCACAAATAAAATAAGATAAACCATATATCGAGCTAAAAATATAAAACGTCAAAACTCCAAAACTATATGAACTTACGAATAACTCAAAAACCGAAGTCAAACCGAACCAAAAGTCCAAAGCTTATAACAAACCCTAGTGTTTAAGATCCGGCAATCCGCGCTCTTAAACCCTAAACAACGAAATGAAAATAATTGTTGATAATAGTTCGTAATATATAGGGAAGCTTAAAAATATCAGATTCGCAAACTAGTGTCCTTTGGATCCAAACGGGATCAGTTTTCAAAAATCATGCCTGCGTATACCGTGGCAAAAATATTCCGTTAATACCAATAGACTCGTAAAAATATAAGGCTTTCAAAAATATCAGTTTTAGAATTTTTCGGTAGCTAAAAAGTACAGATATCGCATTATTACACGTATTTTTATTATTACCGTACTTTAATTGTCTAGTTTACTATTCATAGTACTTTTCTACTATTCATTACTATTCCTATCTCTACTTTTTCTTACTACCTATTCTTACACCTACATACCTATTTCTTACAATTTTTTTTCATAAAAATTCTACACCACATATTATCAAACTTCTCTTACATTTTTCTTCTAAAATTAATTTTTAATCAAATTTCTCCCTCTTCTTGCCTTTGCCATCCACCCCCTTCCCTCTCTTCACTCCCATTTATTTTCTTTTTCAATTAATTTAATTACATCTAATTTTCACTCCAAAATTCTATAAATACCCCATTCCTCCTTCATTCTTTCACACAATTCATTTTACTACCAAAACTCTCTCAAATTCACTACACAAACTCTCTCCACAACATTGTCCTCTACCAAAATTCTCTTTCACCAAATACTCATAAAATTTCTCTCTACAACTACCATTCCTCAATAGCCACATAACCATACATTCACTACCATCCAAACCACATAAACACTTTATGTAAAGATTTCTTCTAACCATTTATTTACTCATGTCATGTAACTTGACATGGCTATGGTGTTGTTTTGAAACTCATATGAGTAGCAAAAGCAACAACATGTTCATGTTTTGTTCTTATACATGAACTTCCTATTTTATTATGTTATGTTCATTTTATTGTTGTTATAATGCTAATTCCTTATTCATATCTAACTAAATATATTTATGTATTTATATATATAATCTTTAGAGCATATAAGCTCACTTGTTATTTATTTAATTTCATGCTTTATAATTTATTTATTTCATGCTATTTCCTTAATACTAGTCTTTCTAGTCTTAGACTTGTCCATATCAAGTCAAAACAACCTTTTATTTATTTTTCTTTAATCTTTTGGGACTAGTCCATTCTTAGTCCCGGGATGCCTTGATGAAGCTAAGGCTCCCAATACTTAACGGGATACCTTGATGAAGCTAAGTCTTAATTGATATTTTTATTATTTTGCTTATTATTATTTGTTTTAAGTATTTTCTTATGTTCTTATTATATTACATGCTCATGATACTTGCATCTACATAATGATATTGTCTCAACTAATTTAACAATAGAATTTTATTTTATTAAAGGAACTTAAAACTAAATTTTCTATTATGTGACTTGTCACAAAATAATGAAGTTATTATCAAACAACATAGAAATAGAGTAATACAAGTTTTCTCAAAGTTTTCTTAAATAACAAAATAGTTTTACCAAGGAAACATAAGAAATAAATACTTTCATTGTCTATTATGGGAACCTAAGTTTTAGTAAAATAATTTTTAGTTTTCAAAGTTCTTACAAAAAGCTTAAAATAAACTCTTTTAAACTCCATGATAAAACCAAGAAACAAACTAGTTTTCAAAGTTAAGATAAAATCAATCATAAAGTTATGAACCCACTTAGGAAAATAATGATTTTAAGTTCCTAAAGAAAGACTTATTTTCAAAGAATATAAATAAGATAAGATTAAAAACAAAGGATTTTATCAATAAAGAGGATTCTTTTCAAAGGAAATAAAAGAACAAGTTTTAGAAAACAAAAACTTATATTTTAGATACTAAATATAAGGAGACAAGACTCATTTTCTAAAACCATTCTAAATACAAAGTTATAAAAAGGTTTTCAACAACTTAATACACTTTGATAATTTGATCTTTTATCTAGAAGTAAAATTTATAAAACTAAGGTTAAAGGAAAAATTTACTTGTTTTTGGAAAAAAAAGAAGAAAATAAAATAAGAATATATCATTTATAATAACCTATGAAAATATAAATTTTTCAAAAGACTTGAAAAGAAATTGTCAAAGTTAAAGTTTTAACAACTCAAAATGAATTGTTATGAAATAAATTGTTGAGACACTACCATTAGAAATTTTGCATATAAAGTGAGCTTATCTATATACTCAAAGGATTTATAATTATATATACAATATATATATTTTTACTAAAGGATTTTTGAATGAAGTTAGTTAGAAAATGGATTTGCAAAAGTTTAGAAATATTCGTTTTAAATATATACCCAACGTTTTTGGAACCTAAATGACCTTTGATGACAAAGATAACCTAGAATGGATAGATCTTTTCAAATAGGTAGAAAACGGTATATTATACAAATTCCGAGTTAAATGAGCAAGTTATGGCCATTTTAAATTGGAATTTCATTATATACGAATTTGACGAACATAGTGAAATAGAATTAGAAAGTTCAAGTAGAATTTCTATGAAATACTCATCCCGGGTATTTCTTTTGTTAGGTAATGAAAGATACGAGATTACCCTTCCTGAGGATTACTACGACTAAGAAGATCGCAAAATGGAAGAGTGAGTTATTCCTCTTAATTTCATTACCTTACTTGTGCTTGTAAAGTAGTGACATTAGTATACTAAGGAAAGATAAAAATGAATATGTATGGGAATTCGGTAAAATGTATATATGTGATTCTTTATTTATGCGTGAAATGAGAATTAAGAATATCGCAACTTCAAACTGCATGTTTAAGCGTTTTTGTTTACTTACTTGTATGACTGTTTATTATTTGCTAAATTGATTGATCGCCCCCTAATAAACCTTAATAAGGTTTGGCTTAAGAAAAATAAAACGCTCACGTATAGCATCCATCAAGTCACATCTCTTTCGGAAGGCTGCTACTCCTACGCGTAGAGTTGGATTGGCTGTGATCGTGTTGTGACATGGGCCATGTTCCTTCTAGATAATCCAAATCGCCCGGGGAATGCGACTCCAGGTTTGGAGCCGAGCCAACCGAACGCTTTGGGTGGGACCTGAGGACTAGCAGTAAAAGATCGAGGATCTTCAACCTCGATTCCCTAACCTTCGATATAGAGGGGTAAATCCGCTCTATATATGGTTCCTGGATAACTATATATATTTGCGTAATCACGTGATTGATGCATTGTATGCATAGTATATGTGTGAAAATCTAAATGAACTTGTTTGAAAATATGGTGTGAATGAAAAGGAATATCTCACTAAGCTAGTTGTAGCTTATACCCCTATAGATTTTGCTGAAACAGCTATACCCGTAGCTTAAATTGAAGACCATGACGTTAAGGAAGTCATGGAGGGATGTTAAGCTTCTATGCAGGAAATTGAAACAAAAGATAAAGTAATTTTGTAAGGTTCTTTATATGTAATGACTTATATAATTAGTGTTATGTTGATTCTAAGATGTATATTTATTTAAAGACAATAGAGGGATATGCCCCTAAGAATTGTAATTTAATATGTTTATGTTTTATAATAAGTATTCTCTTTGCCTTGTTACTTATTTATTATCAATATAAATTGCGCTACTCCGATGCGTTCCCTTGGTTATGATGTACGCCTTGTACATGATATAGAAGCCTTTGCGTGACTAAAGTAGTCATTCTTAGGCTTTAGTATTGTGTACGGAGGACTGCCAAGTTTAGGGTACCCCTCGGGGCATGACATTAGTCAAGTTATTCTTATATCTTGAGTTTTCGATATCAACTATGAAATCCTATTAGTAGTATTTAATACTATCTAGGAATCTTTGTTTTAGGATTTAATACTATATATAGGCTCATTACTACTCATAGTTCTATTCTAAAGTCTTTGTTGAGTTCAATAGTAACCATCTATTTTCCATATTTTTATTTTTATCTATTTTTACTGGTGTAAAAAATTCTCGGGGTTTACATTCTCCCCCCTAAAAATAAGCTTTGTCCTCAAAGCTTGTATGCGTACCTTAATTTTCAAACATATGAGGATAGCTTTTCTTGATCTCATCTTCCAGTTCCCAAGTCATTTCTTCAGTTAGGGACTCTCACAGTGTCTTGACATAACAGATCTCTTTATTTCTGAGAGTTTGCACTTTTCTGTCTAATACCCGAAGAGGATGCTTTTCATCTGTTAAGTTCTCTTTCAGATCAATTGGTTCCAATTCATCCACTTTATCTGGATCCGGTACATACTTTGTTAGTGCTGATACATGGAAAACATTATGTATACCAGATAAGTTATGTGGCAATGCAATACAATATGCCAGATTTCCAACTCGTTCCAATATCTCAAATGTTCAATATATGTGAAACTCAACTTTCCTTTGTTTGTCCACTATGAAGACTTTTGATCGAACTTATCTTCAAATAGGCATGATCTCCTTCATTAAACTCTAATTCCCTTCTTTCAAATCTGCCCAGCTCTTTTACCTATCTTGAGCTTCTTTCATTCTTCGTTTTATCACTATGACCTTGTTAATTGTCTACTAAACCAATTCAGGTCCAATCAATACTTTCTCCAAGTTATCCCAGAATAATGGTGATCAACACTTTCTACCATATAATGCTTCATATGGTGGCATTCCAATACTTGAGTGGTAACTGTTATTGTATGCAAATTCTACCAATGGTAAGTGTTGATCCTAATTTCCTTTGAATTCTAGTGTACATGACCTTAGCATACTCTCTAATGTCTGTATGGTCCTTTTTGTTTGTCCATCGGTTTGAGGATGATAAGCTGTACTTAACTTCAACTGCGTTTCCAAAGCTTTTTGCAATTCTTGCCAAAATCTGAAAACAAATCGTGGATCTCGATCTGACACTATAACAGCAAGTACACCATGTAATCTCATAATTTCCTTTAAGTATATTCACGCCAACCTTTCGAATGGATATGTTATATTGATTGGCAAGAAATGAGCTGATTTAGTGAGTCTATCCACAATGACCTAGACAGCATCATGTCCTGCGTTTGTCTTAGGCAATGAACATACAAAATCCATAGAAATTTGGTCTCATTTCCATTATGGAATCGGCAATGGTTTTAATAATCCATCGGGCCTTTGGTGTTCAGCTTTTACCCGTTGACATATATCGCATTTAGCAACAAATTCTGCAACATCATTGTCAATTCCATTCCATCAATATGCACTTTGCAAATCTTGATACGTCTTTGTTTCTCCTGGATGTATAGAATATCCAGAATAATGTGCTTTATGCATTAATTCCTTCCTCAAGCTTTCATTGTGTGGTACACACAATCTCTTGCTCATTCTCAATACTCCATTTTCATCTACATGAAAATCCTTATATTTTCCTAATGATATCCCTTGTTTAATCTCTTGGAATTCCATATTCTCTTTTTGAGCTTCCTTAATCCGTTGGAAAGCAGGCTCTAAGTCAAGTTTCCAAGTTCTTCTTCCAAGTCTTGTATTGAAAACTCCAAATTTAATCTCTCAAATTTCTTAAGGAGTTCTTTCCGCTTTGTCATCATTGAAGCTACTTCTTCATAATTCTTACGACTTAATGCATCGGCTACAGCATTTACTTTGCCGTGATGATAATTGATAGTTAAGTCATAATCCTTAATCAATTCCAACCATCTATGTTGCCTCATATTTAATTCTTTCTGTGTCAATATATATTTCAGGCTCCTATGATCTGTATGTATTTCACATTTCTGTCCATACAGATAATGATACTAAATCTTGAGTGCGAAAACAATAGCAACTAATTTAAGGTCATGAGTAGGATAATTCATCTCATGTGGCTTTAACTGTCTAAAATCATATGCTATTATTTTCCCGTTTTGCATTAGTACACATCCTAAACCATTTCTGGTGCATCGCTGTAGACAACATATGGATCCTTGTCATTGGGCAAAACCAATATTGGTGCTGATACTAACCTCTTTTTCAATTCTTGAAAACTTCATTCACGCTGATCATTCCATTCGAATTTCTCATTTTTCTTTGTCAACTGTGTTGGTGGTCGTGCAATTTTTGAGAAATCCTGTACAAGTTTATGATAATATCCTCTTAATCCTAAGAAACTCCTAACTTCTGTCACCAATAGCTTTAACTTTCGCAGGATCAACGGATATTCCTTCTCCAAAAACAATATGTCCCAGGAATGATATGCTCTTAAGCCAAAATTCACATTTAGACAATTTGGCATACAACTTGTTATCTCTCAGGATTTGTAACACACTCCTTAAGTGTTCATCATGTTATTCTTCAGTAGATGAATACACTAAGATATCATCTATGAAAACAATCACATAGATATCCAACAAAGGTCTAAAGACACGATTTATCAAGTCCATGAAAACTGCATATGCATTTGTTAGTCCAAATGGCATGACCAAAAATTCATAATGACCATGCCTAGTTCATAATGCAGTCTTTGGTACATCCTCTACCTTAATTTGGATTTGATGATAGCCTGACTTTAAATCAATTTGAGAAAATATTTTTGCACCCCTCAATTGATCAAAGAGATCACCAATCCTTGGTAAAGGATATTTGTTCTTAATAGTTACTCTGTTTAGTTCTCTATAATCAATGCAAAGTCTCACTTAACCATCTTTCTTCTTAGCAAACAATACTGGTGCTCCCTGGTGAAACACTAGGTCTGACAAATCCTTTATCCAACAATTATTGCAATTGCACCTTTAATTCTTTCAATTCCACAGGTGCCATGCAATACGAAGTTTTTGATATTGGTTCAGTTCCGGGTATCAAGTCAATAGAAAACTCCACTTCTTTGTGTGGGGTAATATAGGTAATTCATCGGGAAATACATCTTGATACTTATATACCATTCTGATAGTATAAATATCCAATTCTTTGGATTCACCCTCGGTTGCTTCAAGAATACATTTGTTTAACTCCATATCTTCTTCATTTTCAACCTCAATTGTTGTTATCCTATTCCTGACTTCTTTGAGTATCTTGTCCCTATACTCATTTATTTCTCCTTAATTGTTAACAAAGATATTATTTTGAGACGACAGTCAACTTTTGCTTTTACAATAGTTAACCATGCCATACCCAAAATAATATCATATTTCTGCATACCTCCCAAGATTAAATCAGCAGATGATTCCTGACCTCTAATCTTTAGTGGGTATCCTCTCATCATTTCATGAGTTATCACCAAATCTCCCATTGGCGTAGTAACTCCTAATTCCTTATTCATGGTCTCAATTGGAAATCCTACACGTCTTGCTATCCCAACATTTATGAAAGAATGTGTTGCTTCCGTGTCAAATAAAGCATACGCAGTCTGATCTCTTACTCGAATTGTTCCTATTTATCATTTATTATCTATATGTTATTTTTAATTCATGAAGACATTTATTGTGCATCTAATCGTGTCTGTGTTTGATACTATAACTTAAAAGAAGCAAATATGTAACTACATATACCTGTTATGAGACCATAGTCATCAGGGTCGGCTTCTTCCCATATATTTCCTTCATCTTCCTCTTCTATTTCCACATCCTCAATTGGAGTTCCATGTATAGCATAGACCCTAGCTGCTGTAGTGGCTTTGCTAGCATTGGTATTCCCATTTTTGGATCCAATCACACCGACTACTCCTTTAGATTGTGAAGGACCAGCAGTTGTATTCACCTGTTATGGGCAATGAGTTTATATGTGTCCGATTTTTTTATAGATGAAACAAGTCACACCATTCTTCTTTAGGCAAGTGGAAACCATGTGTCCACTTTCACCACAATAATAACATTTTTGCTGAAGGTTGTCATGCCCCGAAGGGTACCCTAAATGTGGCAGTCCGCCATACACAATATTAAAGCCTCAGAATGACCACCCCAGTCACGCGAAGGCTTCCATACTATGTACAAGGCGTCTAACACATAGAGGAGACTCATCGGAGTAATACATTTTACGTTGATATAGCTTGATAACAATATAAAGGAAATACAAATTTACTATACTTCAGATACAAATCACTACACTTCAAAATACAGATCATTCAACTCCAATTACATTCATCCACAGACTTCCCTACATAAACTATTACAAGACAAATCATAAAACTAGCAGATAACTTCAAACATTCGTATTCCTTGCTGAAATCCCAAAGTCATTCCCGACTTCAACTAATTCGGTCCCCACCTTGCATTCTTGAGATAACCTGTTCATTTAAACAACTATTGGGGTATAAGCTATACTAGCTTAGTGAGAATTCCCTTACTTCCGTACCATAACAAACAAGTTATAATCAGTCATATGCTATGCATGAACAAACACGTGAGCAAGCAATTATGCATGGGCATCCGGAACCCACACACAGAACGCATTTACGCCCTCCGTATCTTGGGTTAGGAATGGTATTGAGTCTACACGACTGCATCTAGTCCCCAAGCCCTCGGCTCTTAGCACTCGACTCGGCTAGGCTCATCCAAGAATGCATCAAATGCGCCTTAGTACCCCTGAATGAGCTCTGGCACCGGGTTCGTTATCCAAACGAGTCATCCACGACCATACCGATCGACCTGCATAGGAGTAGCATGCTACCAAATGCAATATGTCCAATGCGATGCATGACCATTTAATTTTTGCTTAGGTAAAAAAATATTTATACATTCTTTAGAGTGACCAATCCATATCACACATATAACAGAAATAACATGAACGGTGCAGTTATCTAATCAAATCGTGGTTTCGATATGCTTTATATCTTTGGCACACATTCATCACAGTCTCATCATATATCCCATCCTCATTCATATCAATTTTTATCTTGTTCCTATAGTTCTAATGCAACTAACTACAATCACAATCAAGGTAACAAAAACAAGGAGAAAACTCACTCGGCCATTGATCACCGGTCTTCTAGTAATAATAATTCGGTGGTAGGGAATCGTCGATCTCGGATCTCCTAAAAAGGAAAAATACTCTAATAAGTATTTCATCACTTAACTAATCCAAACTATCTCATTCAAACTATCAAATTCGCAATTCGCGTCCTAACGGAATTCCAACTTAAAACGCCATAACTTTGTCATTTAACTCGGAATCTCGCAAATTATATATCAATTTCTATCTACTTCGAAAGATCTATCTATTTCTAATATTATTTTCAAGTTTGAAAACTTTGAACTTCGAAAAGTTCGGATCAGATTAGTGCAGCAACAATTTTCAACTTCCGAAAAGTATTTTGTAAATATTTGTAACGTTCCTACTATATAGATTGGCTATACATGCAATATGAATGATTTCCTAACATGAATGACATGAGATGAGCTTAATGTATGCATGATCTTGATGATTTTTGCTAAAAAGAAATTTTATAACTTTTTATCTTGCAAGACCATAATAACAACTACTTATGAAAAATCTAGTTTTCTAATCTTTGATCATTTCCATTTGTTTTGGATTTATTACTTAAGAAAATATAATTATTTTTGTCAAAATTGAGTCTTCATTATATATATCACTTATGACCTTCATTTCTACATAAAAATTTCCATTTTACACTTTGTAAACATGTTTTCACATATGATTTACTCAAAAATCCGAATTTTAGAAAATTCACTTTTTGAATGATTACTTTGGGAAAAACTTGTTTAATGCATTAAAATTTAAGACTTCACTATATTTATTGTCTAAGGACTTCATTTAACACATAAAACTTGCAATTTGAGCTCATATACTAAGTGATTACATATGCATCATCTCAAATTACGAATTTGACAATTTGATCACTAACTCAAAATTTTCCATTTTAATTCCATTACTTGTTTTACACATTACTCATGCCTAAACTCATTTTAACTTGTAAAAATCATTGCTCAATGATATCTATTACCTATATACTTCATTTTTCACATAAAACATGAGTTTTGGAGTTGATACATGGGTTCTAAAAATTGGTCTTGGTTGGGATCCGAATTTACAAAATTCATTTTTGGTTATATCTTTTGATAAAATCTATCTAAGCTCATGAAAATCCATTCCTTACATATCCTATCCTAAGAGCCTTTCATTTCTTAAATAAAAACTTCATTTTTGAGTTGGTAACCATGTTTTTAAAATAGGCCTTGGCCAAAATCCGAAAATAGAATTTTTATTTTGAAAATCACTTTTGATTCTTGTAAAAAGAAGTCTTGATGATATACATATATTAAGCCTTTATTTTCTTAAGTAAAATTTACATTTTGACACTTGGAAAGTGGTTTTTAAATATTGGTCTTGCCAAAATACGAATTTCACAAATTTTGTTCAAGTTCAAATCTAAGATCTACACATAATATGAACATACACCTAGATGAAACCCATGAAAACAAACTTTAAACTCATAGATCTAAACTTTGCTCATCAAAATTACTCATTTATGTTATCTATACCCTAAGCCCTTCATTTTAAATGAAAAATACACATTTTGAAGTTGAAAAACCACTTTTCTAACTATGGTTCCATTTTCATCCGAATTTTCAAAATTGATTTTTGTTGAAAACAAAATAGATCTTGGGTTTCCTACAACTTTCCTACCATCATCAAGCTATAGCAAGTTGTTCATGAACATAAACAAAGATCTAATGCATCTATGAACTCAAAACTTTAGATCTAGTTTTCTAAACTAGTTTTACATGCATGAATCACTAAGATAGACATGTGGATGCTAGATCTATGCATAAATCATAAGGAATAACAAAAATAACAACTTAAATACAAGATCTATGGCATAAACAAAAATCAAAGCTATAAAAAGTTAGATCTACAATATATATCAACTTTAAACAAGAAAATAATTGAAATACAAGATAATAAAAGTAGAGAAAAGGAGAGTTTCATTTTTGGCATCATCATCCTAAGCTTTTAAGCTTATGGAAGGTCATTTGATGCATGAAACCTTCATTACACTTTACCTATATCACCTATGGAGCTTTGGGAAGAAGATTTGCTTAGAAATCTTTAAGAAATAGGTGTGGAAGCTAATGGAAGGTGTGGGGGCAGCTTGTTTTTCATAGAAGAACAAGAGGAAAAGAAGAAGAAGGAGAGGAAAAATGAGAGAGAAAGACTAAAGAATGAAAGAGGGAAAGTGAGTAAATGAAGGAGAGAGAGAAAATGAGTGTTTTAATGAACTAAAGAACAGAAAAAAAAAATAAAACAAAGGCAGCCAATATAGAGTGCTGCACGTGAATTTTAAGGGGAGAAGAGAGAGAGTTTTGTTGAATTTTGACTTGAAATTAATTTGTGTAATAAATGTGTATGAGTAGCTTCTTTAAGAAGGAGTAGAAAATAATTATTTTAGTCAAATTATGATTAAATAAAAGGACAATGGCAGCAAAGATGGGTAAAAAATCTGCCATGAATTGTGGGATTATGTGTAGAAAGATTGAAGTGAAAAGGAAGTGATATGTGCAAAGTGTACTTGAAGGTATGGGTTGTAAAAGTACTTTTATTAAATAAAATAAAATTAGAAAATTTATTCCAAATATTTGTAGCAGATTTTTCATAATTAAATTTAAATAATTATTTGAATTATTTTAGTATTTTAACAAATATGTTACCGGTATGATCAAAATACGCGATTATGGGCTATAAATAATATTTTTATAACCCGAAAAATTCTAAAAAATTATTTTATGAAAATATAAATATTTTTCAATTATTAAATTAATTTATTTTATTTTTAGTATCGGATCTTAAACAGAATCTGATCCCGTAAAGACCCGAAACGAACTAAATTTTAGAAAAACAAAATTTTCTATAACATGTAAAATATTTATCTAAAAATATAAGGCTTTATAAGAATAACAAAATTTTTTTAATGAAATAAAAATGAATAGTGCAAAAGACTAATCAATTACCGGTAATAACGGAAATACGATAAAAAGGTTATAACTGTAACTTTTATAACCCGAAAAATTATATAACTGATATATTTGGAAATCTTATGAAATTACGTGTCTAACGGTACTATCGGTATATTTTTGATATCTCGAGCCCGGGACACGCTTTTCGAAGTCTGTATCCGAACGGGTTCGAAATAGGTCAAAAATTTACCAATCTGATAATTATAAACGAACTTATATTACTATGAGCTATTCTATATATTTAAACTACATCTCGGCCTCTAGGGTTAGGGGCGCTAGATTGGGACTTAAGCTATTGTATTCCGCTTAGGGTTTCCGGTGATTTTCCGGTTTAGACCTTTGCCAATTTGGAAACTGATATTTATGTTTATACAACATATTTAATTTGAGAAAATTATTTTAAATTTTATTATTTTTTTTGTAAGTATTTAATATCTTTTAACGTTTTCGGAATTTTTGAATTGGGTTTCATTTCCGAAAGTTAATCGTTATTTACTTTTTAATAATTCGTTTTTGGGATCTATATTACCCGATTTTATAAATCGAAGTTACGTATGGAATTTGTAGTACGTAGTGGTTTTGGAATTGTAGTATGTTGAGTTCTTACTTCGTTTTTGAGAATTCTTATTTTTCCCAAGACTCGGGGAATTTTTAGAATTCATTCGTGATTTAAGACTAGTTGAAATTCGGTTTTAATTTGGAGTGATTTTTTGGGTTTATTTTCGAAGCTCATCTTGAAATTATTTACTGAAATTTTCTACTGAAATTTTTTGGGACTTACAAAGGTATAGGCAATTTCTTGGGTAATGAGCACCCTTGCATTTCCAGCATGAAATATTACTTCTTTCAACGTTTCCACCTTTCACATTTCCCACAGTTTTAAAGAACTTCTTTTTCTTAGGAACAAAACTCGTTCCTACATCATGATTCTCCTACCAAATGTCTGCCTACGTTTCCTATATCTTTTAACAATCATACTTCTTTGCACGCTTAATGACTCGAGCTTTTTCTACCATAGCTGCAAAATCTGCAATTTCAAACTCAGCCAATCTCCTTTGAAAATTTGGTTCTAAACTAGCCATAAAAGTTTGCCTCTTTAGCTCATCACTATCTCGATAAGCATCTGGAGCAAATTGCAACAACTAATTGAACTCATGTTCATATTCATCAATCATCTTACCGCCTTGTGTCAAATTTATCAAGTCAGTACTGTACTTCGCCTTTAGGCTGCTCAAGAAATATTCCTTTAGAAACTCCTGTCTAAACACTTCCTAAGTAATGGGTTGTGGCAATGTCTTTTGCTTAGAATTCCACCATATTCTTGCTCTTAACCTTAGCAAATATGTTCCATACGGTACCCTTAGAGCTTTTGGTACCTGAAAAACATCAAGGGATCGCTCGATCTGAACTAGCCAATCGTCAGCTTCTTCTGGCTTTCCCGTTAGTCTTTCAAAGTACCTGTTCATTTAACAAATTCCGGTAACAAGTTCTTCTGAAGACGTAATGGTGGAGATGGTGGTAATTCTTGTTCATATCGAAGCGGTCCTTGCACCTTGGCAGTAGATTCATCAGGGTTCACTGGTCTATTTTCCTGAATTTGAATCGGTATAGGATGCCTCTCATTTCCTCTAGGGAGTGCTAGAGGCATTGTTGGCGCTTCAGCTGATGGTGCTATATTTGTTGCTTGCATATTTTGCAAAGCTTGCAAGATCAATACATTTTGTTGTTGAAGGTTTTGCATAACATTTTCTAATCAGGGTTGGTGCAGGGGCATTTGCTGGTGGATTTTCATATATTCTTGCGTTTCTACTCCCATCCCTTCCTCTTGGCTTTCTATTAACATTAAACATGTTATCTAGATTAATTCATGGTTTACTTTTACTAAAAGACATCAAAGACATTCATATATGTATATATATATGTACACACCACACATGTATATACATAACCAAAACATACATAATATTATAGGGTTAGTGCTTTATGTACATTCCAAAAATTGCACTGACTCTACTCTTAACTTCTTCTAGTGGTAACATCAAAAGATAGATATCCATCATCCTACATATCATATACTACATATACATACATACCAACAGACGTCCATCGTGATATCACATCTCTCATATCATCCATCAAAATAAACATATCATGACTCAAAGCTAGGTCTAACTCTATGGGCTAGGGCACAAACATCCCTTGCCCTTCTTTTGGGGGCCTAGCTGAGGGTAATGGTCCTCTTCCTCGGAGCTACTGTCATTGATATCGATCCTCCGCTCTTGATCCCCTGGTGGAGCTAAGGTCAGATCTGTATCCATCATTCGAATAGCTATAGGAGCAGGTCTCTGCTCCTCCATGGAACTAGGTGGTGGTACATCTCTCTCAATCCATCCACCATGAGTTGTCTCGATCCATCGTGCATTATTGTAATTAGAAACATATTTCTCTACTTCCATTCTTCTTTTCTTTCCTTCTTTCTCATTTAGCAAGGTGGTAGTCACACTCTGCATAAAAACTGTGGTCTGAATTGTTGCTTGTTTTCTCTTGCCAAGTGGTTTAGGAAGACGTTTGGTCTCGCTTTCCTCCTTTAGAATAATGGAGGTTCCATCTGTCAAAACTTCTACGGGAAAGCTGCATTTGATCGCATGAGTCAGCATCCAATCATCATCATAGGCAGTGTCCTCCCGAACCAAAGTATGATCATGTCTAATGTCATGTGCATATATCCGATCTCCTTCAATGGGTATACAAACTTTAAAATCTGGTGGATTTGGCCTCACTGATTTGGCTGATGCTATAAAAGCTATTATCTATCTCTAAGCCTCTACCTCTCTAGATAATCAATCTTTCAAATCTGTAAAGAGTTTCTATTGTTGTTCCGTTGTTGGGAAAAGCCCTTTCCATTAGAAATAGCAAAATCTTCAGTAAAGGTTGTAATCCTCTCTTCCACGTGCTAAGAATCTCATCCAAGGTCTTTGTAACTCCACACAAGGCTAAGTCCTTTACCAGGACTCTCAATCGATGCCTGTAATCTGTAAGTATCTCTTTCTCCATTATACTAAAAATTTGCCATTTAATATGGTAAACTGTTGGATTAGTCTACACATAATAAAATTTGTATGACTAGTAATCACATAGATTCTATCCCTAGTTGTGCATCTAATACTACCCATGACTACCCAAATAAAATAAAGGGTTCTAATTGGATCTAAACTTATACTATTATTACTACATTATAATTTTATTTTCTTACACACATTTGTCTTTCTTATACTAGCAACTACGCTCTGATACCAACTTAAAACTATCACGTCCTGAAGGTACCTTAGTGGCAGTAAACAAGCTATACCTGAATACCATCACTAGATTACCTTTAGAAAATGACATGTTTTCAAACATCATGATCTTTTAGTTGCTTTGATAAGAAATGACAAATATATGTAAGACATAAATTAGTAAATAACTATCATCTCAGTGCCTAAATATAATATTACAATCCATAATATCTTTTTAAAAGTCTCTAAACATATACTAATAATTTATGTACTAACTAGCTTAAACTATAAATAAAAGCAAATCACTTATCCCATAATCTTCCTTGAACTTTCAGTCTTAAAGTTCTTACCGGAGCTAAACTTCTGGAAGTGACCAGCCATGGCCTAAGTGTAAACCTGAAAGAACTGTTGGAGTATGAGCGAAACCACAAGCTCAGTGAATAACCATAACTTACCACATATCAAACAAGTTATTAACAATCATATGAAAATGCATCAATCAAGCATATATATAAATACGAGCCTGGATAACCTGGAATCCAAAGTAGGATAAGATTTACGCCCTCTCATTGGGGTTAAAAAACAGAATACTATGGCTTACCTACCTAGGAGAGACTAAGCATATAGAAAAACAACAATACTCACTTTAATTATCCCTTTGAATTTATCATGTCTTTAACATTCATTTCCTGTTTTAGCTTTAGAAACTCCACTAAGTGTTAGTCATTTTAAGTAATATCATAAGTGGTGTCCTTCATTTACCTTTTAGTTCCTATGTTATCAACAGAACAAAGATAATTTTGCGAATAACTAATAGCTTCTTTGGTTAGATAAACCAAGCATTACTAGATATCCAAAACACTAACATGTAGTACTACCACTTACTTAAATGCTGCTTATGCAAATCATGCAATGCATGTTCATTTCATTTATGGTACCAGTAGTTTTTAATCAGGTTTAAGACGATCAATTATTACACAGACAAGCAATTTGTTATACAAGTAATATAATCATGCAGAATTCTGTTATTATTATCATTTGAGTAACTTGGCAATCAATATTTTATACAACAAACAATTCCTATAAACCCATACAGCAAATTCAAGTTATTATCTTTCATTAAAGGTCAACTAAACTACAAGAACACATAATGTAATAAGACTGAATAACTCACATGCTTATACTGGTTAGTCGTAATAGTTAGGTGGAAAATCTTCTATAGTTTCAATATCACCTATTGAGAAGAAAAAACCATTCATCAATAAAACATAAATTATAGAACTAAACTCCTATAAGTGTCTAAGTGTCTTATATTGATATTGGGTTTTCTTTCTATTACAATATTGGTCCTTTGACGATCCTGTTATTATAAATTATTATTTAATTTTTATTTTCATTTTGCTTTTCTTGATCTTGTTAGATATTTATACATTTCTATCAGGTTTTCAAAAAATTTGTATTTAGTAGGCTTATATTTTTATAATTATCATTATTGCTATTTTTATATTGTTCCTTATCTGACTCATTATTGTAACTTATATTTATTTACTATTGTTTAGTGTTGTCGTTTTTCTTTTGATATACTTCATATAATTTTCTTGTTATGAGTAGGTATCACATTATAAAAAATTTAGCTTAATTAAATTTCCATTCTTATGAATAAAATAAGTATTTTACAATTATTATACTTTATTTTCATTTATAGAGTATATTAATATTAACAATAATGATAATAATATTAGTCATAATAATAACGATAATTATAAAGTAATATGCTAGTAATACTAATATTATTTTTCATAATAACTATATTAGAATAGTAGTAATCTTAATGACGACGACAACAACAACAGCAACAACAACAACAATAATAATAGTAGTAGTAGTAGTAGTAGTAATATCATTAATAGTAATACTCATAATAATATTGTGGATTATAATGATAATAATAATCATTAGTGATAATAATAATAATAATTGGTAATAATAATAATTATTAATAATAATAGTGCCATTAATAATATTACTAATTCTATCATTAGTAATGATGATAATAACATTAATAATAAGGATTATAGTAAAAATTATAACATTATTAATAATTTGATCAATAATAATAAATCATTATTTATAATAATAATAGTAGTAGTAATAATAATATTAATGATAATAATATTAACAACATTAACAACGATATAATCATAATAATAAATAAAAGAAAATATTAATAATAATAATTTTAATGATAATATCAATATTAATAAAATATTTTATAGTAGTAATAATAATAATAATAATAATAATAATAATTGGTAGTAACAACAACAACAACAACAACAACAATAATAATATACGGATTAAACAAATTTAATAATTTTTTTTAAAGAATCCACTAGGTACACGGCCAGGTACCAATAGTACTTTTCTAGGTTTCAAACCCAGAATTAATGCTAAGAGATACACGTGAAGGGGGGTACACGACCCCGTATTCAACCCGTGCTCTTCTGTAGATGCCTTCTCCACGCGACATTTGATTTGTTTTGCATGATTTTTCACGTCTAAGTTGTTTCTAATGATTTTTCATGTCCAAGTTGTTTCTAATGTGTTCTTAAATGTTTCTACATGTTATATATATACATATATCATATCAACATGTAGTATAATCCTTTTTATATGAATATAAGAGTGTAATTAGGGTTTTCTTATACTTACCTTGTTTGGACGAATTTTTATTGTTAATCCTTCTCCCTAAGCTTGTTTCGATCCTAGGTGTATAGAAGTATAGTTTAAAATCATGTTTTAACAATTTAAACTACTTGAAACGAATTAACTTACCTTATTCTTCTTTTCCAAGCTTGTAGTTATATTTCAATGGAGTTTGATTCTTTTGTGAGAGTTTATTGGAGTTGTTTTTTGGGTGAGTTCTGTTGCTGGTATTTAAGGAGTTTTTTGTGGTTGCTTAGGGTTTGTTTTGTGTGTATAAAGAGTCTTGTTTGTATGTTCATTATGAAGCTTAATATAGTTATATATATATATAAAGAGAGAGAGAAAGAGAGAGGAGAAGAAGAAGAAGATTGGCTTCTTTCCACGGGAATTTCCTCCAAGATTGCATGTGTTTGCTTTGTGTTTTTGGTGCATTTAATTAGTTTTCTTTGTTGGTTTATTTTCATTGGTTGGTGTCTGTGTTTTGTTGACTTTTAAATATCATAACTTGTGCAAATTGTTGAAGGATTTCGGCTGCAACATCTTCAAGGATATCTCCACCGTACAACCTCACCATTTGCATCAAAATGAAGGAAAAATTATTATAAGATTATTTAATTTATTAATTATCAAATTTTAAGGTAGTTTATTAAGCTAAACAAGTACAAATATGACAATTATTCAAGAGTTTTATCTCCAAAAATTTATACAGGATTTAAATTTTTTTTTTTAGATTATTATTGAGTTCAACTTTAGGTTTAAAGTTTACGCGATTAATTATTTTTAGGTTTTATCTCACCCGATTAGGGTTTCCTAAGCTTAATTGGTGAATTTTTGTTTTAGGCTCCAATATCTTAAGAATACTCTAATTAAAACAATGGTGTTATCCAAATATTTATTTGGAGTCTAGATTATTAGTTATACATCTGTTTATGTTTTTATCGTGTATTTATAATCCTAATGGTTTATCTTTAGGGTGTTGTTTTTCTAACTATAAGTGTAATTGGTTATTTACTCTTTATCGCACTTAATATTTTAGCCAAGTTATTCTTATATCTTGAGTTTTCGATACCTATTATGAAATCCTATTGGTAGTATTTAATACTATCTAGGAATCTTTGCTTTAGGATTTAATACTATATATAGGCTCATTACTACTCATAGTTTTATTCTAAAGTTTTTGTTGAGTTCAATAGTAACCATCTATTTTCTATATTTATATTTTATCTATTTTTACTGGTATGAAAAATTCTTAGGGTTTACATGTATGGCCTTCATTCTCTTAGGTGCAAAACAATTGGTAGAGGAAGTGAGGCCCCGTGCAAGTAATCTATTTAGAGTATGTAGTTTACCCATCCAAGCCATCCAAAGAAAGAAGGCATGTCTTGGAATGGTGATTTTATTCTAGACTATTCTAGTCCATGTTTCACAAGTAAGAGGGTGGTTGAAAGATCATACGCTGATTTAATGGAAAACTTACCTGAAGGAGAGTGAACCCATGATAGTTCATTAGGGAGGAGCAAGTTTGGAACAATATCAACTGGAATATTAATGTAATTCCATATTAGTCTTTTAGGTTATCTCTATGTATCATTTTGAGTTATAGAACTTGGTTTATCTTCTCTAGGAAGACCAGAATTTGCAATTCCTTAGAGTTAAAGATATTGTCTAGAGGTCCTAGAGGAAGCAAAAGATCTGACCATGGAGAGATTAAAGCCCTATCTCTAAACATCCATTTGAAGGCACCATAGATAAAAGAGCGAAGTTTGAGTATCTTTTTCCAACTCCAAGAACAAGTAGAAGGAGACTACATTGTCTAAAAACCATGACCCTTTAGGAAAGTTGCATGAATCCAATATACCCAAATTCCTCTAAAACCATCTCCATAAACATGCCAAATGCGCTTATCTAAGCAGCCTTATTCTAAATGTCTAGATTTGGAAAACCCATTCCACCAGCGTCTTTAGGCTTGCAAACCACCTCCTAATGTACCTTAGCCTTTGTAGAGATATTTGGCCCACTACTCTATAGAAAATTTCTCAATTTTTGTTCCATACTTCTCACAATTGCTTAAAGGAGTAGGGAAATTAAAGCCTGAAAAACCTTAATCGAGAGCAAAATTGATTTCAAGAGCTAAAGTACACCTACCTACGACAAAAATTTCGAAGACCAAGAGCTTACTCTTACTAAGATCTTATCATGGAGTGCCTCACAATCTACTTTCTTCAACCCAATAGAAATTAGTGGTACCCCCCACACCTAAAAGGCAGAGATCCTTATTTAAAATTGATGGTTTAGGTTATAAGGTCTTTTTGTTGTTAGCTCATATTATTAAAGAAAATGAAGCTCTTCTCATCGTTAGCATGAAGACTTGACATATTAAAGAAACAATGTAAAGATCCTTATATTAGGGTAATAAACTCCACTTTACCTTTAGAGAAAATCAATAAGTCATCTGCAAAACAAAGATGGGTTAACTTAATAGTATTACATCTCTAGTGGTATGAAAAGAGGGGATTCAAGGCCATTTTCCTCATAATTCTAGAAAATGACTTCTATGCCAATAACAAAAAGATAAGGAGATAGTGTGTCTCCTTATTTGATTCCTTGTTTGTTAAGGAAGAAACCAACAAGTTCTCCATTCATGTTAATGGAAAAATTCGTTGTAGAAATGCATTATTCAACAAGTTGGCGGAAGTGGTTAGGAAAATTCATGCTCTCCATCACTCTAAAAAGGAAACTCCAATTTATTTTAGCATAAGCTTTATGTATATCTGCTTCCATTGCACATTTTAGGGGTCCTGTAGAGTTATGATAACCAACAACTAATTCTTATGCCATGGAAATGTTACGTGTGATATTCCTACCTTACACAAAAGCTGCATGTTCCTTCCTAATGAGAGAGGGCAGTACTTCCTTCACGATTTTGAAGGTAGCCTTATAAACAACATTGAAACAAGAAATGGGTCAAAAGTTAGCCATTTTGAAAGGATTTACAATCTCTAGCACCAAAGAGATGAGTGTGTTATTAACCTATTTGATTTACAATCTCTAGCACCAATGATATACCAAGAGGCCTCGAAAAATTTTGCTCTAAAGCCATCAAGGCTAAGCGCTTTGTCATTTGCTTGGGGAAGAAAGTAATGTGTACCTCCTCATCTATAAAGGGAGTGTTAGTTTCACAATCTAATCATTTGAAAACTTAGAGTGACATGATCTTTAAGTCTAAAGAGGTCTAAGTGAGATTCTGGTCATCAAACAAATTTTAAAAGTAACTCACAGCTTCTAACTTGATGAGATGATTTCCACAAGCCTCACTACCGTCTCCACAAGTGAGGCTGAATAGCACTCTTATTGTGATGATTAACGATGGCTTTATGGAAGAAAGCTGTATTCTTATCCCTAATTTTAGCCACTTAACTCTTGATTTTTGCTTGAAGAAACTTTCTTCAGCTCCTTTTAATAAATAGTATCTTTGAAATGGCTTATGCTCATCCTCTATGAGGGAAGGATTGCCTTGGGAAAGGATAGTAGATTGGATGGACTTCAAGTAATCTTTTTCATGCTTTACTCTGGAAGAAATGTTTGAAAATGTAGACAGATTCCACTTTTTTAATTCAACTTTACAATACTTAAGTTTAGTCACCACTTGAAACATTTTTTAGCTTAACCTCAATGCTCTAAGCCTTAGTCATCAACTCCTTGAAATCCAGATGGTTTTCCGAGAAGTTGAAAAATTTAAAAGGAAGGCATATGGAGTTGGAACCAAAATCCAAGTGCACAATAGGCAAAGAGTGGTTTGATAAAACAAGGGAAGAAAGGAAGCTTGGGTTCTTGAGAATGAAGATAAAAAAGGGGGAGTTGGAACCAAAATCCAAGCAAATGTAATTTTGATTTCTTACGGTTTCGATGCACTACTCTTTCTACCCCAAATCGACAGAAAATAACTCCTAGCTTATACTTACCTCGAATCCTCGCTTGTTTGGATTGTCAGTTTTTTCTGTCTTAGAATGATATTGGATCAGTATCACTTCGGTTTAGTTAGTTTATGAGTAAAACTGTTGATTTTTTCGGTATTATTTGTATCGGTTCAATTGGAAAATGTCCGTGAACAAACCCACCCCCCCCCCCCCCCCCCCCCCCCCCCCCCCCCCCCCCCCCAAGGTTTTGACATTTCAAGCTGATTCTTTTCTTTTGTTCTCCAGCGTTGCTAGGTGCATTATACAATTTAAATTTCTTAGGATTAGCAGGCAGCTACCAACATTCCTATAATCCAAACTCTTCAGGATTAGTGAGGAGTTACCAAAGTTCCGTGGCCCTTGACAATATTGTATGCTTATCATCTTCATCAATAAAATAGGAATAACAATGAAATCATCCTTACTGCTCTTATAGGATTTAGGATGTTTTTAAACGCTGAGATGGGACATCGGAATGAGATCGCATTAAAATATCTATCCTAAATCCTTCTGCTTACATCTCTGGGCAAGAATGGCTTGCTAACCAATTATATCCAAGCCAGATTTGCCTCATGCCCTCATTGATCTATCTCGATTTCATGTCCCTGTCCCTACCCATAGTAGTTGGCGTTTTTATCGTAATCGGCGCGGTTATTTCATAAATAAAAAGGGTTAGTAGAATTAAGTAACAATGTTTGCATGGTATGCGAAAAGATGAAATCTACATGATTTCACAATAAAAATTAGAAAAAGTAAAAAATAAAAGAGAGAGAAAGTAATTATTTGGAAAAGGTAAATGAAATCGAAAGTGTTTTTCCATTACATATTACAAATGCACCTAGAATTTGTAAAATCAATACTTGCATTGTATGCCTTACGAAACGTAGATGTAGACTTAACTTGGATTTTTTTTTTCTTTTCCTTTTCCTTCTTTAATTAAAAAAAAAATTAAGGAAAGCTGTATCCAACATAAAACTCAACCCACTGCATCAATCTAATTGAAAATTCCAATAAAAAGTATCTGAGAAAAAAAATACAGTTATTAAGTAAAAAATGAAACCTAAAACCTAATTTTTTTTCCTTAAATTAAACTATCAAGTTATCTACCAACTAAGTAATAGCAGTGAAACCCATATTACTGTCAGAATTGTTGAGTTTTTCAAATTTACAGTACATTTAATATAATACCTTTACAGGATGTCTTCATAATTTACGCTTTAAAATAACTGAAATTATGAAATAAAAACCTTTATGAGTGCACATTTTAGGAAATTTAAGGATAGGCATAATAACCGTGTAATAATTTAGTAATAAATGTGCAAACACAGCAGTTGAGATGGCGAGACTGCAATTACTCTGAATATTTAGTATATTTTAAAAGGAAGGGATTCACTGAAAACCATTCCTTTACCTAATGCCACAAGAGAGGAGTTGTAGCACCAAACTATGATGGAAATACAACTATTAAGAATGAAGCACGAGATCTAGGACGGTCAATGAAAGAGTACTACCTCTGCAAATGACATATTAGACAATGTTTGGGAATAAAGAGCCAGGAGCATGCTCTTTTGTCAAGGCAGATTTGAATGACAAATTGAAGCAACCATGAACCAGGAAATCATTTAACAAGCACTATTGTATTCAACTAGACCGTGCATGACCGTGCAGGTATGGTCCTTCATATTTTGCATAAAGAAACCACCTTGTTTTCCTGATAGCAGTACGCTCCCTTACGGTGCACTCAATTTAATTAATCGCAAGCCAAAATGCAGGTAGAACCTGGGAGCCTTCAATGAAGAGAGTACATTTAAATGGAAAACTTTATGCCTTCGTCGTCCGCAGAAGTGCCCTTGAAGATAGCAAGCTTTCCTTTGTTTTCAAGTAGTTTCAGAGCCCGCAAAAGGATAGTACGGTCTATGCCTTGAAGCTCTGAAAAAAGAGTTGAATATTGACTAACATTCGTCAAAATGTTTGCAAATGAAGCGCATTATTAACAATTTTGTAACATTGCTAGATCAAAAAAAGTACGAAGCAAAGAATACAAGTCCGTGAGAAAGAGATGACTTCAAAAAATAGAAGTGAAATGTATCTTCTTCTTCTTCTTCTTTATATTCTTTTAATAATAATATTTCCGAGTGAATTGAAGAACAGTCAATGAAAGATACAAAAGGAGTTGACACCGTGAACTGTACCCAAATAAGCAGGCAGAATTTACCTGTTCCTCGAGTCTCAGGTCCTGAACGTAATTCCTCAACTGTCATTACACCATCTTCCAGTCCATTATCTTTCACCTAATGGGACATGAATGAGACCATGCATACTGATATGAATGAAGTTGCATTCACTTACAAAGTTTACAATGATATCAGCCCAGTCTTGGATGCGGTGCCACAGAATGAGACACTTCCTGTGCCCTTTATCTAACCATTCTGCCCGTCCTAATAAGTCAAAAAGAAACTAAAGATTGGAGGCCAAAATACTAAATTCTGCGACACAAAATTGCTAAACATGTTCCTAGTGTAATATGAAAAAATGTGACATATGTAAGGAGACTGAGTTTTGTACAGACCTTCTGAAACTAAGGCTGAGAGGAAAGCTCCTCTGGCTTCATGGTTAAGAGATCCTGCACTATCAGACAATAGAGAAACTGCTAATTTCCATAATTTTATTGCTAGTAAGTTCAAGCCTCCATAGCTTGTATACAACTAAAATTTTATAAGTAGAATTAAGGTACAACCAACAGAATTCTATTCTGACAAATAAGATTACTTTCAAAAGAACCCATAGATCAATATAATGGGAGAATCTTTTCATGAATGATGGCGACAAGCTTGCAAGAAAACTATAGAGAGAGAGAGATAGATATTCATCTGAAATAGAGAAAAATCTTGCTACCAAAAGATGGCTTCTACTACCATCATATTCCCAAATCCCAGGTCCTATGTTATTCAGAAACTCAAATTATGGTGATTAAACCAAGATAAAAATAATTTCCCCAAATTGAAATCCTTGATAGAACCCAGTACTGAAAGATGAACAAAATCATGTAACCAATCACATCCATTTCATGGCACACACAGGAGAAGACAAAAGCAAATTAAACGACTACAATCTTCTTTTGTCTCAGTTTTGCCCTCTTTTTATCATCTTCATGCTTTGACCTTCCTTAGCCTCTTTCAGTATTCCATAAGTACCCTAATAGGCATAAATTACCCATGATTTCCTAATGATATGAAGTACAATTTAGTGCTTGTTTAAAAAATTTATTCAAGAATAGGTAATTTTAATTAATACATATATACATTTCAGGTGATATTGGAACATATCGAAGACATTTAAAGGGATTAGAGAAGAATTTCACTAAGACTTACCCAACGGAGTGAAGATAGACCAACATGGGACCATTCACGGATGTGAAATGGAGAAGTTAAATTCACAAAAGCCAGTAAGGGCAACTTCATGCCCATGATTATTGAAAATTCAACTCTAGAAGCTTCTAAGGTCAACATCATGCTTGTGATTACTAGTGATTGAAGGAATTTCAAAGTCCAGAGGCCACTAAGGGCAATATTACGAGTGTGATTCATGAAAAATTTGAGATCAGAAGCTTCTAAGGGCAATATCATGCCCGTGATTCACCGTTTCCAAGTGATTGGACTCTACCAAGGTCAATTTTGAGGCATGAATGTCAGTGTCATTTGAAGACATATTTTCTGGACTTTTCCTTAAACAATATAATTAATAGGTACTATATGTGAATAGTCGCTTATATTCATTTCTAACTTTTAGGAAAGTGTGTTGGATATAGAAAGCAAGACACCCGTTCAAGCAAAGGACGAATCAACACACTTATCCACATCTATAGCAATTCATGCTTTGTAACCTTTGTGAGAAAAGAGTGTCCTTGTGAGTTTTCTATATCATTGAGTGTTGTATTTTGTAATTTTTTCGGAAGAACTCAAAAGAGAGAAGATGAAAATCGCTGTTCGTATTTATTGTAAAGATTTCTACCATTATAATTAAAAAGGGGTTTTTCTTCTATCACTTCTCTATGTCTATTTCTTTGTTATTTTTGTATTTTGTCTGCGTTGATTTTTGTTTTATCATGTGTGAGTAGTAAATTAAGGCTTGCAACATCATACTAGCATGAACTTACACTTGAACTTGTTAATTCCTGATAATTGTTAGTTTTTAGTGAATTGAATTAATGACTCTAAGGCTGGTGTAGTGCACCACACGAAGTTCAAAAAAAAAAAGGGACAAATTTTGATGGAATATGTCAAAAGACAATTCCACTGAATAGATCTAATTCACTAGAATGACTTACTCTTGATAATAGAGATGTTATTAGAAAATTTGCTGCAATTTCATGAGATTCAATATAATGCTATGATGATAACGCGGTCTTAATTGGCTATTAAATTAGAAGAGATTCTATTAGACACAATTAAGACTAGGAGTAAGTGATTCCAAAAAGAATGCTTATAAATCAACAATTTACTGTAGATAGTGATTATTATGATGAAATCTAATAACTTATGCAATATAGTGAAGCAAGTCAGCTGTTAATTGTGATATTTTGAATTGTTTAATTGTGCTGGTTGTGATTCGTTTGATTAGTGTAGCTTAGTTAGTAAACTTAATATTAAATTACCCTATAAATTGACTTGCTAAATAATAGGGAGATTACTTAGTACTAGTGTTTGCAATATTCTCTATGGAGACAACCCTATATTCTGTCCCATACTATAAAACAATAGGTGCACTTACTTGTCAAAATAGGGTTAGGAATAGGATTATAGGTTATAAATATTTAAAACTCGAAAGCTATAAAAATGGTCGATTAAGTTTTTGGCGCTATTGCTAGGAAACGGCATCACTAGGAAATCTAAAATTGTTGTGCATCTAGCTTTTTTTTTTTTTTTTGGTTCATTTTGTTATTTTGAAATCTTGTGCTGACATTAACTTATTTGCTGATTTGTAGTTTTATGACCCAAAGTAACACCTCCAAGCTTGCTGATTTCGATCCTGAACTTGAGAGAACGCTCAGGAGTAATTTCAAAAAGATCAGAAAAATTATTGAAATGTCACCTTCCTGTATTAGAAGAACAAAAACAAAGTCTTCAACAATGGAAAATATAGTTGGAGACACTCTAGCAGCTAATGATGCCTTGAACCCGAATGTTGGACTAGAACAAGCCCTACCTCTAAATGCAAACCTACCATTACCTAAGGGGAATGGGAATGGGAATGAAGTGCCCTCAAGGAATGAGCTAAGAATCAATTTGCCTGCGGCTCAAAGGACAATGTTGGATTATTGTAGGCTTAACTTAGATGGGACTAACTAGAGCTGGACAAATGGGCTATGGCCCGCGGGCCAGCCCGTTTAACCCACTTTAAAAACGGGTTAGGGTCGGCTTTTTTTAGCCCGTTTAAAGTGGGTTAATTTTACCCAACCCACTTAACCCGGGGCCAAAGTGGGCTAGCCCGCGGGTTAAGTGGTTGACCCACCAACCCACTTTTTAAAAAAAATAAATAAATAATATATAGGGTAAATATGTATTAATGAAGGTTATTCTTGAGATTTTTTATACTTGAGATTAAATTTATGTGTTAATTTTAACAAAGAATGACAAATTGATGCACATGCACCATAAAATTTTATAAAATATATTATTGTTTTAAATGAAATATATCTAATAAGTTATTTAGAAAACTTATTTTTATATAAAAATAATTAAAATAATAATGAAATAATCAATTAATATAATAAACATTAAAAACTCTCTTTTTTATTATATATATCTTATTTAATTAATATAAATAAGTTAAATGGGTCAACTTGGCCCATTTAACTCACAAAATATGTAAGTGGGTTAAAAGGGTCAAAAAGTGGGCTGGCCCGTTTAACCCACGGGCTAAAGTGGGTTGGGTTAGGGTTAGGCAATTTTGGCCCGTGGGTTAAACGGGCTAAAAAATTTTGGCCCGTTTAACCCACTAGTCAAAGTGGGCCGGGCCGGGTTGGCCCGTTTAACCCACTTGCCCACCTCTAGGACTAACACCAATATTGCTAAACTATAGGTTATAGCTGATACAAGACAGTTTACTCAAATAGAATCCGAGTACACAAAAGCTATAGAAACTATGAAAGCTCACTTTAGAGGTTAGAGCTTACCATCAACAGTATGGCCAGCCAGCTCTTAACAACCTCCCACTTTCAAAAATCAATCTAACCGAATTTTTCTTCCCCCCTCTCTCCTCTTTATTTCTGACTTATATAGGCACACTCCCTAACTAACTTGTCCAGCTCACCACTAACAAAATATCCTAACAAACATATACTAACAACAGAATATACTAACAAACATATACTAATAACATTTGTTACTAACAGAATATACTAACAATGCTTTATTTGCTATCTTTATTTATCTATTCCCATGTATTATTTTTCTCTTCTCCTATAGACCTGCATTATAGGTCTAGATCGCCCTTCTTGACTCGTATCAATACCTCCTCCGGTAGAATTGTCCTTGTCCTCAAGGACAAAAGTAGGAAATTGACTACAAATAGCGTTGTATCTTCCCAAGTAGCAGCTGAAGAAGGAGAATCAGACCAGTGAATTAACACTTGAGGAACCTCCACCCCTTCCCGAACATCATAACGGCGGCCCAACACACGGAGAGGATAAGGACCATCCTCAGCAACATCAAACTCCTCATCAGTAGGCAAATCAGCCACCACAGGAAAAGATCCATGAGAACGTTTCAACAAGGAAACATGGAAAACAGGATGCAACTTGCAATTGTCGGGCAGCTGTAATTGATAGGCCACTTGTCCAATCCGACGAATAACTTGATAAGGACCATAAAAACGAGGAGCTAGCTTAGAAATAGGTTTAGTTCCCATCCTCGTCTGTAGAGCTGATCTAAGTTTAAGAAAAACCCAATCACCCACTGCATACTCCACATGCCTACGGTGTTTATTGGCTGCTGCACAATTTCTCAGCTGAGCTCTCTCCAGATTACCACGTAGCTGAAGCAAAATCTGATCCCGAGAACTCATAGCCAGCCGCAATTGCTCATTCCATACTTCCTTATGGACATATATAGGTATAGCTGGAGGTGGGCGACCATAAACAACCTCAAAAGGAGTCATTCCCAATGAAGTATGAAAAGAAGTGTTATATGCAAATTCTGCCCAACTAATCCACTTAGCCCAAGTATGAGGCAAATCGGATGCAAAACATCTCAAATAACACTCTAAACAACGATTTAAGACCTCGGTTTGGCCATCCGTCTCCGGATGATAAGCGGAACTAAAGTGCAAACGTTTTCCTTGTAAAGTAAAGAGCTCTTGCCAAAATCTACTAACAAAAAGTGGATCACGATCACTAACAATGGTTTGAGGAAACCCATGAAGTCTTACAATTTCCTTCATGAAAAGCTCAGCTACTATGCGAGCATTATAAGGATGTTTAAGTAATATGAAGTGACCGTATTTAGAAAAACGATCCACCACCACAAAAATAACATCAAAGCCTCTAGAACGAGGTAAACCCGAAATAAAATCCATGGAAATGTCATTCCAAATAGCAGTAGGAATAGGAAGTGGGCTTAACAACCCAGCTGGAGCTAAATTCTGAATTTTATTCCTTTGACAAACAGCACATTGAGCTACAAAGGTTGCAACATCTTGCTTCATCCCCACCCAATATAGATGCTGAATCAATCTTTTATATGTCTTGACAAAGCCCGCATGACCCCCAACAAGCGAAGAATGAAACTCATGCAAAAATAAGGGTACCCAAGTAGACTTAGCAGGAATCACTAACCGATTGTGATAATACAAAGTATCTTGGACCAAATGAAACCCCCGACCTGCTTCTTTCCCTTCCTTCAACAGATTAACCTTAGTAGCAAGAAAACTGTCATGTAAGACAGCAGTGCGTATGGCATCCATATCGGTCCAAATGGGACCTGAAATGCCAGCCAACATAATGTCATTCACTTGGCCATCTCCAAATTGTCTTGACAAAGCATCAGCTGCGCCATTCTCCGTCCCAATTTATATTGAATCTCAAATTCGTATCCCAATAACTTCGCTAACCAATGTTGTTGGTTAGGAGTAGTAATCCTTTGGTTCAACAAATATTTCAAACTCCGCTGATCAGTTCGACAATGAACTTCCTTCCCAACAAATACGGCCGCCAATGATTGATAGACAAAACTAAGGCCATTAATTCCTTTTCATAAGTAGACTTCATCATATTTCTATCCGAAAGAGCCTTGCTAAAATAAGCAATAGGTTTGGCATTCTGCATTAGGACAGCACCAATGCCTGTTCCCGAAGCATCACACTCAATAACAAACTGTTGAGTGAAATTGGGCATAGCCAAAACCGGAGCATGTGTTAAAGCATGCTGCAAGACCGAAAAGAAGATAAAGCCTCCTCACTCCATTCAAAAGCATCTTTTTTAGAAGATTAGTGAGTGGTCTGGCTATTTGCCCATAGTTAGCAATAAACTTCCGATAGTACCCCGAAAGGCCTAAAAAACCACGGACAGCTTTTAAAGTAGAAGGAATAGGCCAATCCAATACAGCTTGACTTTACTCGGATCAACAGACACTCCTGCAGCAGAAATAATGTGTCCTAGATACTCCAAAGAAGCTTGGCCAAAAATACATTTTTTTTTATTGGCAGTGAATTGATGCTGTTCCAGCAACCCCAATACTACTCTCAAGTGCTGTAAATGTTCCTCCATAGTAGTACTGTACACCAATATGTCATCAAAGAAAACCAAGACAAAGTGTCGTAAATGAGGACGAAAAATGTCGTTCATAGTAGACTGAAATGTGGATGGGCATTCGTAAGCCCGAAGGGCATGACTAAAAATTCATAATGCCCTTGGTGTGTTCGAAAGGCGGTCTTGTGAATATCCGCTGCATGAACACGAATTTGATGATATCCGGCCTTTAAATCGATTTTAGAAAAAACAGTAGCTCCATACAACTCATCCAACAACTCTTCAATGACCGGAATGGGATATTTATCCGGAATAGTAGCAGCATTTAAAGCCCTATAATCCACACAAAAACGCCATGACCCGTCTTTCTTTTTTACTAGAATAACAGGGCTAGAAAAAGGAGAACAACTATCTCTAATAATACCCGCAGCCATCATCTCTTTGACCAATCTCTCCACCTCATCCTTTTGAATCTGCGCATATCTATAAGGGCGGACATTAATCGCATTAACTCCCTCCTTTAAAGGGATACGATGGTCAGAATCCCGAATAGGAGGAAGAGTAGTAGCTGTAGCAAAAACGTGGTCAAACTCAGCCAACAAGGCTGTAATGCGCGTATCCACATGGCTTGCATCAGTAACAGAATCAGTCACATCCAACCTCCACAAAACACAACCTACATCTTCAACACTCAAAAATTGCAAGGATTTAACAGTAGTAGAGGTCTTATGTAACGTTGGATCACCACACAATTTAACCTCTCTCCCTTCAAATGGTATTTTCATAGTCATTAAATGCCAATCTACTTTGATTTCACCAAGAGTTTTCAGCCAAGCAACTCCCAGAATCAAATCAATATCGCCTAAGTCCAACACAAAGCATGTAACACGTATTTGAATATCTCCAATGCTCAACAGCAAATGCTCACAAAGGCCACTCGAATGAATATGCTGGCCATCTCCTAACGCAACAGAAAACAAAGGAGTAGGACTTACTTGTAATAGGAGATGCTGAACCAAACGACGAGAATGAAATTATGACTCGCTCCGCTATCCACCAAAATAACAATTTCCTTACGCAATAACACTCCACGGAATTTCATTGCTCGAGGACCATTAAAACCATTCAAGGCCAACAAGCTTAAAGCCATAGGAGAATGACTCTGCGCCTCATCTCTAATAGCTTTCCTTGGACTACCACTCTCCATTAAAGCCACACCATCATACAGGGCTCCATCATCTTCAAGAATAATCAATCGTAAAGACTTATTCGGACATTGGTGATTAGGAGAATATGGTTGATCACAATGAAAACACAATCCGCGTTTCTTTTTATCTAAGTACTCAGGATATGTCATCTGCTTAGACATGTTTCGTGGTGGAACTCTTGGGGGAACAGATGAAGTAACTGTGGATGAAGGAACACGTGATGTCATAGGACCAGGAGATAAAGAAGCTGTATCACTCAATTTCTTATCCAGAAATTGAAGTACCTTCCCAGGAGAAGAAGGACGTCCCCATGAAGAACGTTCAGACGGAAAACTGGACGATTGAACCGAAGTACGAGCAATCGAATTTGTGCGAGAATTAGGAAAACTCGATACAGACCTAGGAGGCACAGAATCACCTCGTGAAGAACTCAAAGAAACACCATCACGACCACGATGTAAAAAACAAACACCGAACTCGAATTCTTGTTCAATATGGAAAGCTAAATCCATGGCTTCCGCCAATGAGCTAGGTTTCAACGTTTTGACACGAAGTAAAATATCATCGCGCAATCCACCAAGAAAATAGCCGAGAAGTTGCAATTCAGTCATATCCGGAGCTTGTGAAGTAATTGCTTCAAAATCATCAATATAAGAAGTAATAGTACTAACTTGCCGTAGGGTTGATAAACTCTCGTAAGGATTGAGAGCTGAATAACCTCCATACCGCAGCAATAATTCGCGTTTCAACGTAGGCCAGTCCAAACGAGACAGCCGCCGTTTCAACATCTTGAACCAATACAAAGAACGACCCGCAAACACATGGAAGCAAGAGGAACTTTGCGATCGGCCGGAGTACGATGTATCTCAAAATATTGTTCCACTAAAGTAATCCAGTGAACAGGTTCGAATCCATGGAATTCCGGTAAAGAAATATTCTCCGCATTACGTTTGTAATCCTCGTCATTAACACACATCTCATCAGTTGCCATCTTATCCGGCGCAATTGGATCCTTATCAGTCGGAATCGAGCTGAAGAAGTTCCCGCCGATCCATTCAACGGTGGAGAACCGCGACGCTCCTGTAATAACTCCTTGAGCAACGATTGAAGTGTAGCAATAGATCGATCGAATTTAACATCCATCGAATCGAGTTTCGCAACTGAATCACAAAGTTGCTGCTGCAAATCGGCGACCGAAGAACGCATTTCTCCACTAATTTCTTTCAGTTCCTTCTCAACCGAATCCATCCGAGATTCCATTCGTGTCATGATTACACGAGAAGCCACAGACGGCGCCAATTGATACAAGACAGTTTGCTCAAATAGAATCCGAGTACACAAAAGCTATAGAAACTATGAAGCTCACTTTAGAGGTTAGAGCTTACCATCAACAGTATGGCCAGCCAGCTCTTAACAACCTCCCACTTTCAAAAATCAATCTAACCGAATTTTTCTTCCCCCTCTCTCCTCTTTATTTCTGACTTATATAGGCACACTCCCTAACTAACTTGTCCAGCTCACCACTCACTACCTAACAAACATATCTAACAAACATATACTAACAAACATATACTAATAACATTTGTTACTAACAGAATATACTAACAATGCTTTATTCTATCTTTATTTATCTATTCCCATGTATTATTTTTCTCTTCTCCTATAGACCTGCATTATAGGTCTAGATCGTCCTTCTTGACTCGTATCAATAGCAAATAATTTTGAGATCAAGCCAAGTTTGATACAAAATGATCCAACAATGTGTCCAATTTGATGGTTTCAGCGACGAAGATCCCGACACCTACCTGTGGCAATTCTTAGAAACATGTGATACATTCAAGGTGTTATATATGCGTTGATACATTTTTCATCATTATTATTGTTGCATGCATTGTATCAGTTAGTTTTAATGATTATAGTATAGTGCATGTTTCTCCTACATGAAAATCTATGAACCCTAAAGGTTTGAAAATTTCAATTCATAACAATAGAAATTAGGGCTTTTGTAAAAACTATGTTATTTTGTGAATAATTAGTATTGCGAGGCATATATATTAGAATTTTGTCAAGAATTATTGCACAAATGTTGTCCCCCTCTATTTTGATCAATGGTACACACTAGTGGCTCGTTCACTCGTTGATTAAATAAGGCTGTAATAATAATACCATTACGAGAATGGAATAGAGTTGTAATAAGATTTTTCTTTATTATTTTCTATTAAATTATGATATTTGAAAAAAAGACAATTCCAACATGGAATTGGTATTAATAGTTTGAATAAAGAATGGCTATTCAATATTTTGTGTAATAGAGATTCATTGAGAATCGCTCTAAATACCGTAATAGCTATTCGTAAGGAATAAGTCAGTAATGAAATTGCAATTATAGTGAAGTGAACAAGCATAAGTGTTTATTTGAAATCTTGTACGGTATGAAAGCTACTCTATGTTTGTGCTATGAAGGTCAATCACATTTTTGTTTCATAATAACATTTAGTTTCTAATTGTGTGATAAACCATTGTTGCACTGAGAACACCATTGATTAGTGTTGTACAAGCATGCTATACTATTCTGTGCATTATTTATATCAACTAGAAGCAAGTGTGATTCAGAATTTTGATTGGTTTTATGATAAGTTGTTGATAAGATTGTATCGGCTTAAAGCTTTCATGTATATTATTGGGCCTATGCTGATCTAAACATATTGGGTCATAGTGGCCAAGATCATACTCACTTTCAATTGCAGGATTTGAGAACAATGGGAACTCGTCTTCCAATCCAATCACAAATACTTCTGTTCTAGCATAATCAAGGATCAATTCTTTCCATAGTTTTATCTGCTTCTCCCGAGTGTCTCTTACTGGTTGCAAGCTGGAGAATGAACCGAAAAATAAGCATAATAACATAGCAAGTATTGAAATGATCGTAGCAAAAAATTGAATACATGAATTGCATACTATCCAAATAAGAAAATTACATTATAAATTTTCTTCAAAGTATAGTTTAATTAACATCTAAACCTATATTTTTAAGGATGCAACCAAAATTGCTAGCAATCAAGAGAGCAACAGGAATGCCAAAGCAACTTCGTGACAAGCATTTGAAAATTTTTGTTTGTGCAAGTATTTTAGACAAGGCAGTCATCCATCATCCTTCTTTCTTCCCTACATTACAAATTTTCTTCATTGTATAGTTAATTGACATCTAATCCTATACTTTTCACTGGCCCAAAAAAAAAAACGTATATTTTTCAGGATGCAACCAAAATTGCTAGCAGATCAAGAGAGCGAGAGAAGTACCAAAGCAACTTTATGCCAAGCATTTGAAAATTTGTGTTTATGCAAGTCTTTTAGCAAGGCAGCCATCCATCATTCTTCTCTCTCCTACCCCCCGCCTCCTCCTCTCTCCCTCTTCCTATGGTGCTAACCATATGCATGCCAGGGTGGGTAATAGAGGGGTTTAACCATAATTAGTCTAGCAATGTCTAGATTCATCACTCATCCTATAAGACCTCATACACCGGTCAAATCTGCCTTGCACTATAAAGATCATCACGAGAAGTAGGCTTGTGTGGGAATTGAACTTGGGTCATGTTGTTTTGATCCCAACTTTATATACTAGGCTGACACTTTGGAGTTAGTACCCTATGAATTGGTTTGAAAGAGAAGAAAATGTCATCTTCTACAAATTACAGTGCTAATATCCTTTTTGGCACAGAACAACTCACCTCAACTCATACATGTCACCTTGTATATTTAGGAATGTGCCAAAGATATACAAGAGAAGGCGGTATTAGGTTGATAATGACTCCATAGACATGGAACTCCTTGACTCCTCTAATAAAGGAGTCCTTCCTTTTGGATAAACACTTTTAACTAATTGACCCAAGAAATGCTGCCCACTCATAACATAAACATAGGTGGTAAGCAATGAACTGAAGAGATGAATATCAGAAATATTTTTGAAATAGGAAACAAAATTATAGTTATTTTATGCATTTAGGAGATATTGTTCGATTAGTTTTATTTCATTTGGCAAACAATAGAAATAAGTGTTTCACAATATTAATACACAAGCAAGAAAACTAAAATTTGTCTAGTTAGTGTTAGGTATAAACTGAGATTAGCAAGCAGCTAAACACGATAAAGATCCAAAAAGTGCACCTCCCCCGTGCTAAAGAAAATAGTGTAGGAGGAATAGTAAAGCAACATTTGGTCCATCAAGAGGTTGTACTGTACTATCTTTAATCCAACAAGGCAACTGAATCTGAGGGAAAAACATATTCCATTCAGATATCTATGCAGGTGTGGTATTCACCTCCTATATCAATAAGGAAAAGCCATCTCAGTATCCTTGCAAAAAGAGTGGCTATTGTAAGGCAGTAATCTAGGTCCACATTCAGAAAACTACGTAGCCGTAGCCTCTTTATAGATATGTTCTTTAAGTACAACTGGAATCAGAGTTTCAGAAAAAAAAATTATCAAATGTAATAAACCCAAACTGAGGTATCATGCTTCTGCAACTGGAGCTGCTGAGGGTAGAAAATATTAGTCAATGAATGAGTTGAAGAATTTACATATGAATCAAGTATAATAACAAGCTCAGGGCAGTGTCTAAAAAGCTCATATTATTTTTACAATGATAGGCTCACATTCTTGTAGGTGCAAGTTTAACAGCTTTCCAATGCACATCCTTCCTTTCTGAAAAAGTTATTGCATGCATAAAGCACTAATTTCTGCTGAATCCATTGAGCTAAGGAGCTGAAAACAGCTCATGCATGAACCCAATGGTAACCTTCTTTTATTAACTTACCCTTCAATTTAGCCCAAACCTTTTCATCAATGTTGAAAACTGCAGCATAGAAAGTTTGTCCCGATGGTGATTAATTACACATAGCTTTTCAACTATGGACCCTAATAAGAGCCGTTAAATTTGCATTGCATCATACAATCAGACTCATGATATATTAAATCATAAGTTCAGTCCCCTAACAAAAAAGCTATGACAGGGCCACTGGTGAAAGATATAAGACAATAAAAGTTGAAATGGACCTGAAAAAGTAAATGGTATTGACAAAAATTCTGTAAATGGAACTAAAGGATCGCACAAGATTTTATGGAGATATTAAACAAGATGATATGTATTAAATACCAAGATGCAGATATGGCCCCAAAAAATGACAACTTTAGAAACTTCCCCTCCATCCCAAACCCCCCCACCCTGCATGCGCGCACTTGTGTAAAACATTGCAGACAAGATGAGAAGGAATCCACCCATTAGCCATGTCTGAAATGTTATGAACAAGGAGAAGTGTGAATCTTTTAGGGGGGTAATCTTCCATTACAGATTGAAGAGACACTCATTAAGATCTATTATACGTGAACTGGTACCCTCCCTTGGTTCAGTTTCATTAAATAGTGCAGTTGTAATTGTCAATAAAGGCAAGTTTGTATCCTTAATGCATTTATCCCAAATTGATCTTAAAAGAAATACTAAATACAATGGGTAAAAAGCTAAGAAATTACTGAAATTAATTCAGTATTAAACAAAAGGAGTTCAGGGAATTACGTAAAATATGGTGGATAATTGAAGAAAGGTGGTAGCTTGAAATCACCCAAATTCTGCATCTCACTTGTGCTTGTCCTGAAAAACGAAACTTCTATTACAACCCTGCCAAGAAGAAAACTCACAAAAAGGTGAACAGACCCTCAGCTTAGGTGATTTAAGCTAACAGTTTCCAATTAAGGCAGAAGCCCATATACCACTTTAGGTTTATCATGTACTTCAATCTTCAAAACACCCAACTTTTTTATACAAAACACGGGTTGATGCCCGCGCTAAATGGCATTACTGTGCTCAGCTAGCAAACCATTCAAACAATAAATTTTAATTTAACATCCACTTGCAGGCTCCAGTTGCATCACCGGTAGACGATAAAAGTACGAGAACCCTAATCACTTGATGAACAGCTTTTATACAAAATAAGCTAATCATCTATAAAATTTATTACGATCCAATTCTTTTCAGCATAAAAGTTATGTTTAATCAAATATAAAAATCATAAAAGTGAGTCTTGCACGCGAGAACGGTACTGTTTCTCCACCTTCAAACCGTCTCTAACTGAACACCAAAAAAACCACCTAAAATTTTCCAAAAGCGGAAGCTAGTTTATTCAACTAATTAAACAAATTTTAGACCTACTCTTTCTCCAGCAAACTAAGTCTTTATTTTTTTTCCTCCCATTTACCCAATTTCAACCAGTAAAGCTATTGTTTTCAAGTGACAAAACAATTAATTCAATAATCAAGATATTGCGAACAATTTTTTAAATGATGAAGTACGATAAGAAGACAGACAAATTCGATCAGATTCTCAAAATTAACGGATTTTCCTGGGGAGGAAGGGGAGGCAGAGTTAACGCAAGATCATGTAATGGTTGATTGAAACAGAAAGTAATTGAAAGCAATAGAGTATGCAAAATTTAAATCTACAGAACCGTTCGAGATTAGATGAAATTTTGAAAATCGAGAATCAAAAGAAGTAAATGAATACAACAGCTTGAATTTGACAATAAGCATCACACAAGATTTACAAAGATGGAAACACGACTTACGCGGATGAGAGAGAGTGAATTTGATCGGGGAAGAAACAGAGAGAAAAGGGGGAAGGTGATTTTCTCAAATGGGTATAAACTGCTGAAAAGTGAAAACCTTTCGCTGTCATGTGCCAGCAGAATGCTAAAACCTCAAAAGCCAAAAATACTTTTACCTTTACAGTTTTTTTTTGGCCACTCCTTTACCGTATAGTTAAAAATAATTTTTTAAGTTTGATCTTCATATTGAAGAAAAGAGTTTTAACAATAGAAAAGGGTAGTAAAAAGTTCTAAACTATGTAAAATTCTAACCTACTTTCAGTTGTCATGTAATCATGTTGTGGGGGGTGGAGGAATCCATTGCAAGTATATGCTGGTCGCTAATTATTTGTTGCAGTTCATGCTTTGAAAAATACTTAATACTAGCCCATCAAAAAGATATATAGAATAAAATTTATAAAATGGGGTAATCTGAGAGGGGGGGGAGGGGCGGCGACAAAAGAATCATGTTAATACAAAAGTTGGGATTCTTTAATTTGAAAAGGAAAATAATTGTATAAAAGGAAAATAAATGGAAGGTTTTGTTAAAGCTAAATAGTGAGTAAGGAAAAATGTTGTAAAAGTGGGAAAGATTATTGTATACAAATTTTTTTTTATAAGAAAATATGGAGCCTTAACAAACCGAAAAGTTTTAGCATTGTGATGGTAATAGATTAAAAATTTATATATTACTAATTAATTTATATTTCATGTTATAATTATTCTAGAAAAAGTTTATAAATAGAATTAACATTCTATTCCACTCATATTTCACATAAGATGGTTCTTGAGAAAGTCCTATTATCCGGTCATGTTTTTTAAAGGGATTGTTTCATAGGTTATTTTAACAACTTATATCATACCTAGTTGTATACATACTAAAATACTTAATATATTAATTATTATATTTATTTTAATGGTTATATAATTAAATTGATGATTTCATTTACATGACTATAGAAATTCATATAGCTATTTATATGGTTAGTTTCACCAAGTAGGCGGAAGTAGAGGTAGTAGCCAAGGCGGTAGACAAGAGCTTACTCAATTTCATCTACAACAACATACTAGTAAATTTTGGACTACCTTCTAGCTTAGTCATGGATAATGGCAATTCAACTGCAATGCCATGAAGGACTTTTCCGCTAAGTACATGATCATGCCACACTACACCTTAGTGCCCTTCAAAAGGTCAACAGTAGGTCGGGGCTATAAACAAGACCATCATGGCAAGCATCAAAGCTTGAGTGGACCGCTTTGGTGGAAAGTTGGCAGACGAGCTTCCAAGCATTTTATGAAGGCTTCCAAACCATCAAACAAATGTCAGTAGAAGAAGCTTCCTTTATACTTGCTTTCGGAACTGAGGTTGTACTCCCCATCAAGCTTAAAGTCTTTAACATCTGAGTCTAATCCTTCAACAACATAGTGAATCAGGTCGGGTTACAAGCAAAGCTGGATGTTGTGGAAGAAACTTGAGATCTGATTAGGAAAAGAATGCTACTTACCAACACATAGTAGTCTAAAAACGACGATAAGAAAGTTAGGGACAAAGTATTCAAGCGTGGTGACCTAATCTGTAGAAACTCGAGGTAATGGATTCTAAGGAGGTACAAGGAAAGCTCACCCCTAACTAGGAGGACCTATCGTGGATCAAGGAAGCTTTACGCGATGGAGCCCATTTCCAAGACTTAGAATGCCGACATTTTTTGAAGGCTCTTTGAAGTATAACAATTAACCCTAGAGGAAGATGTATACATCCTCCTCTTCTCAACAACAATTAATAGCTTTGTATAGCTCCCAGAGTAGGATCCAAATTGCATCGAGATTCAATGAAATGAAATTGCAGAGTTTCCACACCAGTTCCTCTCCATACTCATTGGATAAAAACAAGAACTACGTGAACTCCCCTCTGCAGGATCAACCTACCATGGCCATTATGCTAGTGAGCAAGGGACATAAGAGCTGACAAGCTCCACTCTTCTCCATTCTCCAAGTGATAAGGATCATGGTTTACGTAGACCGATCACTTGAGCAAGAGTTAGAGGACTAATGAAATTAACTCAATGGAATATTCTTGATGAATCGAACGATGGTGAGCTAGAGTATCTATAGAGATATTTTGTACACTCTGGTAATGAGCATGATCTAACGTGTTTAAGTGTGGAGAAAAGACATAACTTAAAGGAGATTTTTATTAATATTGAATATCACCCCCATACCCAAGACGATAACTAAAGTGGAGCAAAAAAAAAAAAAAAAAAATCAAATCATAGTGGAGATCACACCTTGCGTCATCCCTTTCATCCAACGTATGATCACAGTAGAGATCACGCTCTATTTCTAAAATTTATTTTTAGTTTTCCATTTTAATTATTCTGATTTTTATGTTCCATTTTTGCCCTAATGAACCTTATATATTCTCACAATTAGGAGGCAAAGGAAGATATAACATATAAAAAACAAAACAATTAAAATAGAAAACTAAAAATAAATTTCGGAGATATGGTGTGAAATTACGCTATCAATCATGGCTATGATTCAGGCTGTGATCTCTTTGATAAAAAAAGAATCTTCAAACAATACTTATCACAAACGTATCAATAGGGATCACAAGCAAGGTCATGGTCATGACATGGACCGTGATCCTCTTGGCTCCTAATTCCCTTCGTAGACAACGTGATTACGGGCTAGATTAAGGGGATGATGCAAGGTGTGATATCCACCATGATTTGATTTTCTTGCTCTGCTTCAATCATTGTCTTGGACTCTTGGGTACTGGTGTGATATTCAATACTGATGAATTTCCCTTGTCTTAGGCATGGGCATGATATTCAATATCTCTTCAAGTTGTATATTTTCCACACACTTAAACACACTAGATCGTGCCTGTTACCAAATTGTATCAAGTATCTTTGTAAACACTTCAGCTCACAATCATCTGGTTCATTAAGAACGATTTGTTGTGCTAAGTTCATCAATCCTCTAGCTTGAGTGATCGATCCAAGTGAACTCTAATCCCCATAGCTGAGTCCGCGAGGGGTCATGGAAACCTACATACTTTTCCCTTATGTGTTGGTTGGGTAACTCTCTCCTAAGGTTAACTCCTATACTCAAAGTCCAGTGGGGGCCATGGAAGCCCATATGCTTCGCCCTCATGTGCTGGTCAGGAAACTCCCTTCTAAGGGTAACTCCCATACTCTAAATCCAATGAGGGTCATGGAAGCTTACGAGTTTCGACCTCATGCACTAGTTGGGCAGCTTCGTCATAAGGGTAATTCTCATACCTTAAGTCCAGTGTGGGTTATGGAAGCCTCCATGTGTTTGGCCTCCCGTCCTAGTCGAATAACCCATCTGTCATTCTTAAGCATAACTCTCATACTCAAAGTCCAAGAGGGCTCATAAAAGCCTAAGTTTTTTGCCCTCATGCAATGGTCAAATAAACTCCCTCCTAAGGGTAACTCTTATTCTCTAAGTCTGACGAGGGTAAAGGAAGTCTACATGCTTCCTCTTCATGTGCTAGTTGGGTAACTCTCTCATAAGGATAACTTTGATAGTCTAAGTTTGATGGGGTCATGGAAGCCTTCGAATGTACTGGTTAGGTAACTCCCTCCAAAGGGTAACTCATATACTCTAAGTTTGATAGGGGTCATGGAAGCCTACATGCTTTGCCCTCATGTGCTGGTCGGGTAACTCCCTTTTAAGTGTAACTCTCATGCTCTAAGTTCAACGGGGGTTATAGAAGCTTATAAGCTTTACTCTCATGCATTGTTCAGATAACTTCTTCTCAAGAGTAACTCCCATACTCAAAGTTTGGTTAAGGTCATGCAAACCTATGTACTTTACCCTCATGCACTGTTCAAGGAACTCCTTCCCTGTAACTCCCATTTTAAGGTCATGCAAACCTATGTACTTTACGCTCATGCACTATTCAAGGAACTCCTTCCCTGTAACTCCCATACTTTAAGTCCGATGGGGGTCATGGAAGCTTATTTGCTTTGCCCTCACGAGTTAGCTGGGTAACTCCCTCCTAATGGTGACTCTTAGTTTGAAGTCCAACTAAAATGTTCTCACAAGGAATAGAAGAGAAAAACCAAAAACATGCATGTACAAAAAAAGAAAAAAAAAACAAGCAAACAAAATAAAAAAGAAGAAAGAAAGGAAAAAAAGGTTGACATCAGAAATAAAAAAAAGTCATGTTGACAAATCTCATTCACTTGTAAACAGTTTACAGTAGTTTTGACATGCATTTCAGTTAGAGACTACATAATCAGAATACGTGAGGATTTTCCTCCACCTCCTCAACGACTAAGTTGATCAACTTAACTCATGTGGTTGCCTTTGAGCATCAGTGACATTATGAGGTATGGCACTAAAAGGTGGGTGTCGTAAAATTTCTCTAGAGCTCCTCTAAGCTATCGAATTTGGCTTTCTACATCTCCATGCTACTCAAAGCAGTTACCATCCAGAAAGATGGCAACTTTGAGGTTCGTGACAACACCAAGGACCTTAAGGTTGCTATGTCGAGACATAGCAGCGGTGAAGTAATTTTGTCAAGGTCTCGCATGGTGTTACTGTAAGCCCCGAAAAATTCCAGTAAATAATTCCAAAATAAACATCGAAGATAAACTCTAAAAATGACTCCAAATTAAAACCGAAATTCGACTAATCCTAAATCATGAACAAATCTAGAAATTCTTAATCTTGAGAAAATAAGAATCCTTAAAAATAAAATAAGAACTCAACAGTCTTTAAATCCAAAACCACTACGTATGACAAATTCTATACTTAACTCTGACTTGTAAAATCGGGTAATATAGAACCCAAAAACAAATTATTAAAAAGTAAATAACGATTAACCTTTGAAAATAAAACCCAATTCAAGAATTCCGAAAACGTTAAGAGTATTAAATACTTACAAAAATAAAATTTAAAATAAATTTCTCAAACTGAATGTGTTATATAAACATACACCCTCAGTTTCCAAATTGGCAAAGATTAAACCAGAAAGTCACCCGGGAACCCTAAGAGGAATATAGTAGTTTAAGTTTGGCAATCTCGCGCTCTTAACCCTAGAGGCCAAGGTGTAGTTTAAGTATGTAGAGTAGCTCGTAGTAATATAAGGTCGCTTACAAATATCAGATTGGTAAATTTTTGACCTATTTCGAATTCGTTCGGATACAGACTTTGAAAAGCATGTCCTAGGGCTCGAGATATACCATTAGTACCGGTAGACTCGTAATTTCATACGATTTTCAAATATATTAGTTATATAATTTTTCGGGTTATAAAAGTTACAGTTATAACATTTTATCATATTTTCATTACTACCGATACTTTAAATGTCTAATCTACTTTTTTGATTTATTCTACACTATTCACAATAACTATCCATAACCTATTTTTACATCCTTACATCCTACTCTTATAATTTCATCATTTTCCTTACAATTTACTTTTCCAATATAACTTTATTACTTAAATTACTTAATTAATTTTGAATCTTACACAACACAACACAAACAAACCCCCTCTCTTCCTCTTGAAATCGACGCAACTCCCCTCCCTCTTTCCTCTCTCCAATTTGTTTTATTTTCTTTTCTTTATTACACAAACCCTAATCCACAAGTCTATATAAATCCATTTATACCAACTTCATTTCACTTTCTTTCTTCTTTCCTTCTTACTTTAGAAAAATTTTGCAAAAACTCTCTTCTCTTCCTGTCCAAAAACCATGACCTCTCTTTCTCTCTATACACACACACACACTTTGATTTTTCTTTGAAGTTTCTTACTTCACACAAACCAATAGGTAATAGATCTATACTTTATAAGCTTAAAAACATGTAATGGCAAGTTCATTCATGTGTGATTCCACTCAAGAATCCCTATGAGCTTCAAGCTAGGGATGTGGAAACACTTGAACATGAGATCCTTGTCATCACAATGTTTTAAATCTTGTTATTTGAGTTATTTTGCTATTATCTTGTTTTATTATTAAGTTATGTTATTATTAATAATGATTTGTGCATATGTTCATCATCTATTCATATTCACATAACCATCATAGTGTTCATGCATTTATAACTAGTATAGTAAACTAGATTTAGTTGTTTTAAGTTCATAAATACATTAGACTTTTGTTTTATTTTCTTAAATAACTTGTAATAGCTTGATGATGGAAGAAAAGTATTAGAAAGCTCAAGATCTACTTTGGTTTCAACAAAAATAACTTTTGAAAATTCGAATAAAAAAGGAACCATATTAAAAAAAAAAAACCTATTTTTCAACTTCAAAATATGTATTTTGCATAAAAAATGAAGGGCTTAGGGAATAGATATCATAAATTAGTGATCTTGATGAGTAAAGTTTAGATCTACTAAGGAATATTTTCAAACAAAGGCAAGTTTACGAAAGTTATATTTTAATCTCAAAAATGAAGTTTTTATTCAAGATATGGAAGGCTCTTAAGATAGGATATGTAAGAGATGAATTTCATAAGTTTAGATGGATTTTATCAAAAGATATGTCCAAAAACAAATTTTGTAAATTCGGATCTCAACTAAGACCAATTTTGGAAACCCATTTTTCAACACCAAAATGAAAGATTTGTTTAAAAAATGAAAGGCTTATGAAATAGGTATCAATAGGAGATGTTTTTTATAAGCAAATGGTAGATCTACTAATAGAGATTCTCAAAACAGGAAGAGATTACAAAGTATAAAATTTGAGTTTTATCCTAACCTTGTGAAATTCGGATGGTTTCAAGACCATACCTTAAAAACCCTTTTATTAACTCCAAAACTTGTGTTTTATATGAAAAATGAAGAGTATAAGTCAGAGATATCATCAAGCAATGATTTTTACAAGTTGAGATGGGATTTTTTAAGAAAAATATGTAGACCAAGGAGTAGAAATAAAGTAGGAAAATTTGAGTTGTTTGTCATTTTAAGAAATTTGTAATGATGGAGTAATGGCATGAAAACACTTACTTTCCAAACTCAAAATAAAATTTTTATTAAAGAAATGAAGTCCTTAGTGGCTAGGTATGGTTGAGCCTTAAGTTTCTAAGTATCAAATGAGTTTAGTTAAAGGAATCACCATAAAAACAATTTTTACAAAATTCGGATTTTGGGATGAACTATATTTAAAAACATGTTTACAAAGTGTAAAATAGAAATTTCGTTGAAAAACAAAGGCCTTGAGGGATATACATAATGAGGACTTAATTTTAAAAAGAATAAATAAATTTTATCAAGGAATTTTTCTAAAAACAAGTGGGAATTGTCAAGAATACAAGACTAGCCTTTTTAAGTTGATTTTTCATAAAGTTTTATAAGGAAAAAATTTTCTAAAAATTTATTTTATTAAATATCATCAAGAACATGTACATATATATCTCATGACATATCATTTATGATAGTAATTTATTCATATTGCATGTATACTTGCCTTGGAAAGCAGAAACTTCATGAACTTTCACAAAATTAATTTTCTAAAATTGTTTTCGCTATTGATCTGAACTGATCAGATCTATTCGAATCTTAAAAGTTTCTAAAACTTATATATGATATTAGAATTAGATAGATCTTTCGAAGTAGATAGAAATCGGTATACAATTTTTTAATTTCCGAGTTAAAATGACCAAGTTATGGCCGTTTTGATTTGGAATTCCCGCTTAACACGAGAATTACGAATTTGATAGTTTGTATGAGATAGAGTGGATTAGTTTTGAGTTGAAATACTCATTTGGGTATTTCTTTCCTTAGGTGTCTTTTCTTTCGAGGATTCGTTGCCACCCGACTATTACAATTAAAAGATCGGAGTCCATTGGACCTGTGAGTTTTCCTCTTATTTTGATGCCTTGTTTGTACTTTTAGCTAGTTGCATTATAATTATAGGAACAAGATAAAAACTGATATGAATGGGATGGGATAAATAAGGAGACTTTGATGCATGTATGCTAAAGAATACTAAAGCATATCGAAACCATGAATCGATTGGATAACCACATTGTTCATATTGTTTTGTTTATGTGTATGATATTGGTTGGTCACTCTAAAGAATGTATGAATAATTTGACTTAAGCAAAATAAATTGGGCATGCATTGCATCGATTAAGTTGCATTTGGTAGCGTGCTACTCCTACACAGGTCGATCAGTATGGTCCGAGGTCACGTTTGGAGAATGAGACCTGGTATCAGAGTTCATTCATAGGAAACTAAAGCGTACTGGGGATGCATCCCATGTATGAGCCTAGTCGAGTCGAGTACTATGAACCTGGGAGGCTTGGAGACTAGCAGCAGGTCATGTAGACTTTCAATACCATCCCTAACCCTAGATACGGAGGGCATAAATCCGTTTTGTGTACGGGTTCCGGATACCCATACATAATTGTCTGCTCATGTGTTTGTTCATGCATAGCATATGGATGATTTATAACTTGCTTGTTATGATACAAAATTAAGAGAACTCTCACTAAGCTAGTGTAGCTTATACCCCAATAGATGTTTGAATAAACAGGTTGATGGGAGAATGCTACCTGGGGACCGAGATGGTTGGAGCCGAGTATGATTTTGGGATTTCGGTAGGGAGTAAGAATACTTGAAGATATTAGCTAGATCTTGTGAATTACTTTTGCAATAGTTATGTAGTGAAATCTTTTAATGAATTGTAATTGAAGTATAGTGAATTGTATTTTCTTTATATTGTTATTCAAGTTGTACCGATATAAAATATATAACTCCGATGTGTCTCCTCCATATGTTAGAGGCTTTATACATAGTATAGAAGCCTTCGCTTGACTAAGACTGTTATTCCTACACTTTAATATTGTGTACGGTGGACTGCTACGTTTAGGGTATCCTTCGAGACGTGACAGTTACACAGAAGAACACAAGGAGGGCTCCAAAGAAAATGTTGGGTAACCAAACTAGAGCAAGTTTGGTGGTTGGGACTTGGGATAGCCCCATCACCACCAACACCATAAAGGCTCTAGAACCCAATAAGTGTCCTAAAGAAAACCAACCACTTGAGTGTACAATGAACCTAGATGCTCTTATCAGAGAAGGCATGTGGGTTGTCTAAAGGTGACAACCCAATCGATCCTTTAACACAAGTAGCCAAACAGCTTGAGAAAGCCTCACTCAAGGAGGTTATGTTCCTAATGTGGATGCTGAGAAGCAAGAGAGGGGCAGAGAGCCACATAAACAAGGCAGAGGCAATGTAGGAACCATACCTTTTTGTTAGGTTTTGCATCACTCCAAACCTTCACAAAAATGGAGATAATGGAGCAACTCGCATGAAATACCCTAAATTTCATCAACTTGAATTAAGAATGTGATAATTAAATATTACAAAACCATAAGTAGTTTTGAATATTATTTTAAATTCAACTTAGTAATTGAATTTAGATAGTTTAGTTAATTGAATTTTGTAAACTATAGAATATAATTAGATAATTTAACATAATTGAATTAGTAAATAGATTTAACTGAAAATAGAGATTCTAATAGATCAGATACCCATACCTATAAAATTACTTCAATCAATATACCAAGCTACTTAATCCCTTCCAATTATCGATTTGAAACCAATTTCTCAAGTTGAATTACCTAAACTTCTAATTCACAAAAGTTGAACCTAATCAAACTTTTCTTATTTAATAAGTGAATTGATAACTATTATCTCCTAGAAGAATCTAGCGAAAATTACCAACAAGTCTTGACTAATTCGTGTCATTATGTCTTTTTCGAGATTTCTTGTATAATTTGAATTCCTCATCCTCATGCGTCGTTTTTAAGGTTATTTGTAAAAGTTGAACTTCTCCTTTTCATATGTCATTTTCAAAGTTACTTATGCAAATTGAATTTCTCTTCTCTAATCCTTAAATTACAACCACACACATACACACACATCTATACCGAAAGACTAAATTGACCTCACTTCTACAAAATATCAAGGTTATATTAGTCCATCTAATTTGTTTCTACCAATCAAATTTAATTACTAAACTATCCCTAGCCCCTATCTAATATGCTATAAATACCCACTTCAACACATTAAACTACTTTGATTACCTTTTTCAACAAATTCAAATGAATCAATCCTTTCCAATTATTAATTAAACTGTATCCATCAAGTTTAATCGCTTAAATCCCTAAATATCCAATCTAGACATTTTAGCCTAAATTCCAACTCCTTAAATCCTAGAAATTTAAATCCAAATACTTGTCTTTAAATATCAATCCCTAAGTCCTTAAATTCCTAAATTTATGTGAAATATCAATTCTTTCTCTAATAAAAATTCCTAAATTGAATTCTAATCAAAATTCTTAAATTGAATTTCTAGCAGGAACTCCATTTCTCATTTCCTTTATTCTTTTTTAATTCTTTAAGTTCATAATCAAAAGCTTAAGCCTATCTACCCAAAAGTCCAAGCCCATGAGCCCATATTCTATCATATTATTATGCACCTACACACATCAAATAATAACCCAAAGTCTAAAGAATTCTAAAAGTGTGAAATGACTAAAATACCCCTAAACCCTAGAAAATTCTACATAATGTGAATACAAGAAAATATCTTCCCATTTCTAGAGATTTCTACCCTTATAAAATGACTAAAATACCCCTACTTTATTTAGATAAAATGACCAAAAAGCCCTTAACCTTAAAGATAATCACAAGACATGAAATAATATAAATATGACTCTTAGAAAACCCTAATTCCTTCCTTCATTTTCAGTAGCTCCATTTCTCAAAATTATCTTTCAGAACACATTAAAAAATCTCTCAAAAAATGCACCAAAATCCCTCTATAAACCAAGCACACATAAGGTAAAGTATCATCTAAGTTTCTACTCCTTAATCTCCTCAATTATTTCCAATAATCTAATATTTATTTTAATTAAATTTTAGGTGAAAATGAAAATTTAAAACAAGGTTGAAGTTAGGAAAATAAGCTTCAGAAGGGTATAGGTAGTAAATCTATTTTCCGAGGTTATACATATAGTTTGATAAAATGTGATTCAATCAATCAAATTAATAAGCAATAAGTGAGATAGTGTAAATATAACATACTTATACTAAATTATAGTATTTGAACTTATAAATTAGTAAAATAAACTTTGATTAAAATTTGCCCAAAATATAAATATGTAGATGTATGCATATATTGTGGTTAATGAAATGCAATTAATAAACATTGATGTATAATATGTATATAATGATGTGAATAGGATATATTATGCTATTGATTATGTTTTGATATATTATATATGCTAATGAGTTGATTCATAATTATATGTGTTGCTAGAAACTTTATAAATATATCTAGATATATATCAAATTAATCATATATGTTAATATATGTGTCTCGTGAATTTAAATTGATAATAAAAAAATAAGACTAAATTAATAAAATAGAATTAATAACCATAAGTGGCTTAAATTAAATGATTACTCTCATAATGAACTCCTAGATGTAAAATTTACTCAGTTAATAGATTTAGGTTCAACTTGATTTAATAAACTCAAATGACCTAAGATGAACTAGATTGATTAATAATAATCAACGTGGCTAAGTTAAGTTAATATAGATTTAATAACTTGTAAACGACTTAGATATAATATAACTGTAATATAATAAACCATGAATAATAAGAAGAGTATATGGTTTCAAATGTATATTTATTAGAAAAAATGAGTATTTAATATGAGTTTGATATAAATTGATAATTAAATGCTTATATGAATTAATCTCTTGAGCAGATATTTGTTAGAGTTAGCCTCTTGATTTATCTTCTGGTTTTATCTTCTATTTGCTTATAATACCGATTTTGTACTAAATATGCAGTGACTTGCGTATTACTTGCTATAATAGGCATCCTAAATAAATTAATACTTAAAGATAGTCGTAATAATTGCTTGCTACATATGCGTAGCTGTTTTTTAGACTCGGTCCAAGGGACGGCAACCTTTCTAGGTGGTGCCAGCACGGTAGTTAGGCACTTAGACTATCATGGGTGGCTCGGTGGGTAATTGATGGGGGAAATTGTAGTGGGATAATGTCTACTTGGATCGAAGAGAAATAGTATAGTGTGGTTCACGCTTATAGGAATGAGTGAGATATACTATATTATGGGCTGTGAAAGGTGGAGATGCATGATGATTATGACCCTTAGATGAGGTTATTTCTTGTAAAGGTAGGAGATATAGGTAATAAGTCTGCCTATATCAACCCCCTGAGCAATTGCTACTATTAGGATCCTAAGGTTGCCAGTGTATTGCTGAAGTGTGAATGCTCTACTATTGTTTTGCTACACTTTAATTTAAAAATATAAACTGTTGATTGTCACATTGTATTTAGAACAAGTGTATGTGTGCCTATCTTGTATTGTTATAGTACTGGGCTTCGGCTCATTCCTTTCTTTTTCAAATGTTGATAACTTTGATGATGATGATGATTACGATTACATGGGGTATGACACAAATTTTGAGGAGCTATTCAATGAGTGGAGTGACTAGGATCGTTGGATTATTATCTTTATTTTATAAAATGAAAATTTAATATGAAACTTATATTTTGATGAGGGCTTAACTGTGTGCCTATGGTATGTATATTGAAATACTTGATATTCTTATTTTGAGATACCTGATGGTACGATACTTATTTATAAATGATGGACTACTCATAGAAGTAGCTCATTTGGAAATCCTTTTGAGAAATTTATTCTTTCGCTACAAATTCCAGTTGTTTTTGGAATCTAATTTAATGATTTCATAACCTAAATTTTATTTAGAAATGATCACGATAAATTGTAGATTAAGTTAGCCTTAGTATATAATGCGTAAGTGTTATCATGGTGGCTGACATTCCTTGACCCTAATTCAGGGCATGATACTACATCCTTAAATGAAGATAATAGAGCAGCAGATCTCAAGGGCTTAAACTCACCATGAGCTAGATCTCTTAAGCCAAATACTTACATAAAACACCATAATTCTCTTATGGATTACTTAACAAGAGTTTCTTTTCTCTTAAATGCAAAATCTAGAAGCACAATGGCAGAAGCACAAGAGAAGTTTAAAATGGCAGGATGGAAAAACAAAGCAAGAAAACATGTCTGTTTATAAGGAAGCAACCCTTCACCCATTGCACTTCCTAGCTGTTTATTGAATAGGAAGCAATCCAAAGGATGGATACGCGGTTAAAATAAAAAGGTAGGGTAGAGCCATTTAAAGGTAATTAATTCTCCTTCCATTAGGAAACTGTGAACCTAGAGACAAGTAATGTAGAGAACAAAATGGGTAAGACTCATGAAATGTCAACATCACATGGTGCTTTCGAGCAATAAGGTGACCTACTGCTAAGAACATATGAGCAGCTTGAGCTTCCTTGGCTAAATTTGAGGAAACTCCTCAAAGCAAGCCTTAATGACCTCAAAGAGCCAAAGGATTGCCCCTCAGGACTAAAAAAAAAGTCCTGTCGACCTAAAGAAAACCCGACCTCATTTAGGAATCCTTACTACAAAAACGATAAGGTACATGGCAGCAACTAAGTGACAAGAAATCTAGAGAAAAGACGAGAAAGAGGATTGAGAAATCAAGTGAAGTTCGTAACCAAACAAAAGACAACGACATAGAAAAGCCAAAGAATTCATTAACCTAAAGTTCGCAAGTTTTACACTTCAAAGTACTAGGAGGAAGGCATACTAAACCTTAGACAGGAAATAAGCACAAAAGAAGAGAAAAAAAGGACTAAAGCTACACATCTCCAATAGAAGCATCATAGACCTATTTACTTCCCTTATCGTTGTCTTCGGCATCTTCATTGCCATTGTTATTGCCCACTTTGTCATCCTCGTTACCACCTCCGAGCATCTTGCTTAGGTACTTCTCGAGAAATCCAGGGTAATGTTGGGGTGTGTCTCTAAAATCAACCTCCGTACAAGCCCCATGATTTTCTTAGTGACCTTCTTTTGAGCTTTATGCCATTTTCAGCTACCTTTTCACCCTTTGGAAGAAAGCGCTTTCAACATCTGAATGGATGACCTTCCTAGTCTCTACATCTTGGGCCCAACACTGCAGATTGTTGACTTTCTCTTGAAATGATGACCGGAATACGTAGCTAAACAAAGAAAAGGGAACAAAATGGAATAACAAAAGGGCGCACGAGAAGACAAACGAGTGATCCAACTCGACTATTTTACCATAGCAGCCTTTTTAGTGGCCTCATCCTCTTTAAAGACCTGAGCCTCCTCCGCCCGGTTCACTAGAGCCTTAAACATGTACTTGGAAAATTTCTCCTCAAAATATTTTCGAGAGAAGCTCATTCCTCTACCCAATCATCATTCAGAGGTCTCACACACTAGCCTTGACCTTGGACTCCGGTTGAGCAACATTCGCCTTAAGTGCTTCGACCTCACTTAGAGTAGTGGCTTGGCTTACCTCAAATGCCTCTAACTATGCCTTAAGCTCGAGGACCTCATCATTATGTCTCTCAATGAAGCCATAAATATGAGTAAGATGAGTACTCACCCTTTTTTTTGGCTTTGCGAGCTTTACTCTCCAATTCTTGTTCTTGATAAATAAACGCCTAGGGTTCTTGCAATTAATGGAGGAACATAAGATTGCCATTAGGCAAACCAATATAGACACAATAATAAACAAAAAAGAATCAACCTTACCAACAATCCATTCTCTTAGAAGAAGCCAAGAGCCAAAGCAATCTCAGTTGTAAAACCGAAAAACAATGTTAGATAATGATAAGGCCTGAATAGAAGCAAAACAAATAAGGATAGAGACTCACACTTTATAATGACTAAAATTTATGATATTAAAATATGACATGTCAAGTCCCCAACTAGGAATAATATACACATATATTATAAGTAAGGTTGTCCAAAAAAGGAGATGCTTATGTGAATTGCCTGTTTAACTTGTTTAGATACATAGCTTTAACAAAAACTACTCATCAAGGTGTAGATACTTTAATGTAATGACATATAGATACCAATAACTTGGTATCTCAAAGTTTACAAAACCATATATTACATACAATATAAGGAAATGTAAAATACGCTTTATATTACATCTTAGGCTTATAAACAAGCCATGGCTATACTATTACATTTTTAAAAACAACAAAACTCAATTTGATCTCTTTGTAATGGAAATAACAAGGTCTTTCTAAGAGTATTAATCGTCGCACTCATCCAAAAAGTCCTCAAAGTTAGTCCCATCGCCAATGAATCATAAAAATCATCTTTCTCAATACCTAAAAGAGAAAAAGTGGGCTAGAGGCTCAGTACACAGTAATACAAACAAAACGATGTGTCATACACTCTTGAGCTAATGCAAGGTGAACTAATAAATTATTTCTTTTTATTTAAGTCAACAAAACAACACTAGAGTATTCAAACTCCAAATTAAAGCTTGGGAAATCTGGAGGTTCCGGAACAACCGCAACTGTTTAGGGGGTTGATTAAGCAGCTCGAATACTATATCTAATATATTCTCATAAAGAAAAATTAATTTCATCTAGGGTTTATAGCCGTTACTCAACTTTACTTAACTTAATTAATAATATCACCTAGTTCAATCGCCCCCATAAAACGTGAACTAAATCATGTAATATCCTTTTAAGAATAAACAAATGCATCGATACTATACACCCTATCAATTACTCGCCGAGCCACTAATGGAAGTCATTGCATCATGATAAGTGGCCTAAGCACTTAAACTACCATGTTAACCTCGTTAACAGGGTTGCTGCTTCCCGAACCAGATTCAATGGCAAAAAGTAAAACCAATTCAAGCAATTTATAATTCCTCTAACAATTAACAATCACATTATTGCGTACCTTAATAACTAAGTTTATCAAGTAAAACTGGTATTCGAACTCAGTTGAATACGAGAATCTGTCAAAGAGATCATTTCATATGAAAACATTGTTAATTCATAATTATACACTAATTCATATCCACACACATAATTAGTTACTAAGTAATTAACATTTATAATTAACGATGCATTGGCTCAATGGGTTCATTTAGGCTTTTAATTAATCACAAAACTAAGAAACAATTAAGGATGCATTGGCTCAATGTTGGCTGCATAAATAGGAAGGCTGGTGGCATATAGGTATAAAGGACAGTGGCGTATAAGTCTGGAACAATTTTGTAAGAAAGATAAACAACTGAAACGGGTTGCCATACATGTTGTTTGAGCCCAGGGAAAACTCATGAAAACTCCAGAGAGTGATACACCTTCCCATACATGATGTATCAAAGGGTGTGTGATGCTCTAGAGAATAAAACACCCTCTCATACATGCTGTTTCAAAGGTTATATGGCTCATATACCTTCCCAAACATGCTGTTTGACAAGGTATTTGAAAATTTTCGAATCTCTCATGTTTCAAACTTGATTTTTAAACGCTTTTCTCATATCCTACCTCAACTAAAATACTACACAAACATCATACACCATACTACATGCCCTTAACAACTTAAAACATGTATGAACTTCGTATTTCCAATATCAAACAACTTCCTAATCCATATTTGAATACTTTACCATCATCACCAATTCATGTACTACTCATATCAACTTCTAAACATACGACAACTTTATCTACCGCAACTCATCTATCCCCAAACACTTTAACACTTCCATATACTCATTCAACACACTCCAAAAACTCATTTAACTCTATTGGTTAACATAATCATCAAAACTATATTCAAACACTACTATGAAACTACCAGAGTAAGAAATCATTCTCGTGATAAAAACAAAGGAAACAACAACCATGAAAGCATGTTAACTAACCCTAATAAACTTTAACTTGAGGTAGAACACTAAATAAGTCTTGAGTGAGTTGTAACAAGAGAATTTTTGATGAAAATGAAGAAAATTCATTTGGCTTTTTAAGTGAAAAATGTCGGTGTTTGATGTCTGTTTTGGGGTTTTAATTTTTTGCAAAATTAAAGTTGATATTATCCTATGTCTATTTGACTTTTTAGGCAGCTACTAAAGGAAAGAAAAAGCTTGGGTTTGGGCTTTATTTGGCTTGTTTTTGGTCTTTATTTTTGAGCCAAAAATCTACTATGTTTGGTGTTTGAATTTGGTTAAGCTTAATTTAGGAGAACTTGACTTTAACATGCATTAAGCTGCTTTCGATATAATTATCAAAACTCATTAATACATTATATTCTATAATGTATAATTTATCAATCAAATATATTTACAAAGTTTTCATATTTCCAAACATATAAAACATATATATGATATACACTACATTACTAAATCATATTATTACTCCATATTTCATTAACTAATTATTTACCATAATTTCTATATTCCAAACAAACATATCATATATTAATTTTACATTAACACATCATATTCTCATCACTAAACACTCAATAAAAATTCATAATTTAATTAAATCAACTTTTATATATATTAAATTTATTATGCATGAAAATTAGGCTATTTCACACCTTTACTTCATAACTCCTCTTCGTAAGGAAATCTAGTGTCCTATTCACAAAGTTGTGTCCATCTATCTCTCTTCTCAAAGAACTGTGCCATTCAACCCTAAGAGAGGGACTCACGACCCTCTTGTAGATAGACTAAGTGATGGCTTCCCTCAACCCAAAGGGACGAGCAACACCACTACAAAATTTTTAATGTTAAGAAAAAGCGATTGGGGGGCATGTGCCCCTTAATGAGATGCCCCACTTTAATGTTAAGAAAAAGCAAGAATCTCTAGAGAAATGGACTGGTTATTGAAGAATCCATATATTATGGGTGTGGGCTTTACAAAATTTTTGACAAAAATTTGTAATTTTAAGAGAATTGAATGTTAAGGTTTTATGTTGTGAGTAGAATTTTTCTAGTAAAATAAGAAGAGAAGGGGCATCTGGTAGAGTTATGTTGTGATTAAATCGGGACTTGAAGTCATGATTTCACATGCGACATTTTGTAAAATTTTTTTCCTAAAACTTCTGATTTTTGGATATTTTATTTACTTTTGCATTTTTTCCATTTTCCGATTACTATTGGTTGAAGTTAAAAAAAAAAAACTTAAATATGCAGGTTCATGGCACCTTATATTGTGGGAAAAGGAAACCTTCTTTAAATAAAATTGAAAACTCAAATTTTAAGGAAATAATCCCATAAGTACGTTAATTTAAAAAAAAAGTTTTTTTGAGTTTTTTTTTTCCTTTAGCCCTATTGTCTAGTTATATAATTATAAAAATCAACTATAGATAGATTAAGAGTGGAGCTTTCATTCGTATAATTTTGTTAGAAATAATAACAGGTTAAGTATCTGTACTTTTAATATTTAGCAATTTATTATTATGTTTTTGGATTTTGACAAACTAGTATTTACATATTCAAAATATGCACAATTCAATGTCTTTATTAAAATTGCAAAAAAATGAAAGTACAAACATTTGGTCTATTATTATTTTATCATTAAAATAAACATTCATCAAATATTATTTACTAAAACATTACATCACACATACTTTGAAAGTATATATACTAATTTGCTCAAATTTAAAGATGATATATTAGATTGTCAAAATATTAAAAGTATAGGTATTTTGTTTGCTATTATTCCATTTAGTGAAGCTATTTACATTTTTTTTTTTATGGGCAGTAAGCTATTTACATTTACAGACAACTGAGATGGAATAGAATAGACTGCTATTATTTTTATATGACATTTAATTACTGAATAAGCTATGTGGAAAGAGTTTTGCAAATACAATGTTCACAAAGGGTTTTAAGATAATTTCGTGGAGATCTTTTTTTTTTTTAAATTTTTGTTTAATTTTTGCCATTATATCAAGAGGGGATTTCAATCTCTTAACTAGTGATGTATTAGACCATAAGATTATTGTTCATGAAGACTGAATTTAGGTTTTGATTAAAGTTCTGTTTGGATAGTCATTCTGGTGTTGTTTTGGTGTCAAATATATATTGAACCGATACAGAAATAGTATCAATGAAAAATCAACTATTTTACTCATGAACTGATTAAACTGAACCAATACTGAGCCGATATAGAACCGATACTAAACCGATACGGATCTACCTGACTATCCAAATAAGCCCTAAAAGAGTTAGGTGGAGAAAGAGAAAGTTCATTCCATGTTTTGGCTTGATATGAGCAGTAGTGCTTTGGACTTCAAGGTTTTCCCTGTCTTTCATTACTTTAACACTTTGAAACTTATCGTGATTTCTCCCCACAATGTTTCTTGCCTTATGGTAAAGTTTGGTACATGATTCCCTGTTTAGAAGCCTTTTAGAAGCCAGATTCAGTAATTCAGGCTCGGAGAATTTAATTTCAAGGAGAAATCGTGATTTTACATCACTTTTATTAATTATGTTTATTTTAATCACCATTGCTTGGTTACTACGAGGGTATTGTGATATATACATCATAAGTACTATTGGCTCTAGGATGTTCCCAGTATTCATTCTATTCCGATCCATTCTATCTTGTTCTAATTTATCTCATTCCAAATAATTACCATGTACCAAACCATGAAAATTTTTACCTAAGGTTTGTTATGTGTAATTTCCACAACTAGACTAGTAATAAGGTTTCCTGTGCAGCAATCGCTGTTGCTACAGCAGCAACCATGCCTTCGGGAGGTACTAAGAGAGACGCAACTGGCAAGAGCATTGATCCGAAGTATATTTCAATTCTCATTGCCCGCGGAGAAATCGGCTACAGGCGTGATTCAAACCGTATATGCCCCACCATCCGTGTTATACAGGTTGATTGTGCCGAATTGTGCCGTTGTATGACAGTGACTAGTGCTCTCACACTAGCTTACTATGACCTTGTTTCAATGCGGCAATCGATGTTACTGCTGAGATTGATGAATTCGTCCCTGTTGCTGTTGGTGTTTGCATGACTGCACCATATGCCACGTTATGCAAACTTCACAGTTCATGTGGCAACCATCCAGATTGGCATGATCAAGGTCCCAGTTATTCTGAAGATACCGAGCTTCCTCCCCCTCTTGAATTTGCAATTCAAGAGTTTGGAGTTTTTGAGACTCATAGCCTCCCTCAGAACTTACTTTTATGTGCCAACTTATCCCCGGGGCACCCAACATGAGGGTCGATCCATGGCTGAATATTGGATCATGGCTTACCTGTCATACCTGCCCACCATCCGTCAGCTCAAGTTCCCCTTGAAGTCAATCGACACCCACATCATGAAAGGATCTTCGCGTACTTACAAACTCAGCATTCGGTATAAAACTGTTGATTTGCTGTGTACCATTCCTCCTTCTTTATACACTAACCACAGCGCTCAGCTTCGGATGCTCTTCATTGTGCCATCGAACAGGAATGCTTTTGATGCAAATGAGATAGTTCAGCACCCACCCAGCTGACACGCAAAATTTTGAAGTCTGTGCAAAAGAGCTACCTCCTGGAATTCATGTAAGAGTTTTCTTTGCACTTAACCACTTGCCCCGTCAGTGGTTGTCATTTTCTTGAGATGATTAGAAAAACTTATATGACACTGTGCGGTTGTGTTTGTGCTGCAAGTAAGATTGGATGAATGGATTTTGTATTCAGTAAATTTTGTAGACATATACCTTCAGTTTTTCTGTATGATCATCTTGCAATGTGTCATTATCGATGTCTGTTGGAAGAACTTTAAATCAGATAAAAATGGGACATAACTATATTCACCAATAATCTCTACAAGAACAAGTCCCATCTTTAAAATGGTGGAACATATTTCGATCTCTTACAATGATTTCACGGTTATAGATTGTAGAAATATACTTGGTGTAAGTGTGGCAATCACTACACATCCTAAGGTTTCTGGTTATCCTAATGGGAGACCCCTGTGATGTGTGCATAAGAGCAAAAGCAATTGCTAGCTTTTGGCTGTGTCCTTTCAATCTCTCCCTCTTCTCCTCTTCATCTACATCAATCAGTACTTGTGATGTGTGGGTGTACCCTTCAAACTTCAATTGCCATTCCATTGGTGAATCATCTCATAAATGCCATCTTTCTGTGTATGCATCATGTCTTGGGAAACAAATTTCTGCAGCTTTCTCCCCACCACTACCAAGCTAAACCCAGGCGTCTGTACAATGCATGTTCTGTGCCATTTCCTTGCGAATTCTGGAAACATCATCCCATCTTCCAGCTCGTGCATACATATTTGACAAGACTACATAATCACCTGGATTGCTAGGATTCAATTGGAATAGATGTCTAGCAGCAGTCTCTCCTTTATCAGGTCATGGTGAATTTACAAGCACTAAGAAGGCTCCTCCATATAATATCGTTGGCTTTAGCAGCATGCTCTCAATGAGGTTAAAGGCTTCCTCAAGCTTCCCTGCTCTTCCAAGTAGATCAACCATGCAGCCATAATGCTGGATTGTAGGTTCAATACCATTCTCATGTCTCATTTTCTCAAAACATCGAAGACCCTCATCAACAAGGCCTTCATGACTGCAGGCACTCAATACTCCAACATACACAACATCATCTGGCTCAAGACCTTCTCAAGCATTTCTGAGAAATCCTCAGAGCTTCTCTGCCTTGTCCATGCAATGCCAGACTGAGATCATTGCACTATAAGATAACTGGTTCTTTATTTTCATATCTTGAAGACACACAACCCTTTATCTATTTCTCCACATTTAGCATACATATCTATCAAGGAAGTCTGTACGATCACATTGACTTCAGCAATATTTCTCAACACCGAACATGTGTACATCTCCTAAGACGAAGAGCACCAAGATGGGTTGCATGCAGAGAGTACATTAACTATTACTACTCTTCAGGCCGCCAACATCCCTCATAATTCATTTCGCCAAAAAGCATTAAGCATTCATCCCACAACCCTAAACTAGCATGAGCTGCTATAATAGAACTCCAAGAAGCTACACTTCTTTCACTCATCTGCTCAAAGACATCACAAGCATATCCTATATCTTTACACACCAAAAATTAATCAAGCTATTCTGTACATATACATCACTTTCAAGTCCAAGCTTAAAAGTATCCGCATGAATTTGGCTTCCTACTTCACAATTCAACAATTGTGCACATGCCTTGAGAAGAAAGGATAGGTGAAGTATCAGGCTCAACACCATTTTCAAGCATATCAAGATAAAGAAACAAGGCTTCTTTGAAGCTCATGTCCTTAACATACCCTCATCATGGTATTGAACTCGAAAGCACCTGGGTCGATGATTTGCTCAAAGATTGAACATGCATAAGCCATACTTCCCCACGTTGACAAAGCACAGGTAGCTACAAGAGATTACTTGCACAAAATGAGTTCCAGAAGAAACCCCATTTCAGGATTGTGCGTGGACTTGTTTGAGCTCATCCATAATCTTGCATTGCTTCAACAGGGACAATGTTTCCTGCTCTCTTAAACCTCAAACTGAATTCTGGGATTTGTTGGAATCTTTCTTAAAGGTGACATAATTCTGGATGAGAGAGATACTTATCATCCTAGTATAACCACCATGGTACAAAATGTAGAATTTAGAAAAACTAAATGAGGACCCCATAAGTAATGAAACAACACGAATGGCAAGCTTCTTTAATTCCAATAAAATTTACTTACAAGTCAAAAATAGAGATGGGAAAAAAAAAAAGGAAGAAACTCTATGTTATAATTAAAGTGCATATGAATGTGGACATAAGGGGTTCCGAGGCATAGGAGTGGTAATGCATTTCAGCCAGAAAAGGGAATGATCCGAGATTCCATTATGGGGACTAGTAGATAGTGGAAAGATAACGTGCCTTTAGAGGTGGATTCATGTATGAGCCTTGACCTCTAGCATATTGCCACGTGAGGTCTGGGTTCCACTGCAAGGATATCTTTGTCTTTTCAGTGATTTTTACTAAGAAAATATCAATCTAACAGGTACTGGCCCCAAGCAGTGAAAATGAGACAGATGCATAGTTCTGGAAGTAAACCGAACCTGGATTGGCTCTCATAATTTTGGTCCAGTTTTATGAAATCAGTAATTTTTGGTTCAGTTTTGAAACCGCAAAACCTTTTTTTTTTTAAATAAAAATGAAAAATAAATAAATTTTAGTTTTAATAAAATAAATTTTAAACTTAAAACAATTAATTATTGGATCTATAAGTATTAAATTATTTAACTAAAATTCTTAAAAATTGTTTTAGAATATGTATTTATTTATACAAACACAACCAATATTAATTGTAGTTAGTAATATAAGATTGCATAATACTCCAAAGGATAAAAATAAAATTACAATACAAAAAATAGTCTTACGTTATTGAGGAAATGAATTTTGCTTTTAGGAGAAGTTAATATAAACTAAATTATATATTATTTTAAGTTATATTTATTTATGTTGTTGATGATAACATATTAGATATTGCAAATAGATAATAAATTTTATTATTAGTGTAAATATTAATAATTATCTATTTAATATAATTTTTTTTCTAATTTCTTTTTTTTTTTAATGAAACCAGCTAAACTACCGTTCTACTTATTCAAGACCATAGAACCACTTAGGAATTGGAAAAGCTGCGATTCCTTAGTTGGTTTTGGAATCGACTATTCGGTCCAGTTCTGGTTCTTAAACCATTAGTGGCGATTTTGATTTGGTTCCGAGTTTGGAACCGAATCGTGCCAATGTTTAGTGAGGAGTATAGTGGGCGGGAGTCTTATTATCTCCTTTTATTGTCATATATAATGAATTAATAAATATACAATAAAAATTAATAATAATAATGTTTTTAGACTTGGATTGAAGGTTTGACTCGAACATATTAAAGGGTTAAAGGTCAATGGATAAAATAAGGGTGAATTAGGGGTTCAACCGTAGATGAACTGACCATTCCTAAGGAGGATTAGGTTCAATCGAGTTAAACCAAGTGGGTCAATCTGGGTTTGACAACACTGAATAATAAATAAAATGTTGATGGTCAAATATGGATCACAAGCCTCCCAGGCCTAGTCCAATCCATTGCTTATCTGGGTCGGCCTGTCAAGCCCAAGTTGACACACTCTAACTTGTCTCAAAGTCTTGTAGGAATACCGATTCCCATAGCTTGGGAAGTTGACCTCTCGAATGCTACAGCTGGACGAGTCCCAACCCAAAGCCACTTGCTACATTCCTTTCAACTACCCAAGGGACATGATAAAACATGGATTAGTAAGTTTATCTCACGTTTTTGGTAATTGTCATTAACTGCCCATTATTCCATGATCCTACCACACCTATAATTAGCCAGGGATCAACCTGATATAAATATCACCTTCAGCACCATTGGGAGGTGGTGTCATTTGGATACCGTTGACTTTTATTGGGATGCGAACTTGTTTAAGCATTAAAGTGGTTATGTTGGATATAAAGGTAGGCAAATGGGTTATGGTCTACAGGCTGGCCTGTTTAACCCACTTTAAAAAAGGATTAGAGCTAACATTTTTAGCCCGTTAAAAAGTGGGCGAATTTTACCCAGCTTGTTTAACCTATGGCCCAAAATGGGTTGGTCCACTAGCCCAATTGTATAAAAAAAAATTAAAAAAGTGGTGGAAATAAGTATTAATAAAGTATTGTTCTTGGGGTCTTTTATACTTGAGCTTAAACTTATGTATTAATTGTAACAGAGAACGACAAAAAATTGATATATATATATATATATATAACATTTTTTTAAGTATATCTTTATTGTTTCAAATGAAATATGTTATCCAATAAAATCATTTTAAAACATTTATTTTTAATATATAAGTAATTATAATAATAATGAAATTAATCACTTATATATTTAGAACCTCGTAAAACTTAATTTTTTTATTATATATATTTTATTCAATTAGTATAAATAGGTTAAATATGTTAATTTGGTTCGTTTAACCTACAAAGATATACAAGTGGGTTTCCATTTAACCCACAGGCCAAAGTAAGTTGGATTAAGGTCAAGAAATTTTGGCTTATTTAACCCACAAACTGAAATGGACTGGATTAGATTGGTCCGTTTAACCCACTTGCCCACTTCTATAGATAATCCTCGGTATACCACAAACCATGTTTTGTTTTGTATTCCTAATGTACAAGCCCAATTCTAGTGACTATAATTATCTCTACTGCATTTGAATTAAGCATAAAAATAATGAAAGGAAATAAGAAATAAGGAACTGTTGTTTTTCTATCTTTTTAACTTCCTTCTTTTTCTTTCTCTTATCACGGAATGTAATAAGGAAGACAAGACCTCTACGGTTTCTGACATGTAAACTCTAGAAGCATGTGATAGCATTACTGTCATTATATTGGTTATGCTGTATCACACCTTAGATGCATAGATTTGATGTTAAAAATAGTATTGTTTGTAGCTATACTAAACTGTCTTTATGAATATTATAAGTGCTATGTTTTTTTTTTGCCAAGATTATATTAAAAGCATGGAATGGGTCCTTTCATTCTTCCACATGTTTATGTGGATTGTGGGAAGAGGGGCCGGTTGTTAAAATTGTGATGGCAACTCGTTTCTTTTGAAATATGGATTTGGGAAAACTAAATATAAATGTCTATATATGCTGACACATTCGTATAAGAGCTGGTCTTCAGACTCTTCTTTGCTTCCTCTAGGTGTGCATCTTTAATTTGGGATGGGCACTAGCACCACGTTCCCATTTGATTTGGAATTTCATTGTGATATGGTCTCAACTCCGAGACAAAATGGAAATTTTAAATTTCTTTTTCTTTCCTTCTTACTTGTGAATGGCAATGAAAATTAAATCCTCTACTCGTGTTGGGTGACTTGGACTTTGACCATCAACACTGTCTTCAACTTTGATGACTGAAAATAGAGCCATCTGGTGTTAATAAAGACGAACTCCTTTTGTTAATCAACCGTTCAATCCTTGGTTTTTGTTTGGTCTGGAATCTATTAACCATATCATAATATATAATATTACTCTATATCAATGGCGAATACCATTGCCATATTCAAAGTTTCAATAGGAAAGTTGACAAATTACATAAAATGTCCTCTCTCAGGACACTGGACAAAAATTTCTTATACGTCCCACTTAATTAGCAAGAATACCTGGTTTTTGAAAACAAATCAAATATGAAGCACCACCTTGTTTATTTAACAAACAAACCAATCAATAAAAGGTCATATTACAACGATAAGAAGTGTTTTCAAATCACTTATGCAAAAAAAAAAAAAAAAAAAATAGAGGAAAGAATCTTTCAATCAATCTACTAGATGTTCAAAATAAAAAAAGAATAGAAAATCCCAACCTAGAAAATACACAAACAAATTTCATAAAACTCTTACTTTAATAGAATAATTCAATCAATCTCCGGGCCATTGACCACATTTTCTAGTTCAAACTTTCCGGTTTCGCTATTTTCAAATGTGGGCCTTTTGAGCTTAGCATATGAGCAATATTGAGTCTTTTTCATCTTTATGCCGTATGAATATTCTGTAGTTGCAACGCAAACCCCTTCTCCTATAAAAAGGAAATCAAAGAATTTCATAATGTTTCGTTATTCTTAAGGAAATGGAACATATTAAATAGAGAGAACATATGTTTCAACGTTCATTTCTCCAATCGTAGAGGAAGATTTAGACTTTAAAAGAGTACATTACTCCTCCATTTTTTTTCCTAAAGATAGTAATAATAGCTTCAACTAGAACGAGAGGAAAATAGAATAATCATTTGCTTTAAGTAACCATGCAATCGAAACATTAGTTAACAAGTGATTACTCTAATAGTGAGTTATAGTGGATGGTTTTCTACCATTGGTCAACATAGAAAAAATTATTTTATGTTTTGGCTTATGGTTTGTGTAACGCACCAATGATTGCATATTCCCATTGATCTGATATTGATAATTGCCGATTTACTACTTCGGTGGTCGGCACGATGAAAAAATGTGAAGAGAGTACTGGTAGTTATGATGCTTTGCTCACCATCTAGGTCTAATTCCTTAATAAATAATAATTCTATATTTTATGACCAAATAAATGCTTCATAATATGATTGATAAAATTTATAGGCTGTATATGGTAAATCACAAGTTTTGCTGTGAGTTCTATACATGTTTTGTTATAGGTCTCACAGGTTTTGCATAGGGAAAATTTTTAGCATATACACATGCATGCAATCATGCATACCTGCTGGCACACATATATTTTTTTAATATCACATAAACTCGAAATATATAGAATGATAGAAAAAAATTTTACACGCTTCACAAGATATCTTTACTTAGTAAAGAGTATAAATTTTAGGGTGCTTTCAAGGTAGGTTCTGTGTTTTCAAGTTTCAAACTATACCACTTGAAATCTCTTTTATGGCTATGTAAACTTCAAATTTTTAAAAAAAAAAGGAAAAAATTATTGATCCTATGCGTACTTTATACTATGTAGACTTTAACGGGCACATGCTGAAAGATGTGTGTTGCTATAGGATGGATTATATATATATATTATATATAAATTCGTGTATATATATAAAAGACGAGTTTAGATTGCTGTAAACCCCTTTTTTTTTAAAAAAATGAGTTTAATACACAATTACACTAAAGTTAAACTATCTTAAGTATGCAAACTCAAATTTTCCGAATGAATTTTGTAACCTGGATAATGTTAAACTATTTTAAATATGCAATATTATAATGTAATCTTGCCAAAAATTTATTCATGTGATTGATTCCTACTAAATGCACCAACAGTTCTATCTTTACTTACCTTGTCAAATGTCATTAGAAATCTTAAAAAAGAATTATACTACTAAACTTCATCGTCAATTTAAAACAAAAAGCAATTTCAAAACGAATGAAGGTTACCATGGGTGACGAGCAACAAATTCTCTGACGGATAATTATCAGCAAGCTCATTGATTACTCGTTTAAATCTAGCTGCTGCATCAGCCTTGTCCTCCTGCCATTGTGGTAACTGCAATAAAAATCATGCTTTCATCATTATTTTGGAAGCAGCATTGTAGCTGTAATTTAGGACAAGGTGTACAAGCAATAAATTACTTTTACACCTTATACAGTTAGTAAACTTTATAATCGCACATTTCTTTATGTGTTAAAATATCTTAGCAGATACAATCTCTTCTAATAGAATGAAATTCACCTAGTTGATGGGTAAAATAAAATCCAATAAATGCCATAACATAATCCCAGATAAAAACAAAAGAGAAAAGAAGAACAATAGACACATTAAAGGAAAACTTTATAATTATTTTCTATTGAATGGGATACATCCTTTTTGGAAAAAAAAAATTTACAATTGCACATTTGGTGAAAAAGTTAAAAAGAAAATATTATGGGTGCGAATCTAAAGTTTAAAATCTAATCACAATCAACAACGTTCTAATTTGATAATCTAAAATATCTAGGTCTTGATGGTTAATTGAGTCTCTTTCATGATGGATTTCCAATTAATTCCAAATTCCCTAAAAGAAATTTTACTTCTCAAAAATGTCATAACTATCAAACTTTAAGTGAATAAAGCTTATATTGGATTAATTATACTTGTAATGGGTTTCAAGATCATAAAATATGTGGATTATAAGCTTCTCCCGTTTAGCCCAAATTAGTTATGTTCAAATAAATGTTCCTATGTCTTAAAACGCTAAAGAAATGTTCTTCCATCCCCAAGTAGGGCCCAATAAGTGATAGAAATGGACCGGCTTTTTCGCAATGTACTAGGGATGGATGGGTTGAACATGATGTCCATGGATTTCGTGCTTTCAAGTTTAATTGTTGAAGGATTCAAATGGACAACCACATGGGCTCATTCTAGTGCAAGGGCACTGAAGTAGGGATGCAACTGGGTCGAATTTTGGGCAATAAATCCAAGTTTGAACCCGCTACACTATAAGACATACAAAACCCAATCCTATAACCCTATAACCCCGTAGAGTTTTCCTTTTATATCCAAACTCACCCTATAGATTTTACTCTAAAACCCACCATCCGCTCAATTACTCGTTTGATTATCAACTTGGTTACTTGCCTGACCACCTGCTCAACCCGATCCTACCTTGTTTATTGTTTTTTTTTTCAATGGATTTAGTAGACTTGAGCTGATAAAATAATAGTATAATAAAATGGCTATTCACCTTTTCTTTGCTGACTTGTTTTTAAATTTAACCTGTTACTATGTTTACATTCAGTAAATGTATTTACATTATAATTTTATTTTCCTAGGACTAACGAATTGGATAATACGGATGAGGTATCTATTAGATTTTAGTAGATCTAAACCCAACCCTAATACCCTACAGAGTTTTTTTTACCCGTGTTCAAACTAATCCTATAAGATCTTTATCGGGTTAAATGGGTCAGAAACTCGTTAATGGCCGATTCGGTTGCATCCCTACTCTACAGTACAAATAACTTCTTTAAAGTTTCATTTAAACTTTGCAAGGGCTACCAATCACATTATTGAATTTTGGTGAATTTGTTGGTAATCCCTAAAAATTCAAAATAACTATAAATTTCGACCTTGATTCAAAAGTACTCCTCAAACTTATCAAGGTGTGTATTAACACAACATAAACTTTGATTTTTGTCTATTTTCATTAGATTAAAAATCAAATGTTAATTATCTTGTCTATTCAATTGAGTTTAGAAAGATCATTTGCTACATTTTAAAGTTTATAAAATATATTTACACTTAGGTCAAAATTTAAGGGTTTCTTTACAATTTTCTTTTTCTTCTTTTATTATCATTATGATAAAAGTGGAATTCGAATCTTATCCGACCCACTTAATAAACCGGTAGAGTTGGTTAGGGCTTAAAGAATGTGAGGTATAAGAAGGGATTCAAATGCAGATTTTTTTTTCTTTCTTTTTTTTTTTTTCTTTTTTTGCCAATACATTCAACTGCACTTTACAAAGCTCTACTCCACTATAATGAAATATTTATTTCTTTAAATATTCTATGTAGAAAATGAAAGTCGAAAGATTTCTGCGGGATAAAAAAAAGAATGGAATTGCAAAAATCGCTTAATCCAATTTCTATCGAATTCGTATATTAAAATAATGGATATAAGTTTTGATTCAATGAGTTAAATCTTTTTACCTTTTCATTTTGTTGATTTTTGAATAGAATTTGGAATAGTGCAAATTAGATATTAGATTTAAATAAGGGGCTTTTCAATAGTATTTTTATTTATTTATTTATTTTTGACCGAAATCAATAGTATTTATAAAAGGCCTTCGACTATATTTTTAAATTCTCATTAACTATATATGGTATGATTAACCGTTCCATGTTACAACTGTTCAGTTTTTTTTGGGTTAGCCCGTCGATGGATGACTAGATCTCCTAACATGGGAAGGGAAAGATTTTTTCTCCTTATCGGGATACAAATAAACTTTTCATCATCCTTAGCAACCTTAAATTTAGAATATTCTATCATTAAATCCTAATCCATCATCTAATTATTTTACAAACTTTACTGTTTACTAATATAAGCGAGATATTCTTCGCTGCCAAAAAAAGGAAAAGAAAAATAGCCATTTGAGGAAATGTAACAAAGAAGTAGACATCTCTTGGAACAGGCCAGATTAAGACTCATCTTGGACCTAGTTCAGGTTCTAAACTTATGGACCTATAATCAGTTGGTAGAGGTGGCGGAGTGGTTCAAGACCTTTTAAAAAATTTTAAAAAAAATTTAGTAAAGGATTCTTATGAATCCACTAGATCAATGAATCTTACTATCGGACCCGATTCTCGGATCCGCTTGATGGGGTGGGTTAATGAAAGACTCGACATGATTGAGTTAGGCGGAGCTCCTATTCGGGCTCCTTGGGAAAATGCCTATATTACAAGTGGAATCTATAAAATTCTATCCACGAATACATCATCGACAAAAGAATTATAATGTCTATACATAGCGAAAATTTTCTATTCTTGTCGTATCCCTTTTTTTCCCCATAGCTTTCTCCATTTTGTCAGTATGGTTTAATAATGATCCTTTTTACATAATTATCATCTGGAAATATAGGAAACAACCATAAAGCTAAGAAATCCTCCGTTTGGTATTTATTTTTGGTATCTTTATTTTTTATTTCCTCCGAATAGTTTTCATTTTTATAATTATTAAGCTTTTCTCTACACATCATTTATTATCGTAATTCCGATAATTAATGTAAATGTGAATTATATTTCTTGTATTTATGCATGATATTATCCTATTAACCTTTTATTTGTAATAAACTTACGAATTTCACTATTGTCCATAACTTAGAATGTCCTCTGAATTTATGGCTTATTGCAAAATAAAATAACGTTCCCGTAATTTTTCATGTAAGAAACATAATGGCTTTCTCCTTGTGATGAATAAATTACAAATAACAACTTTGTAACTACCAGTAAAATTTCATATTCTTTCTTAATTTCTATGAATCCCGTCTTTTTCATAACACACCTCAAAACTTCATACAGATCCACGAAATTGTATAATTTTCATAATTTTTCTTGTATTTGCAATTTTTTCTAAACTTCGTAAAATTTCAAAAGAAAAATAAAAGGGAAAAAATCTTTGAAAAAGTATTTAGTGCACATGTGAACCAATTTTATGTTTCTTTAGATGTATTTCCTAGTCCTTCTTCTTCTTCGTCCTCTTCAGGTTGGAATACTTCCTTTTTTTCTTATCCGGGTATTGCACAATATTCACAAATCTCTATCAAGTTATGATTTTCTCTTTTTCTTCTTCTTCTTCATCTTCTCATTCTTTTTAATTAATTTTTTGTATAACGGGTTTGAATCTCTAAGCCATAAAAAGAACATAGTTCTTGACTTAATGTTGTGTTTTTAATAAGTCAATTACGAGTCTATGTTGCAGATGCAAATAAGCGGTAATATAATAATGTTTTTTGCTTTTTCTTTATTGGAATGAGTTACTATTGTCAATACATGAAAAGTCTACCTAGAAATGTCATTGGGTTGGGTTGGTCCGAACTGTGACTCAACCAGTTGGGTTTGGATCCGAACCATGATCCAACCCACTGGGTCTAGATAAAAAAAAAAAAAGGAACTCAAAACTGCTAGGAAAGCAGAAGGGGCAGACAATTCAATCCGTCTCATTTACATTATTTTTAATTTTTTTATTATTATGGATAGACTTGTATGGACCTGCCGAGTTACCTTGAACCCGTGAACCTAGTGGGTTTGTTCGCAGGTAAAACCTATCCAACTAGGTCGAATTCACTTGGATCAAGTCCATGGTCGGGTCCGAATCGGAAGGCATGTCTAAGTCTACTGCATTTGACCATATGAGTTGGAGTTGCTAATATTCTACTTTTAAATCCTTTCTTTTGTCTTACATTCTTATTTATTTATTTTTTAAATTTTCAAATATATATTTAAATAATAATTATTAATTGAAAATGATTATCAACTTAAAAGAAACAGAAGTCTAATGTAAAAGTTCTAAAATGTTGAAAATTCATATAAAAAAACAGAAATCAAATAAAAAAAATAAAAGTACGCTTACAACTTTCATGTATAGATATCAATGGTGTAAAACGAAGTAATTTTACTATATTTAAAACAATTTATGAACAGATACATGTGTAATTAATAAGTTAATTATAATAATCTTTTATAAAGGTATTCATAATTATGAATATTCTTTAAATTAAAATCAATAATTTTGTACCATGTGGGACTTCATCTAGTTTTTCAGTGGAATGGTGAGAAATTATAAGGAAGCATAAAAAATGTTTGTTAATCAGATCGTTCATGATACTTCATACCTTGTCAAATACTCTGTGAGCACTATGATCAAGATCAACGATCCCCTGAGGAAGCAGCATCTCAAGTTCTGATCTGTTGAAGCCCCAGTCTCCATTCTCGGGATCCGATGGAGGATGTCTAATGGCAACTTCATTAAACATTTCGCACAATCCATATTCGATTGAGACCTGCCATAATGCCCAAAAAATTAAAAAAATTTGCAAAATTGTTATTAGCGATATCATCATATTTAATTTTACATTATTTTTCTTTTTTTCATATAAGGTGCCCATAGAAAGCTAGCGAGTCCATACTTTTATAAAAAATTTTAAAAAATAATTCTTATTATATCAACGTATCAACCATTAATATATTCCAATAATAAAAAAGGGACAATCGGTCCCATACTAAGGAGTTTTGGTCACCTTAAGCTAGAGAAGTTATACATGAACATTTCATAATCTAATCATGTGCTTATGCAATAATCATATTCATTCTCACCTTGACTTTGGAGGAATCAGTATCGGTGACGTGATTTCCATTCGTCACGACGCCATCCTCCACGCCACATAGGCCATAAATCAACTCGTTGGCAGTCTCAAGACAACGTAGGAATGGGGACACAACTATCCGATGAATCGGGAACCCGAGTTGCGTCAGGAGATCTGCACCAGCCTTGCGTGCTCGGGCCCGTCCCGTGGTAGTCAGAGGTGGATCCCAGGTCCTCGGAGCCGTGTCGACCCACGAGCGATCAAAGTTGTCTAAGCGGTCCCCATGACGCATCACTAGCACGTTCTGATAACTTTGCACTTGTTTAGTTTCCATGTCGACGAGGGATGTGTTGGTGTTGGTGTTGGTCGCAAGACAACTTGAATGGGTTGCTAGGCTTTGTTTAGCTATGAAGCAAGTGGAAAGAAAATTGTCGTAGACTTCGGTTGTTGTTGACAGAAGAGCACATTGCAAGAGTATTTATATAGGATATGTGATTGGGATGAGTGATTTATCAAGTCGCTCTTGCATTAGAGATATAATTTATTGGAAATTGTTGGGAACGTTCTTAAAAATTTCTAGCTCCATCCCATGCAATTTCTTCTCTGCTCCAAGTCTAGTCCATGAGAATTACTTAAATTTGGACAACGCGCGTCATTTTCGTTATCTTCCGAAGCAAGAAAAGCTTTTGGCATAGACTTATATAGTCATTGGTCGTCGTTATCGCGTGCGAAGCTACATCTTCCCATTATTATATTAATTATCTTCGGCGTGACTTTAGGTTATCCAGCATACAAGAAAAAGCTTAAAACACGTTTTTGGGTGCATCTATACCGAGGAACGAATTTAAAATTTTCGTACAAACCAAATCCATATAAACCATATGTTGAGGTAAATTATTAGTCTATATGGCTTGCCATTTTTTATGTGGATCCTACAAATCTAAAAATTTACATACACCTTACGTAAAACACTTGTTTTATTACTTTTTTTTTAGAAACCTTGTTTACCAATAAGCATAATTATGGTAAAATCTAAAAATTTTAAAATATGAACGATTGTTGAACACGTCCTGAAGTGTTGAAGGAACAGCTAAGAAACCAGAGCCAAGAACAGAGCAAATTCAGTAGATGAATGAATTGGTTCAGTTATGAAACTGTTACAGCTAACTAAATATATATACATGATGGTCCAATAAGAAAGAAACACGTGGACCAATGAGAAAATCCACGTATATATAAATAAACTAGTAGTTTTCACATAAGGGCAAGGCTTGTGGAACTAGTCAGTGTAGTCCGTGCTTTTCTTAACATGTCTCAAGTATTATTAGCCACGAGGGAAATCCTATGATAGGAATTGAGGTTCCAACAGATGACTTTAGTATCCAAATGTGGAAAGCAGTAAAGTGAGGGCATATATGGTTATAGGAAAGAGCAATTTAATGACCAAATTTGTTGCAGAAATTTGCAAAACAAAAAGGTACAAAAAAATTCACAAATGGCTTGAAGCATCTGTATCTCAAAAAAGGTTTCCTAATTTTGCGATTCCAGTAGGTCTTAACTCTTCCTAGAAGTCTTAGAGCATTCAAGGACGAGAGACATAGCATAATTTCATCAAGCATCAAGTTCTGGGAGAAATTCTATAGTTTCATTATTAATTTTAACGGGACAGGTTCCGTCAATTATCTAATAGCTCTCACAATACTCAATCATGATCAAACTACTAAAATAGTCAATATTTTAATTATTATATTTATTTTAAAAATCCAAGTTCTAAAACATTTCCACAAGATGCAGACTCGTAAATCATAAGTTTTTCTATCATCCGTTTTATCTTTTATTTATATCTTAATTTTATTTATTTTTACCATTTTGCCCTTACTTATATGTTAATAAGGTTTTCATTGTATCATACATTGTTCAGGTAGACCTCTTTTCCCGTGTTAAATACACTTGCTATTTAATATTCTTATTGAAAACCCTATTCTTTTTGGATCTCTTAATTTGTGGTGGCCTTCTTTTTCTTTGTTATTTGATATTGTGAGTAATATTAGTATCATAATAATCAAATGCCTTTTCAATTATACTATGTGTTGTGCACAATATTCATCTAGTAATTGATTAATCTAGTTTGCGCATTAAGTTGATAAGTAATATCTATTTTATTTAAATATTCATATCCTTAATTTCAATTATATATCTCATAAACAAATAAAAAAAAAAAAACACCATAAATCTATCCTTCCCATTACAAAACTATAAAAATCCATAAGAAGAACTATGTTGTATAATTTGCTACGAAACATATAAGGAAACTCATATGTGTATATATATAAAGTATTAACAAGATATAATTGGACTTTAGAGTCATGGGTCCGCCATTCTCCTTCCAAAGCATATATTTATCATTTGGCATAACTTACATAAACTAGTCCATTAGTAACCAAATAATGTTTCTCATCAACCACTCTACTTGTAATATATTACTAATTAGTTTTGCTTATGAGAAGATTTCGTCTTGCTCAAGAATGGGCTCTATCAAACTTGCTCTCCGTCATCTATTATAGTGATATGGAATTCTACTGGCATCCCTTATTTATCCTTTTTTATCCCTTTCCAGACCATTCCTTTTCAATATGAACCATTAGAGCAAAAAGTTCATTGCATGAAGTGTGAGACACATATCAATGAATCCTAATGCGAATCGAGATCTTTTTAAACATCTTAGACCAATTTCAAGAGCTTGATCCAAGACACTTAGGCCAAAGTTAGTCATGTTATGTAACAGAGAAAGAGATTGGGATGAATTTCTTTATAGCAAATCAAGGGAGATATTTCAGTGTTCATGAAGTGTTGAACAATTGCCAAACAAAGTACAAGTTGCAATGATCCAATAGGAACTGCTACATTTGAATGGAGTGTCATCCTACTTGAGAAAGCAAAACAATAATAGCCCCTGAAATATTGCGGCACAACACTTCATCTCAATAGTGGTATTGAGTAAAACAAGAAAAATTTTATAACACTTCATTTGAATGAGCTGAGTTCCTATTCAAATAGTGGCATAAAACTGAACTTTTTGCATACTATGATAATGCATTTGGCAAAATGACCAGGAGACGGTTTTTGACAACATAAGGTTAATGACTACTTTATTAACTTATTGGTTGTGCATGTTAGGAGAGAGTCATCATACAATTATACATATCTGAATCTATGCGTATGAATGTGTGAAAATCATAATATGAACTGTGCAAAAAGATAATGATTTGGATTGACTAACGTTGTGCAAAAACCATAATAATGCTCACCTACTTATATTGTACTATACTTAAATACAAGAGATTTGAAAACAAAACATCAGATCTTGAGCAGTGAGTTTATATCATTTTGTAACAACAAATATTATTATTGATTTATATAGTTTGCAACGTAAAAACGCATGTTTTCAACATTAAGTATAGAACTATTATATATCTTTTTAATATCATTACATAATAAATAAGAATTTGTTATGGTCTACGATAAGGTGTCCATAATATACATATATTGCGAATATTAGCTAAGTCATCATGTTTTAGCACATATATTCTTATGTGTAAAATGATATTGTCAAGGGTTAATTATAAAAGCATGACCTATGTTTAGGCTAATTTGCAAACATATGAATTGTGTTAATTTTTTTTTGACAAATAGGTGATCCGGGTTTGATATAAAAGTATTAACATTATTTAATAATTTTAAAATGACACATGTTAATATTTTCTTAGTCATAAAAATTAATTTTACGTGTTTTTTTTTCAATTGTCTCATTTTTAAAAAAATAGTTTTTAATATTTTATTTTATTTATTAATATTTTTTACTAAATTAATTTTTTAAAACCCATAAGATTCTAACACATATTCCTCTAACAGTTATTAATTATATCGACACATTTGTATGAAACTCAGGTTATCTATTTTTCAAAAAAATTAATACGGATCCTATGTATAGATCATATTTTTATAATTAACCTTATTTTCAAAACTTTCATATTAAATTTAGATTTTGTATTGTACTACTTGAGCAAAAAGATCAATGAATTATTAAGATTTCAATAACATATAAAAAGTACAGCAATTAATATAAACTCAAAGTAGTTTATGATAAAATAAGTGCGGAGACTCAAGTCCCATTTGACACATATGTGATAACCAAAATGGTATACAAGCTAATTAAGTCGTACAGTCAATAATTTCCATATATCTAAAATGTATCTGTCAACTTTTAATAGGACTCCAGTGTACAAAATGAAATGAAAATGTAATCTAAAACTATAATCGTTAACAAATTATGCAAACAAATATCTATCATAAAGTATTAAGAACATATACTTGTATATTAAGACTAAAAAGTTTTAATACAAATATAGAAAGTATATTTAGAACATGTAATTTATTAATTTATTCAAGTAACTAACTAAAGTTTGAAAGTGTCAATTTACTACCAACAAACTATCATTTATAATACCTAACCGAGGAACTTAATTATAAAAATGAGTAAAGTTCAGATAATAATTATAAAATTTGGCAAAATTCAGGTAGTTAATTATAAAAATGGACAAAATTTAGGTAGTATATTAATACTTCCAAACTTTAGGTAGTTAATTCGAGCACCAAATTTGATATTTTCTAAAAGAAAACCTTTTAATCAAAACTTAAACATAAATTTCTCATTTAAATAATTTTGCATAATAATATAAGATGCATACATCTACGTCCCCATACATAAGATTTTCTCTTTTATTATCTACTATAATTTTGAGGTGGGGAAATAAGTCTTTGGTCAATCTTATTGGCGGATTGGTGCTTATGTCACTTGGCTATAAGAGTCTTAGTGCATGTATAAGATTATATTAATGAAGTGTCTAAATTATATTATATTTAAAATACAACATAACGGTAGAAGTTTATGGTTAAGATCCAATTTCATTAGGGTTAATTTCCTATTTAGGACATGGACTTTGATTAAACGATTAATTAATTACATGAACAATTATAATGTTCAATTTCATGCTCTAATTGAACTTTTTGTGCCCTAAACACTATCTCACCAAATCATCATCTGACACATGTCATTTTTTGAAGAGGTAATAAAAGAGTGAGATAGTGTTTAGAGCATGAAAAGTTCAATTCAAGAATGAAATTAAATATTTTAAAAGTTCAGGTACTTAATTGATCTTTGGTCAAAGTTTAGGTGCCAAATAGGGCATTTACCCATTTCATTATAACAATAACAACAAAAATAGTTACAACAACAACAACAACAACAACAACAACAACAACAACAACAACAACATAATAATAATAATAATAATAATAATAATAATAATAATAATAATAATAATAACAACAACAATAACAACAACAACAATGTATCAATGTTTATGAAAAAATTCCTTTTTTTTTTGTCATATACGTGTAAATTTATTTAAAGTACCATTATTTAGAAGGTTTAAAGCTATGTTGATAAGATGAAGTATAAAGATAATAGTCAATATTTTTAAATCTGACGGAACACGTGAAGTTGAAGCCTACATTGATAAGATTTGGTAAAGCATAAAGATAAATCATATAATTTCTATTATTTCTTTTAACATTGCAATTGGACATAGGAAATTCTCGACCAAAGGATAGTAAAATTGAAAATGATGTTATGATTCTTCATATAATTAATAGTACATAATCATATGACGTTATAACTCAAGATATAAATCTATTATATAAATGCAAATAGATATAATGGTGATAACCAAAATTTCTAAAAGGAGTGATTAGCGAATTCTTTTGTCATTTGTCACTTGTCACAGGAAAGTAAGAGCAGCAAAATAGAGTAATTAATGGAATAAAAAAAAAGGCTTTTCTAATTCCCCCAACCTCCCCCCCCTAAGCAATAAAAAAAATTAAAGAAATTTTTATCATTAATTATATGGGATAATGAAATCAATTAATTTTGGAGAATTCCTAAAAAAGAAAAAGTAGAAGTGAAACTTCAGGCCTTGTTTGTTTTCATGAAGATATTTTTCAAAAAATGTTTTTTTCCCATATTTTTTAAAAAAGTACAAAATTATTAGAAAATGTTTTCTTTTTTGATAGGCTTTATTTTATTATGCCCCAACAGGCCCTTAAAGCCCACGAAGCGCCCCGGCTGGACTTGACCCATGTTCCTCGAGTCAACCACTAACTTAGAAGACAATTGCCTTCAGTTAGACTACTGTATGGCCCAAATCTAAGTCTTCCTTCTCTTGCCAGCTCTTCCTCTTTTTGAATACATCTCTCTGGCTATTCACGTCTCCTTGAGGGAGCTTACATTTCCTTGATTCTCTATGTCTCGTTAGCGGAGCTTAAACCTCTTTAGCTCTCCATGTCTCCATAGGGGGACTTATACCTTCTTCTATAGTCACTTTTCCATGGAGGTACACTAAACCTCTTCGTGGTTGCTCTAAATTATAACTCTCTACTTGTTTAGCCACTCCCTACAGTGGATTATAACCATCACCTTAGGTCAAGGTTAGCTATGACAAGGGTCCCCACTCTTCTTATTCCTCTCTCCCTTTGAAATGTGCCACGTGCATAGGAAATATTTTATGGGCCCCCATTCTGGTATGATTATTGCCTATAAATAAGACTGGAGACCACATGAAAAAGGATGAAACCTATTTAAGTATTGTAGACACATCATTTTTGCCCTCATATAATCCTTTTATTTAGGGTAGTTTTTGTCTTAACTTTAAAGAAAAATATAAACAAATGAAGGAAAGTTAAAAAAGAGTAAAAAAAAAAAAAAAAGAAAAAACTAGAAAAAAAATTATCAGCATGTTGGAGTCCATGGTCATCATAGAGTGGTTCAAGGAAACAATGATTGGAAATCAAAATAGCATATGCGATTCGATAAGTTATGAGTCTTCTACAAATAAGAAAAAGGGTGATTTTCAAAGGTGGTATGATTTATACATTGCATAATTTTATAAAATAGATAATTTTAGAAAACAAAGGCTCCAAATGGAACCTCAATTAAAATTACATTTGCCAATTTATGGTTCTTTAGAGTTTTGAGATGGTGCAAGCATAGGAGTGTGAATTTTTGAAGATCATCCATAATCCATTCCACTCTTCTAGCACTATTGTGCGGAGTGTCGGAGCTGACCTTTCTAGGAGGATACGGCTCGAGTCTTGGCTATGCTAAGGGGTGCGCTTAGTAACCAGCTTATTTTAATTACGTAGATTTTACACTTTTGCTCTTATTGCCACGTCAACCTTCCCAAGACTATATATATATATATATCTTTGACACGAAACCTTAGGAAAACAAGGGTAATTATTTAGAATTTGATAGAGAACATCATCAAGAGAGATTTATAACCTTATCTCTTAGGGTTTGTTAGAATGAGTCCAATGAGACCATTCATCAAGCCTTTACACATCTCGATTGCGAAAACTTTTTGACTTATCATAGTTTTTTATTCATGTTTTTATATTACTTCTCTAATTCTATGATTTGTATTGCATTATTCAAGGAGGGGTAACTCATTAGCTTAGATTTTGTAGAACCTAAAACCTGATTCGTGTAACTTTTACTATAATCTAATAGAAGTATTATCTATTTCTTAAAATTGATAACCTATGCTTGATTGTTCTTGAATTTATATAGTGCATGGTATAGATTCTTGACCAATTTTATTAGAATTAATTGATAAATCATTTTCTTGAATAGATCTAGGTTGTTAACGAGAATTGCTCTTAACTTTAAAGATAAAGTAGTGAAATTCTTCTGCAATTGATTGATCGAGCTAAGGAATTCAGGATCTTAATGCGACCTTAAGGTGCTATTGATCTAGGAAGAGATTCCGATTGATAAACTTAGGGTTAGGGTTTAGTGATCTTGGGAAAGACACTAACATACATACAAATTTCTGTAGTTCAAGAAATTTATAAGAATTATATGAGGATTTAGTGGGCTACATGATAGAGTTTAGTGGTAAAGCAAGTCTAAGTGTTCTTGCAATTGAATTAATTAATTAAGAAAACCGTGTGCGAAGTGACAATAATAATAGTAGTAGTAGTAATTAATAGTATAATTAGTATATTAATAAGACTACACTTGAATTTAATGGTTAGGTAACGAGAAATGAGTGAGTATTAGTACTTACTAAGATCCCTGAGGAAACAACTTTGTAGTTAATTCATATGCTACTATGATAGGTGTACTTACCTATGTGTTGACCGGAGTTGAGATTTAGGATATAAATTAATTGATATTATAACTCTCAATTGCACAAGCAAGTTTTTTGACGTCATTGTTGGAGATAGACAATATTAGGAAAGCCTAATACGGTTAATCTAGCCATAGTTTTTCCGTTTGTTTGCAATACTTTCTCTCTGATGTGCGAAACTTGACCTATTCTTTACTTTTATTCTTTTTAGTGCATGATTAGGAGCCAATCAACTGCCTTGCTAGATTTTGATCATAAAATCAAGAAAGAAAAGCCAGAATCATCTGAGATAGCTGGTTGGAACTAGAACACCAATCTGAATATGATCAATGAGGAAGTTGAGAATGAGAGGAATTTGAATGTTATGAATGAGCAGCTGAATGAGAGTCCAACTGGGGGAATGAGCATCCCATGGTTATCAACCAAAATACTGGGGTTAATCAACTCGTTAACCTTTGCACTATGATGGATTATTGTAGACCTAATTTAGATGATGAGAACAATAGCATTGCTAGTCCCTAAGTCACTACCAACAATTTGAGATTGAATGAAACATCATACAGATGGTCTAATAATATTTTTAGTTCGATGGTTTCTAGGATGAGGATCATAATGCTCATCTCCAATAGTTCTTGGAAATATGTGATACATTCAAGAAATGGAGCCTTTGATGATGTAATCCGTTTGAGGTTATTCCCATTCTCCTTAAGGAACAATGCTAAGAAATGATCGAATGATTTATAGTGTTAATCAATCACCACATGACAACAAATGGTAGAGAAATTAAATCGCAAATACTTTCTTCCTTTAAGAATAGCTAAGCTTTAAGCCGAAATGGTTTAAACTATCAAACAAGACAATTAATAGATGCTGCCACAAGGGGAGAGTCTAAACTACAAATCTCCAGAAGAACGCTTACGATTATTTAAGGATATGACCAACAATCACTACCAATGACTACCTTCAAAGTCTTGAGAGAAGAGACAGGTTGGACTTTTTGAGATTGATGTTGTTACTTCTTTGGCATTTAAGACAGAGGCACTAACTAGAAAGATCGATAGGTTATCTATGACTCAAGGCTAGAAGTTGGCCACCATGGATTCCACTTATATGGGTAATCATGAATTCGATCACTTTAGCAAGTGGATTATATGGGTAACCCAAATAGACCTCCCAATGATTCGTTTGGTAATACGTACAATCTGGGTTATAAAAATCATGCTAATTTTAGATGGAGAAATCCAATTGTTGAGAACTTGTATATGCCACTAGCAAGTTTTTAAAAACCACTTCCTCCTCCTACTCAAAATTAACAAACATCTTTAGAAGTGCTTATGACCCAATTCATAAAGGCTTCAGAAATACATTAACAACAAACCGATGCAACTTTAAGAAACCATGAAGCCTCTATTAACAAATTTGAGAATCAAATGGGTCAAATTGCTAAGATGCTTTTAGAGAGAGCTTAGGGATCACTACTACCCAATCCCAAGGGGTATGTAAAAAATTGTGATGCTGACGAGTAATAAGGAGCTTCAAGTTGAAAATAAGGTCCAAGAAAAGGAGAATGGATTAGAGGTAGAGGTGCAAGTTGAGAAACAAATCGAACAACTTAAGAAACTCGAAGAAGAGAAGAAATCCCCCCACCTATCAAGGAATATAAGCCCTCATTGCCATATCCAGCTAGATTGAGGAAAACACGTGATGATGAGCATTATAGCAATTTTCTTAAGCTCTTTAAGCGATTACTCATCAATTTTGTAGCACTTACATAAAAGCCTAAATATGCTAAATTCCTTAAGTAATAAAAGAAAACTAGAAGAACTCTCCATAATCACTCTCGGTAGATCATATTAAATAAGTTACCAAAGAAAATGAAGGACCCATGTAGTTTTACTATCCCATGTTGGTAACTTGCCTGTACAGAAAACGCTAGCTAATTTAGGGGGCAAGTATTAATCTCATACTATATAAAAGCTGGATTTGGGAGAACTGAAATATACATGCATAAGTCTTCAACTGGCTGATCGTTCCTTGAGAGTTCCAAGAAGCGGTGGAAGGAAAGTTCAAGACTTCATTTTTTCGGCATATTTTGTCATCTTAGATATAGATGAGGATGGTAAAGTCCCTCTTATATTGGGAAGACCATTCTTAGCCACTACTAAAGTAGTAATTGATACCAAAGATGGGAAGTAAGTGCTGAGAGTTGATAAGGATGAGATGGTGATTAAAATGCTATGCGTCTTTAAACAGTTCATAACTAATGATGACACCAGCTCTACTATTTATTCTCTTGATTTCACAATTTCTGATCATTTGTAGGGCTTATTTAGTCAGGAGGCATTTTAATTGTGCTTAGTATAAGGAAGCCAAGAAGAAATTGATGATGAACATGTGCTTGAAGTTATAGCTCAATTGGGAGCTAATTTTGAGATGAGGAAAAATTTGCGCATTGAAGAGATCAATAGAAATAACATCGTCTAGCTCAAACCGTCCGTGGAAGAGCCACTCAAAGTAAAGTATATGCCTTTCTAAAGGAGACTTTAAAACTTCTAGTAATTATCTCTTCCAAGCTTGACTCATGATAAATGTGTATTTTATACACATTTATCCTACATTTATCACATACTTTCTTGCATAGTTGTGTGCTTTTAAAGTGAAATTCTACTGTAATTAGAGGAATTGCATGAATTTGGTTTAATTGTGCTTAAAAGCATAAAAAGCTTTAAAAATGATAAAAAAACTAGACTTTTTTATTGCTAAATTAAACCTTTTGCTTTGGTTGGCCATTTAGAATTAAAAAACATCATGGTTGGAGTGTTGGATAAACACAATTTAAAATCACAACTCAAAGTTGAAGTTTTCAAAATTTATAAAGCTAATTGATTTTGTTCAACTTCGATTTAGCAACTTCCAACATTGGTGAGTGCACCTATCAAAATGGTATAGAAAGAATTAAGTTGGATCCCAAGGGATCGGTGACAAATAATATACTCACATCCTATCCATTATCTAGCCAAGAAAAAGCTTAAAAGAACGTGATAGAAACAAAAGTTAAATTATGTTAATGGAATATTCACAAGCATTTATTGGGCAAAATTAGAGAATGGGTTTGTAACTCTGCAAAATAGCATCCCAGGGTTCACTACACCAACCGCTTATCATGTGATTTCATAAAAAACAATACTCTGAGAGATTGGATTGCTAGGGTACTTACACCCTGGATTCACTAAGGTAGACTAAAGCTTCTCTCAAAATCAATAGTTCTACATCTAGATGCTAGATCCGCATAAAGAATAAGAATCCTTTATTTGAATAACAACGAGCAGCAGAGTAACCAACAGCAGCACACAACGATTGTGCTCGTTGCAGCAAACAAATCAGAGACCAAGCTACTAAGTTCGACCAGCAGCTATCACTTAGAAGACTCATGCACCGATCAAGAAACCATCCAAGTAACGCCCTTGCAATTGATGCGACCTGACCTGATGCTAAGACTTGAGCGAGCTGCAGTAGAATGGTTCCACACCGACCTGATGGTGAATGGCTTGAGCATGACCATAACGATGGCAACAGTAGCAGCAGGTCCAGCAGATTAAGCGACCACTGATTCGAACTAAAATGGATTCCTACCTGATTTGACCAGCTATTACACTCCGAGCAGTCCTCCATGCATGAGCATCTGAGATTGAGTAGCAAAATTGAGCTGCTGTGCAGATTGAGCTCAATACCAAGCGATCAAATTGACCGAGCAAACCAAAGCTGTTACACTTGAACAGCACGACCAAACCAGTAACGAGTTCCTACACATGAAGAGTGTCCCTGTGTTGAGCTGGTTCTATTGCATCGAGCTGAATAGCCGACCTGAACTTCTTCGAACTCCACCGAATCAGACTAACCAATCGCAGCAGAACACATAGCCCCTTTGGTCGAGCAGAACAGCGGTTGAACTAATACTGACCAGCCACCAGAGCTTGGTTGGAGCGAGTAACTTGAGCAGCTACATAGCTTGAACTTGCAGACTAGCAACCTCCATAGACCTAGATTTCCTTCGAGTTGCAACATCGAGCTTCACATCCACAATAGACCACTGACCAGAACAGAAGGTGCAAGTTCATGTTGAGCACCAATCGGGCTCCTACTCCACAAATGACTTGAGCCCTTGCTGACCTGTTTGACTCCTGGACGAGTTCTACAGCAGTGGCACTGAATGGACCTGAGATAGAGCTCCACATGACTTATATAGTAGCTGAATTGATGAGAAAGCAAAATATCGACCTACTGCTGCAACTCTTGCTTAACACGAAGTTAGCAACTAGTTACACCGACCAGAGCTGGCAAGGCTGACCTGATCTACAACAAGCATCCAATGCTCACAATTGAAGAGCTCAAGCTGACAACTGAATTCATCCTCAAGCACCTTTGATACATGCTTCCCTGAGCTCCTGAACAAAACATTCATGGACTGACCAAGGTGGCACCGTTTTGTCAAGATTAACTTAAGCAACACGATATTTTGTTTTCCTTTGCTATTTTGTTTTGTAAATATTTTTATAAGACTTTTTATTCATCTTTTGTACCTTTCTACCATATTTTGGGGATCCACTCCATTAGAATATATCTACTCTGCAACTGCCATTCTTCATATAAGTCGCATCACATATAACTAACCTCCATATCATATCACCATATCTTCATGCCTCTGAATGGATTCCGTCTATTTTTCCTTTAAAAAGATGACGCAATAAGCGGAAAGATTAAAATATTACTTTCTCTATCCTATTTGGCATTTTTATTATTGTTTTAATGTTTTTTTTTTTATTTTCTCCTCTCTCTTTCCTCTCTCTCTCTCTTCTTCTTCTTCTTCTTCTTGCTTCTTCTTAAAAAAAAAAAAAATTATCAACAAATGTAAATACCCAAAAACTAACGAAGTATATTGGAAAAATATATTATTATGTTTATTTTTTGAAAGCAATAAACATTTTGTTTAAATAAAGTTTGTATCTTTTCTAGTTTCAAGCTTAAGAATAGTTCTATCTCATATGTCCATCCAATTCCAAGTCCTTTTAAAATACTAAGGTGAAGGTAAAAAAAAAATGTTTTGTTTTCTATAGGTTAATTTCACCGATCTCGACCATAGCTTCAGTAGCTGCTCCACCACTATCACTACCACCACCACCAACTTCCCTTCCTTTCCTAACACCCGCTGCAGCTTAGTAGCTCCTCTCTTACTCTATCTGATTAATGACAATTAGTAGGTTTGATGATGGTTGTGTGGGGAGGATAGGTGGCTGGTTGGAGTGTGTTGGATTGAGTTTGGTTTTTGGATTCTAGGTTTTGAGGGTGATGATTGTGGAGGTTAATCGAGGGTGTTGAATGGAGGTTGATGGTTATGGGCTTGGTGGAGGTTGACGAAGGTGGGTATGTGATGATGGAGATTTGGGTAATCGGGTGGTGGAGATGGTAGTTGTTGGGTAGTTATTCAGCTGTTGACGCTAAGGAGGAGGGAGATTAGGTAGGTGAGATGTTAGAAAGCGAGATGAAGGTGGAAGGGGAAGGAGGAGGTTTGGATTATGGTTGAAGAGAGAGAGAGAAAGGGGAGGCAAGTTAAGGGAGAGACCCAAGAGAATGAGAAGTTGGAGATTTTAGAGAGAGAGAGGTAGTGGTTCAAATACCATCCATTAATGGTTAGAGAGAGAATGTGGTGGTTCAAATGAGCTTGTTTTTTAGGCAGAAACTCGATGAGAGGTTAGAGAGAGAGAGGATTTTGGGGGAGGGGGGGGATTTTTTTTTTTTTTTAGATTTTGGGATTAGAAAGAAGAAGAAGAAGTGCAGGAGAAGAAAGAGGAGGAAAGAGGAAAGAGAGAAAGTAAAAATAATAATAAATAAATAAAAAGCCAATGTGAACAAAAAAAACAATAATTTAATCTTTTCATTTGTCACATCATCTTTCTAATAGAAAAATGGATTGAATCCATCCAGGGATACCGTGAGTGAAAGAAAAAAAAAGTTTAGGTATTTTCTCATAAGGAAATTTTGTTTAAGTATAATTCTATTAAAATTGAAAAAGTTCAGGTACTATAAGTGAAACTAACCCATACAAACATAACCAATATCAATTGTAGTTAGTAGTAAGAGATTGTAAAATACTCTAGAGGATCAAAAGAAATGGTTAATTACTTTCACTATACCTTAACTTTTTCGATTTAATAGATATATTCTTAAACAATTTTTTTTTACGAAAAATACCTAAACTTTTTATTTCTTTCATCCACAGTACCTATGGATGGAATATGTCCATTTTTCCATCTGAATGTTGACATGGTGGAATAAATTAATTAAAACATTATTTTTTTTATCCACGTTGGTATTTTTGATTTTTTCTATTTTTGTTTTACTTTTTTCCTTCTCTCTCGCTCCCTCTTTTCTCTCTCTAACCTCTCGCCCTCCATCTTCTCTGTCCATCCATCTTCTTTCTTTAACTTCAACACCACATCACTACTTTACAACTCCCCAAGTTTCCGCCATAGATGGGAAGTTTAAAACTTCCGGTTTGTAGAAAACGAGCTCATTTGAAGTGAGTTTGAGGGTGCTGGCTTTATTTGTTGTTGTCATTTAGAGCGAGTAGGGTTAATTGGTGGTGGTTTCGTTGGAGTGGTGGTTGTTGGCTGGTCTCTCCCGCTACACACGCCCTATCAGTAAACTCCTCCATATATCTTCTTCAATCTCCATAACTTACTCTCTCTTCGTCCCTTACTTTCTCTCCATCTTCGACCGAATCCTAACTCCATCGATTTTTCTCTACAACACCCTCATCTCCTCCATAGTCACAAACAATAGTAACAATCATCCCCAAAGTTGGTATGGCTACAAAATTCATATTGCATTCTCGTTATGTACTCAAATGCTATACAAAAGAAGGGTTCTACCCAATATTTACACATACCTATCTCTTTTGAAGGCATGTGGGACACATGGATGGGCTCAATTTGGGAAGATGCTCCATGCCTATGTGTTGAAATTTCTTGAAATACCTTATGATGATTTTGTACAAGCATCATTGGTTGGTTTTATGGTAAGATTGGGCCAGTTGAGGTGTGTAGATACTTGTTTGATCAAATAAAGGAACCTAATTTAGCTTCTTGGGACATTTCGTTATCTGCTTATATGAGTGTGCATAATGGTTATTGGTTGTTCAGTGTTTTGGACGGTAAAGGTTTAGACCTTTTTTTGCAAGTTTTTGACTTGTTTGTAGAAATGTAATATTCCAATGTAACACCTAGTGAAGTTACTATGGTTGCTTTGATTAGGGCTTGTGCAGATTCGGGTTCTCCTATTCAAGGCACATGGGTATGTTCTAAAGCATGATGTTAGGTTCAATCTCTTTGTAGAAACAGCTCTTATTGACATGTATCCAAAGTGCGGGCATATAGACTTAGCATGTTAGGTGTTTAATCAATTGCCTAGAGAGATGTGTTGTGTTGTAATTCCATGATTGGAGGGTATGCGATGAATGGCTGTGGAAGATCCTATTCTTCTCTTTTAACTTGATTTTTTTTTTCAAAGATCAACTCCGATTGAGAAGATAAGCTCATATCCGCTTCAAGAAAAACTTAAATTTTGTTTAAGAACAGTTTTCAATCTTTTTCACGAAGAAGAGAAACCAAAATTAATGAGTAATGTGAAGGAAAGATCTAATTTCATGTAAAGTTCTAATCTTTTTAATTTAATTTTTTTTGTTTGAATCGTGCTAAGAAGAAGAAGAAGAAGAAGAAAAGAAGAAGAAGAAGAAGAAGAAGCAGAAGAAGAATAAGAAATGCAAGAAGAGAGAGAGGGAAAAATAAAAATAATAAAAAAAATATAAAAATACCAGCGTGAATAATAGAAATAATATTTTAATTAATTTAATCTGCCACGTCAGCACTTTGATGGAAAATGGATGGATTCCATCCATAGGTACCGTGGATGAAAGAAATAAAAAGTTTAGGTATTTTTTCGTAAGAAAATTTTGTTTAGGTATATTTGTTAAATCGAAAAAGTTCAGGTACCATAAGAGTAATTAACCCTAAAAAAATTACAATACAAAAAATAGTCTCACGTTATTAAGGAAATGAATTTTACTTTTAGGAGAAGTTTATATAAGTTAAATTATATATGATTTTAAGTTATATTTATTTATATTGTTGCTAATGAATATTAAATATTGTAAATAGGCAGTAAATTTTATTATTAGTGTAAATATTAATAATTATATATTTGATATAAATTTTCTCTAATTTCCTTTTTTTTTTTTTATAAAACTGATTGGAACCGCTAGTTCCACCTGATTCTAGGCCGTAAAACTACTTGGGAACTAGAAACTGGCGGTTTCTTAGCTGGTTCTAAAATGGGCTAACAGGTCTAGTTTCGGTTCTTGGACCGTTGATGATGGTTCCGATTTGGTTCCTAGTTTGGAACTAAACCGTGCCTATGTTTAGTGAGAAGTATAGTGGGCGAGAGTCTTATTATCTCCTTTTATTATCGTATATAATTAATTAAAAATAATAATAAATATATATAATAAAAAATGAACAATAACAATGTTATTAGACCTGGATTAAGGGTTTGACTCAGACATACTAGAGGGTTAAGGGTTAATGGATAAAATTAGGATAAACTAGGGGTTCAACCGCAGATGAATCGATCTATTCCTAAGGAGGGATTAGGTTTAATCGAGTTAAACCAAGTAAGCCAATCCGGGTCTGAAAACACTAAAAATAAATAAAATGTTGATGATTAAATATGGATCGTAGCCTTCTAGGCCTTGTCTAATCCATTACTTATCTGGGTCGGCTTGTTAAGCCTAAATTGACCCACTCTGACTCGTCTATTGATTCCCCTAGCTTGGGAACTCGACCTCTCAAATGCTATGACTAGTCGAGTCCCAACCTAAAGCCAATAACTGCATTCCTCTCAACCACCCAGAGGACACGATAAAACATGGATTAATAAGTCTATCTCATTTCTTTGGTAATCATCGTCAACCACCTATTATCCCATGATCCCACCACACTTATAATTGCCAAGGATCAACCTAATATAAATATCACCTTTGGCACCATTGGGGAGGTGGTATCATTTGGATACTGTTGGCTCGCATTGAGATGCGAATTGGTTTAAGCATTGAAGTGGTTATGTTAGATAACCTCCGGCATATCACTAACCATGCTTTGTTTTGTATGCCTAATGTACAAGAACAAGTCTAGTGAATACAATTATCTCTATTGCATTTGAATTAAGCACACAAATAATGAAAGGAAATAAGAAATAAGAAATTGTTTTTTTTTTTTTTGTCTTTTTAACTCCCTTCTTTTTCTTTCTCTTATCACAGAATGTGATAAGGAAGAGAAGAACCCTATGGTTTCTGACATGTAAATTCTAAAAGCATATGATAACATTGCTAATATTATATTCTGGTATTATATTATATTGGTTATGCTGTATCATACCTTAGATGTATAAATATGACGTTAAAAATAGTTTTATTTGTAGCTATATTAAATTGTCTTTATGAATATTAAAAGTGCTATTATTATTATTATTTTTTTTTGCCAAGAATATATTAAAAGCATGGGATGGGTCCTTTCATCCTTTCACATGTTTATGTGGACTGTGGGAAAGGGGGCTGGTTGTTAAAATGGTGATGGCAACTTGTTTCTTTTGAAATATGGATTTGAGAAAACTAAATATAAATATCTATATATGCTGACACATCCATATAAGAGTTGGTCTTCAAACTCTTAATTGCTTCCGCTAGGTGTGCATCTTTAATTTGGGATGGGCACCAGCACTACGTTCCCATTTGATTGGGAATCTCATTGTGATATGGGCTCAACTCCTAGACGAAATGAAAATTATAAATTTATTTTTCTTTCCTTCTTACTTGTGAATGGCAATGGAAATTAAATCCTTTACTCGTGTTGGGTGATTTGGACGCTGAGCATCAGTGTCTTGAACTTTGATGACTGAAAATAGAGCCATCTAGTGTTAATAAAGACGAACACCTTTTGTTAATCTAGTGTTCAATTCTTGGTTGTAGCACATGGAGGATGCCTATTTGTTTGGTCTGGAATCTATTAACTATATCACAACATATAATATTATTCCATTCCAATGGTGAATACCATTGCCATACTCAAAGTTTTCAATAGGGAAAGTTGACAAAGTACATAAAATTTCATGTCTCAGGACACTTGAACAAAAATTTTTTATACGTCCCATTCAATTAGCAAGAATACCTAGTTTTTGAAAACATTTCAAATATGAAGCACCACCTTGTTTATTTAACAAACAAACTAATCAATAAAAGGTCATGTTACAAAGATAAAAAAGTGTTTTCAAATCAATTATACGAAAAAAAAGAGGAAGGAATCAATAAATCTACTAGTTGTTAAAAAATAAAATAAAAGAGAATAGAAAATCCCAACCTAAAAAATACACAAACAAATTTCATAAAACTTTTACTTTAGTAGAATAATTCAATTAATCTCAGGACCATTGACCACATTTTCTAGTTCAAACTTTCCACCAAAGGTTTCACCATTTTGAAATGTTGGCCTTTTGAGCTTAGCATATGAGCAAAATTGAGTCTTTTTCATCGTTATACCACCTGAATATGTTGTAGCTGCAATGCAAACCCCATCTCCTATAAAATGGAAATCAAAGAATCATATAATGTTTTGTTATTCTTAAGGAATATGGAACATAATAAATAGTGAGAGGATATGTTTCAATGTCTTGGTTTGTTTCTTCTCTTGTGGAGGAAGATTTAGAATTTAAAGGAGTATATTGTTCCTCCATTTTCTTCTAAAAAACTATAATAATAACTTTAATTAAGTAGAACCAGAGGAAGATAGAGTAATAATTTATTTTAACTAACCATGCAATTGAAATGTTAGTTAATAAGTGATTACTCCGATAGTGAGTTATAGTACATGGTTTGCCGCCATCGGCCAATATAGAAAAAAATATTTTATACTTTGGCTTATGGTTTGAATCACACATCAATGATATCATATGCCCATTGATATAATATTGATAATTGCTGATCTGCTGCTTTGATGGTAGACATGATGGTCAAATGTGGAGAGGCTAGTGGTAGCTATGGCGCTTTGCTCACCATCTAGGTTTGATTCCTTAATAAATAGTAATTCTATATGTTTTGACCAAATAAATATTTTATAAAATGATTGATAAAATTTATAGGTTGTACATGGTAGATTGTAAGTTTTACTATAAGTTCTATAGATGTTTTGCTATAGGTTTCATAGGTTTTGCATAAGGAAAAATTCTTAGCACATACACATGCATGCAATCATGCATACTCACTCACACACAATTTATTTATTTTTCAATATCACATAAACTCAAAATATATAGAATGATAGAAAAAGATTTAAAGGCTTCACAAGACATCCTTACCTTAGTAGAAAGTACAAATTTTAGGATGGTTTCAAGGTAAGTTCTGTGTTTAAAGTTTGAAACTATATCACCTGGTATCTCTTTTACGATTATGTAAGCTTCAAATTTATGGGAAAATAGAAAAAATTTATAGATCCTACCATGTATTTTGTACCATATAGACTTTGAAGGATACATATTTTAAGATTGTTTGGTGATGTTATATGAAAGTTTTTGTGTTCAAAATTTAAAGAAATGCATTTTATAGTATTGGATATTGATAAGATTTCATAATTCATCTATCATGTACCCCCTCATCTAGTCTCCACTTTTAACCTACTGGCTTAAGTTAGACCAGAAAGAATTTCATTTCTTTCTCTTCTCTGTCCTCCTCACTCTTATCACCCTAGCAGCTAGAACAAGACATGACTCTCTATACCCATGGTTAGAGGAATGTCAAGTGCAGTAATGTTTTTGTAGTCCAGATCACTAAGTCTCCATTTTGAAAACAAATAGGAAAACATATTTAAATAATAAAGTTAAAGGGGTCAAATACAAATTATCCTTTCTGAAATTGCCATGCATAATTTACTTTCTAAAACAAGAGGATGGTTATCATTTTATTTTTAGAACTATTTATTGGGCTCGGATATGCACCAAAAACTCCAAGCAATCTTTGACCAGTTGAGAACTTCTAAAAATGTGTATTCTTTGCTGATCCTCACTAAAATCGAAAGCTTTCTTGTCGGTTTTCAAATGATATTTCAAAAAGTTTTAAGAAAGCAAAGCTTATAATTTTTGAGTTGAAATTGCAACCATTTCAAAAAAAGAAAAGAAAGGATTCAAATATTCGGTTGAACATCAAAGTCAACATCATAGAACCAAATAGACATAGACATGATTTGGTTTTGAATTGAAAATCGAATCGGAACCGAACTGGTTAACCGGTTCTAGAACGGGCTATGGAACCGCTGCTTTCATGGTTCCTAGACGGTTCTTTGGCCTAGAACCGGTAGAATTAGCGATTCCACCTGGTTCCGTTGAAAAAAAAAAGAAAAAAAAATAAATTAAATATACAATTATTAATATTTAAATTATTTCATATGAATAGTAAAATTTATTACTTATTTACAATATTTAATATGTTATTATCAACAAAATAAAGAAACATAGCATAAAATCATATATAAATAGTTTAAATAAATTTCTCATAAAAGTAAAATTCATTTTCATAATAATGTGAGACTATTTTTTGCTTTTTAATTTTATTTTTATCTTCTAGAGTATTTTACAATATCATAATACTAATTATAATTGATATTGAATATGTTTGTATACATATAAATGTGCTTTTTAAATAAATTTTTTAAAATTTTGATTAAATAATTTAATACTTTTATATCTAATAATTATTTTGACTTTAAAATTTATTTTATTTAAAATTAAAAATTATTTTTTTATTTATATATTTTTAAAAAAGACAGTTTTGCGTTCTAAAACCGGAATAGAGAACCGCAGTTTCATGGAACCGGACCGGAACCATGGGAGATGATTCTGATTCCAGTTTCGTTCCTTAATTTCAAAACCTAGAACCAGCAGTTCCAATTCGGTTCAGTTCTATTCAATTTAGAACCGTGACGATGTCTAGAACCAAAATCATAAAATTGAGCATGAATCGTGCATTACACCTTAAAGTCTGATAGAGTGTTAATCTATTATATATATATGTAAATCTATGTATATCATATGAAAAGACGAGTTTAGATTGCTATAACCATTTTTTTTAAGAGTTTACTACACAATTACACTAAAGTTAAATTATCTTTAAGTATGCAAACTCAAATTTTCGAATGAACTTTACAACCTGGATAATATTAAACTATTTAAATATGCAATATGATAGGGATGTGAAAAAAAAAAAAAGATGAAATTGAAAAATCGAATCGAAACTGGAAAATCAATCCGAAATATATGGTTAACCGGTCCATTAGTTTTGGTTGAGGATTATGGTTCTTATTTTTTCTGGTTTTTGATTTTGGTTTATAACTACAAAAAAACCGATGGTTAACGGTTAACCATTTTTAATATTTATAAATATATTATATATATAATTTACATATACATATAATTATTTTTTAAAATACACACGCACATGTGATTTATATGTACATATAATTTACATATGTTATAATCCTTGGATTTTGATTAAAGTACTATTGTCTTATGTTTAATAAGAGTTAATATGGTAATTGATTTTTATTGATGATGATATATCTAAAGTCTTATTTTTCCCCTTTTCCTTAATTTGATTTTCCTTTGTTTTTAGCTCTTGTAATATATATTATAATTTAAAGAAAAATTCTAAGATAAAAGCTAAAAAATAAGGTTTTTGAAATTATCAATTTGATTTGTTGAAACCATTACGTTAAATAGTTAAAAATAGAAAACTGAAAAAATTAACTAAATAAAATAGTTAACCATTAAGACGGTTAACCGTTTATAATAGTTATTAAAAAACTGATCATTACGGTTAGGTTTAAAAAATATGATTACGGATCGGTTAACGAATCTATAAACACCCCTATAATATAAGGTAAAACATGGGTCTACTAACTTAATAGAAAAAAATTCACAAATACAAATTTAAAAAAAATAATTATACAAATATCGATACAAAATTCATATTGAACAAATGTCTCAAATTTAAACATGAAACGACATTTGAAGATGAGGTTTAGCCAAAAGTTATATGGTGTTGAATCGCATCTTTAAAGGGTGTTTCATTTTTTTTTTAAAGATGAATCGCATATTGAAAGGACGATTGACTTATTTTATACGTGAATTGCATATTCAATAGAAGTTTTATATTTGTTAATGAATTATATTTTTAAGATGAGATTCACATGCAAATTTGTGAATCGTCCGTTAAACATGCGATTTTGCATTATATTTTTGATAATTAATTTTATATAATTAGTATTTGAGAGATCGATAATCATACAATTTCCTCATGTAATATTATAACGTAATATTGCCGAAAATTTGTTCATGTGATTGATTCCTACTAAATGCACTAGCAGTTCTATCTTTACTTATTTTGTCAAATTTTATTAGATTTAAAAAAAAATTATACCGCCAAAAGTAATCCTCAATTTAAAGCAAAAAGCAATTTCAAAAGGAGTGAAGGTTACTATGTGTGATGAGCAACAGATTCTCTGACGGATAATTATCGGCAAGCTCATTGATTACTCGTTTAAATCTAGCTGCTGTATCAGCCATGGCCTCCTGCCATTGTGGTAACTGCAATGAAAATCATGCTTTGATCATTGTTTTGGCAGCAACATTGTAGTGTAATTTAGGACAAGGTGTACAAGCAATAAATTACTTTTACACCTTATACGGTTAGTAACCTTTATAATCGCTCATTTCTTTATGTGTTAAAATATCTTAGCAGATACAATCTCTTCTAATAAAACGAAATTCACCCAGTTGATGGGTAAAATAAAATCCAATAAATGCCATAACTTAATCCCAGATAAAAACAAAAGAGAAAAGAAGAACAACAAACACAATAAAGAAAAACTTCATAATTATTTTCTATTGAATGGAATACATCCTTTTTGAAAACCTTTTTTTTTTTTTTTAATAATTGCACATTTGGTGAAAAAGTTAGAAAGAAAACATTATGGGTGCAGATCTAAAATTTAAAATCTAACTAAAATCAGCAACGTTCTTTCACGATGGATTTTCAACTAGTCGGAAACTGCTTAAAAGAAATTTTACTTCTAAAAATGTCATAACTGTCAAACTTTAAATGACTAAAGCTTATATTGGATTAAATATACTTATCATAAAATATGTGGATTATAAGCTTCTCCCATTTAGCCCAATTTAGTTATGTTCAAATAAATGTTCTTATGTCCTAAAACGCTAAAGAATGTTCTTCCATCCCCAAGAAAGGCCCAATATGTGATAGAAATGGATGTACTTTTTCGCAATTTACAAGGGATTCAAACTGACATCTACATGGGATCACTCTGGTGCAACGGCTATGAAGTACAAATAACTCCTTTAAAGATTCATTTAAACTTTGCAAGGGCTTCCAATCACATTCTTGAATTTTGGTGAATTTGCCGGTAATCGCTAAAAATTGAAAATAACCTATAAATTTCGACCTTCATTCAAAAGTACTCCTCAAACTTATCAAGGTGTGTATTAGCACATCATAAACTTTGATTTTTGTATATTTTTCATTAGATTAAAAATCAAATGTTCATTATCTTGTCCATTCAATTAAGTTTAGAAAGATTATTTGCTACATTTTAAAGTTCATAAAATATATTTACACTTAGATCAAAATTTAGGAGATTTCTTTACAATTTTCTTTTTCTTTTTTATCATGATTATGATAAAGTGGAATTCTAATATTATCCGACCCACTTAATAAGCCGGTATAATTGGTTAGGGCTTAAAGAATGTGAGATATAAGAATGGATTCAACTGCAGATTTTTATTTTATTTTCTTTTTTTGGGCCAATACATTCAACTGCAGTTTAGAAAGCTCTACTCCTTCACTATAATGAAATATTCATTTCTTAAAATATTCTATGTACAAGAAAATGGAAATAGAAAAATTTCTTGCGGGATAAAAAAGAACGGAATTGAAACAATCTCTTAATCCAATTTCTATCGAATTTGTATATTAAAATAATGGATATAAGTTATGACTCAATAAGTTAAATCTTTTTACCTTTTCATTTTGTTGATTTTTGTATAGAATTTGGAATAGTGCAAGTTAGATATTAGATTTAAATAAGGGGTTTTTCAATATTAATTTATTAATAAAAAGGTTTTCAACCATATTTTTGAATTCTCTATGGTATGATTAACTGTTCCATGTTACAATTGTTCAGTCTTTTTGGGTCAGCCCGTCGATGGATGACTAGATCTCCTAACATGTAAAGGGGAAGAGGTTTCCTCCTTATCGGGATACAAATAAACTTTTCATCATCCTTAGCAGCCCTAAAATTAGAATATTTTATCATTAAATCTTAATCCATGATCTAATTATTTTACAAACTTTACTGTTTACTAATATAATTGAGATATTTTTCATCGAAAAAAAAAAAGAAAAATTAGCCATTTGTTGAAATGTTATATACAAGTAGACATCTCCCAACGTGGTTCGGATCAAGACTCAACCCAGACTTGATTCAGGTTGTAAATTTATGAACCTATAATTACCTTGTGTAGGTACATAAGGCGGCTCAGGACAATTCCAACTCGTCCCTTTTAAAAAAATAAAAAATTAAATAAAAAAAGTTTTATAAAAAGACTCTTATGGATCCATCGGGTCCATAAGTCCTACTGGCAGATTTGATCTACAAGTCTGCTTGGCGGAGCGGGTCCAAAAAAGGACCGACATGGCCAAACTAGATCGAGTTTCGATTCAAACCCGAACTAAAAAGATGTCTATATACAAGTGGAATCTCTAAAATTCTATGCGCAAATACATCATTGACAAAAGAATTATAATGTCTACACATGGCGAAAATTTTCTATTCTTATCTTATCCTTTTTTTTTCCCCCATAGATTTCTCCATTTTGTTTGTAGGGTTTAATACTGATCCTTTTTACATAATTGTCATATAGAAATATAGGAAATCAGGATCTAGTAGGATCAATTCGTCGACTTACAACCTCCAACCTACAACCTATAACCTACAACTTTTCTATGCAACCTATCATACCAATCACTTTTTTCGACTTATCATACTTATCAGATTTCAAACAAACGTACAACTTTTATTCAAGATCCAACGGTAGATCTTGCAACTTCCTTATAAGTCGTTTAAAACGACTTGACCCAAGTTTTTTCCTTGGAAACCACCATAAAACTAAGAAAGCCTCCGTTTGGCTATTCACTTTTGGAAGCTTTATTTATTTTTTCCTCCGAATAGTTTTCATTTTTATAATTATTAAGCTTTTCTCTATCCACTATTTATTATCGTAATTCCGATAATTAATGTAAATGTGAATTATATTTCATGTATTTATGCATTATCTTATTTATTATGAAGTATTAACCTTTTATTTGTAATAAACTTTCGAATTTCACTGTTATCCATAGCTTAGAATGTCCTTTGAATGTATAGTTTACCGCAAAATAAAATAACGTTCCCGTAATTTTTCATGTAAGAAACATAATGGCTTTCTCCTTGTGACGAATAACACAACTCAAAACTTCATACAGATCCACAAAATTGTATAATTTTGATAATTTTTCTTGTATTTGCAATTTTTTCTAAACTTTGTAAAATTCCAAAAGAAAAAAAAAAAAGGGGAAAAAATCTTCGAAAAAGTATCTAGTGCACATTTAAGCCAATTTTATGTTTCTTTAGATGTATTTCCTAGTTCCTTCTTATTTTTTAATTAATTTTTTGTATAACGGCTTTGAATCTCTAAGCTATAAAAAGAAGATAATTCTTGACTTAATGTTGTGTTTTTAATCGAGTCAATTACGACTTACGAGTGTCTGTTGCAGATGCAAATTAAGTAGTAATATAATAATGTTTTTGTTTGTTCTTTATTGGAATTAGTTACTATTGCTGATATATGAAAAGTCTACCTGCATTGGACTATATGAGTTGCTAATATTCTAGTTTCAGATCCTTTCTTTTGCCTTACATTCTTGTTTATTTATTTATTTATTTTTTTACATTTTCAAATATTGTTCAAAATGATAATTATTGATTGATAATGAATTACCAACTTAAAAGAAACAAAAGTCTAATGTAAAAGTTGTAAAATGTTGAAAATTCATATAAAAAAGAAATCAAATAAAAATTGTAATATACAAATAAATAGATCATAGTTAAGGATAGTATTGTAATATATAATTGTTTAAGAGGTTAATTTTATCATGTAATAGACGGAATTGGACTCGAGGGAAGATTTCTTGAAGAAATGGGAGGGGAGGCATATGGTTGGCTCTAAGCCCCTAGCCTAGAGACCTAACGCCGTCAGCTTTGGCTGTGAAAGCCACTAGCATACGATCGGCTTATATGGTGAATTTGTGCCCTTTGTTTCTAAGCCGCCCTTGAGCCGCCACCATTATACCAGCCTATATTTTCATGAAAAATAACTCTTTTCTTTTGTGTGATAGGGTTTCCTAATCCCTATATATATAGCCCTAGGTATTTTGTTCATTCCTCACATTTTCTCCTAAGCGTAAACCCTAGATAAGTGGGTTCTTCCCTAGTCTTTCATCAATCTATTGGTGTGATCCTTCTATTTAAAAAAGTTTCTTTGGTTTGAGGAATCAAGTAGTGAAGACGGTTTTGTTGGAGAACAGAACCCTAAGTGTTGTTGGTAATTTGGTCCTACAATTAAGAAGGCGTGAAATCCAGAACTTTGGGTATGTATGAATTCATGCAATTCTTGTTATTTTAAAGATGAGATCTTTCTTGATAGTTGATTTATTATTGATTGAGGATTTTAGGATTTGGAGGAATTTTGAAGAAATATGTGTTTTTAGGGTTTCGTAGTCTGGTGATCCTAGAAGACAAGTGTGTGAATCTAATGTTGTAAATTTTATGTTTTAGATTGTGGATTTTAGGGTTAGGGTTTTATTGTGAATGTGAAATTGAATTTTGATTTGATATATGTTGATGATTAAGATTCTAGTGAAATTAAGGTTTATAATCTTTTAAAAAGATTTGTTGATTTTGGAGTTTTGGAAGTGAAACAGGTATGACCATACCATGTTTATTGATTTTCTTGTAGGATTAGACTTGTAAAACTTGACCTAATTCTATTAGACTTTAATTGAATTGAGTGTTGCTTGTGATTGGCTACGGTTAGTAAAGACCACGCAGAGTGTGATACTAACGCTGACAACCTAATGATCCTTGTGTGGCGTTGTCCCGAGTAGAGTTACACCTGTAGATGATTTCGGTAATTTAGGAGTAGTGTGAGTACGACACCCCGGTGTGTGGGAGATTCCCAACACCATATATATATATGTAATTACCTATTTTCTATATTGGAGTTTTAGGAAGTCATGAGATATTTTGGATAGGGACTAGTGTACAATAGTTCTGGACTATGTTGGTTGCAGGCTAATTAGAGATAACAAATTTATGATTGTTGCATTAGTTATTAAGTAATATGTGATATTGCTTGTTGTTCAATCATATGCATGTGGTTTTGCTTTGGTGTACTGGGCGTTTTTCGCTTAATCCTTATTCTTTTTCAGGTATAGGTGAAGATCTATTTGTGTATAATTTAATAGGTTATGACGTATTCGTGGACTACGGGAAGAGCGATAATGGATTTGACCATCTTGCTGATGATTAGATTGGTTGGATTAGAGATAGTGATTTGAGAAGAAAATACTATATTTTAATTAGTTTTCTTTGATACTTTTAATATTTTAAGGATTTTCTTATTATGTTAAAGCTATGTTAAAGTTTGGATTCTTAGTTCATGATGTAGGTGAATTGAGGAAGTTCTATTTCTTTATAGTATTAAATTTTTTTAAAGTAACTCTATTGTCAGCAACAGGTGATACATGATATATATATGTATATATATATATTTGTAGATTATAGTGACTTATAGCCTTAGCGTATCTATCTTTGGTAAGGATATATGACAGACTGATAATGTTTTTAGGTTAGGGTGTTATAAAAATAATAATAAAAGTATGCTTAGAACTTTCATGTGTAGATATCAATGGTGTAAAATGACGTAATTATACTATATTTAAAGCAATTTATGAACAGATACATGTGTAATTAATAAGTTAGATCTAATAATCTTTTATAAATGTATTCATGATTATGGATATTCTTTAGTACAAAAGGCCTTAGAAGACTGAACAAAGTCGGCTCCAATGTTGCCACTAAGCCAGCCTTAAATGACAAAAATGCAAGCCTTTATTTCACGCATTTTAAATTTATTGTAATAGTCAATAGTCTTTATTGCCAGTTTTTATTATATTTATTATTTAGTATTTGTCTTTTAGGTTTCCCATGTAACAACATAAATAGTATGGTAAACCCTAGTTTATGTTTTAGACTTTACTTCATATCAAATTACAAAACTTTGAGAGAGTTTTCTCTAATTGCTTGTGTGCAATTGTGTTTTTGTGATTTCAAATGGTGTGTTGATTATGTTTATCTTTACGCTTTCCATGTTGCATCAGTTGGTATCAAAGCAAGGTTATAATCTTGCGAAGATGTTGTCAGGCAAAGGTGCTGACAGCAATCGTACTCGTGGTGGTGTCCATGATATGGGAGTCCGAGGTACTAAGGTTCTTGAAGTGACGAACGATGATATGGATCAGAGAATCCAACGAGTTGAAGAGCATCTTGAGGATTTGATCTGGTGTTTTGACGCATTAGTAGAGGTTATCAATAGAGGTAAAGACGTTGGTATGGAACAACCAATGGTAAGAGGAGCCTATGGCGGTCTAGTCAATCGACCTACTGCAAATCAGTAGGCGCAGATTTCTGATGAGGACTTCGAAGAGGAAGATGAATTACTGTATAATGAGAGACAGCTGCGGAGGAGAGGCGATGATGACGATGGTAGTGGGTATAGGAGGAATCATTATGGTTACGATCAAGGCGATGGTAGTGGGTAGACATACCTTATTTCAGTGGCAATATGAATATAGAAGAATTTTTAGATTGGATGGCAGAAGTAGATTGATTTTTCGACTACAAGGAGATACCAGAGGATCATAAGGTGAGGTTGGTTGCTTGCAAGTTGAAAGGAGAGGCCTTTGCTTGGTCGGAAAGACTATAGAACAAGAGATACCATGAGGGTAGACAACCAGTGAGAACCTGGTATAGGATGAAATAGCTGTTGCAATGGGATTTTCTACCTCCTGATTATGAGAAGATCCTCTTCTAGCAGTATTAGTGATGTCATCAGGGACAGAGGATTGTACATGAATATATTGCAGAGTTCATACGATTAGCAAAGAGGAAAGACCTAAGAGAGAGTGAGGGTCAGTAGGTCGCTAGATATGTTGATGGGTTAAAATTCCAAATTCGAAATAAAAGTGGAGTCAATGTTTTGAGGAATTTGAGTGAGGCAAAGAATATGGCACTTAGAGCAGAGTTGATGTGGCAAAAGAAGGGTAACAAATTTGATGGTGGTAGTAGGAGATTCGAAAATGATTATTCAGGTCAATCTGTGAAGAATGATAGTATTGAGGAGAAACAAGACATGAATAGTGATAAGAAAGATGACAAAGCTGCTGGTAAAAAGCCTATTGAGGTTAAAGACACTCCAAAGCAGAATAATCCCTATGCTAAGCCAATTTTGGGTAAGTGTTATAGATATAATCAACCAGGTCACCGATCAAATGAATGCCCTAATAAGAAAGGAGTCAACATAGTTGAGAGGGATGAGGAGATATATGAACCTAATGGTGATGATGAGTGCTATGATGAAGATAGGGAGGTTGAGCAAACTTATGTGATCAGGAAACTGATGTTGGCATCTAAGGAGGAGGACAACACTCAATGATTCCAGTTGTTTGTACTAGGTGTACAATAGGTGGAAAGGTGTTTAACCTAGTTGTTGATGGAGGCAGCTGTGAGAACATTATTGATGGGGAAGTTGTGTAGTAATTGGGTTTACCAGTAGAGAAACACCCTAATCCATACACTATAAGGTGGATCAAAACAGTTGAAAGGATTAATGTGAAAGAGGTGTAAAGTACCATATGAAGACGAGGCCTATTGTGATATAGTGGATATGGAGGCGTATCATTTGTTGCTGGGAAGGCCTTGGTAGTATGATGTGGATGCCCAATATGCGGGATAGGAGAATATGTACAGATTAGAAAAGGGTGGTATGAAGTATACTTTGCTGCCCCTGAAGGCAGTAAAACGTACTAAAGTAGTAAAATCTGATGTGCGCTCTTTTCTAACTAACATCCATTCAGCAAGAGAGATAAAGGAGCCTCGAGTTATGCACTCGCTCATGTTAAGACAGATCATGGTAGCAGAAAAAGAGAATAGTGAAGATATGTTAGGAGTAGTGAAAGAAGTATTGAAGGACTTGGTTCTACACTTAGATTGCGGTGTTTTGAAGCATCTGAATGATTAGACTCGACTTGGAAAAGATAAGTGTGGGCAATGGATTTGGTTCTTACAAGAGTTTCTTATCAAGCGGAAGCACAAGTTAAGAATGCAGAACAAGATGGCTGATACATTCCCATTCTCATTCTATCCAGATGACTTATCTCTATATCCAGATGAGGTATCTGCAAATCTAAAAGAGAACTCGGGGTTGAGTTCTTTGCAAGAGGGGGAGAATAATGCAGAAGGCCTTGGAAGATTGAACAAAGTCGGCTCCAATGCTGCTAGCTTTGGAGGAAAAGCGGCTGCCTTCGCCCGACGTTAATTAAAAGCCAGCCTTAAATGCCAAAACTGCTGGCCTTTATTTCATGCGTTTTAAATTGCTTGTAATAGTCAATAGCCTTTATTGCCTATTTTCATTATATCTATTATTTAGTATTTGTCTTTTAAGTTTTCCATGTAACAATACAAATAGTCTGGTAAACCCTAGTTTATGTTTTAGACTTTACTTCATATCAAATTACAAAACTTTGAGAGAGTTTTCTCTAATTGCTTGTGTGCAATTGTGTTTTTATGATTTCAACTAGTGTGTTGATCACATTTGTCTTTACGCTTTCCGTGCTGCATCATTCTTTGAATTAAAATCAGTAATTTTGTACGATGTGGGGCTTCATCTAGTTTTTCAGTGGAATGGTAAAAAATTATAAGGAAAGCATAAAGAAATGTTTGTTAATCAGATCGTTCATAATACTTCATACCTTGTCAAATACTCTGCGAGCACTATGATCAAGATCAACGATCTCCTGAGGAAGCAGCGTCTCAAGTTCTGATCTGTTGAAACCCCAGTCTCCATTCTCGGGCTCCGACGGAGGATATCTAATGGCATCATTATTAAACGTTTCGCACAATCCATATTCGATTGAGATCTGCCAAAATGCCACAAAAGGGGGAAAAAAAAAGAAAGGAAAAAATTGAAAATTTGTTATTAGTGACATCATCATATTTAATTTTACGTAATTTTTCCTTTTTTCATATAAGGTGTCCATAAAATCAAAGTTAGGGAGCTCATACTTCTATAAAAAATTCAGGAAAACAATTCTTATTATGTCAACGTCCCAACCATTAATATATATCATAAGGATCTCCTATAAAATTAATATATTCCAATAGAAAAATCGATTTGGCTGGGACAATTGTCACATACTTAAGGAGTTTTAGTCACCTTAAGCTAGAGAAGTTATATATGAACGTCATAAGCTAATCATGTGCGCATGCAAAAATCATATTCATACTCACCTTGACTTTGGAGGAATCAGTATCGGTGACGTGATTTCCATTCGTCACGACGCCATCCTTCACGCCACATAGACCATATATCAACTCGTTGGCAGTCTCAAGACAACGTAGGAATGGGGACACAACTATCCGATGAATCGGGAACCCGAGTTGTGTCGGGAGATTTGCACCAGCCTTGCGGGCTCGGGCCCGTCCGGTGGTAGTCAGAGGTGGATCCCAAGTCCTTAGAGCCCTGCCGAGCCACGAGGGATCAAAGCTGTCTATGCGGTCCGCATGACGCATCACTAGCACGTTCTGATAACTTTGCTCTCGTTTAGTTTCCATGTCGACGAGGGATGTGATGGTGTTGGTGTTGGTCGCAAGACAACGTGAATGGGTTGCTTGGCTTTGTTTAGCTATGAAGCAAGTGGAAGGAAAATTGTCTGAGACTCTGGTTATTGTTGACAGAAGAGCACGAAACATTTGCAAGAGTATTTGTATAGAATATGCGTCTGGGATGAGTGATTTATTAAGTAGCTCTCGCATTAGAGATATAATTTACTGGAAATTGTTGGGAATGTTCTTAAAAATTTCTAGCTCCATCGCATGCAATTTCTTCTCTGTTCCGAGTCTAGTCCATGAGAATTACTTAAATCTGGACAAGGCGTGTTAATTGGGTTATCTTCCGAGTATATAGTCACTTGTCGTCGTGATTACGCGTCAAGCCAGATCTTCCCATTTTCTTCGGCATGATTTTAGGTCATATCATATAGTATGTATAGAGGACGTAACGCATGTATACTAATGTTATAAAAAATTTACATAAATACTAATAAAATAAAATTATGTAACAAATGCGATTTTAATTTTAATAAAAAAATTGGATATACTAAATGCGATTTCGAAACTCTTGAAATCGCATTTGGTATATGCGATTTTTATACAGACAAAGAAATCATATGTATTATTTGCAATTGAGCTACAGGTGAAGCCGCATAAACATCATGTTATGGTAATACACACACTAATATCGCATTTAAAACACATGGCACGCTTGTAAATTTAAAATTGCATCAATTACAGGCAGTTTTGCGTTAATATTTTGTTAATTATTTTTAAGTAATTAGTATTTGCATTATTTTTTTTTGGATGGATTCAGAATTGGATAATTTGCTCTCTCTCTCTCTCTCTCTCTCTATATATATATATCAAGTCATGTTCACCGTAAAATAATGCAATTTACAGTGTGTGTGTGTATATATGAAGTCATGTTAACCGTAAAAGGCAATTATCGAACCATGTATCTAGGTCAAGATCTTCAATAAATATTATCAAACTTGCAAAAATGCTTTTAAAGGCTTAAAACACGTTTTTGGGTGCATCTACATCAAGGAACGAATTTAAAATTTTTGTACAAACCAAATCTATATAAACCATATGTTTAGATAGGTTATTAGTCTACGAGGCTTGCCATTTTTTATGTGGATCCTACAAATCTAAAAATTTAAATAAATATTATGTAAACCACTTGGTTTAATATTTTTCTAGAAACCTTGTTTACCAACAAGCATAATTATGGTCAAATCTAAAAATTTGAAAATATGAACGATTGTTGAACGCTTCTTGGAGTGTTGAAGGAGCAGCGAAGAAACCAGAGCCAAGAACAGAGCAAATTTAGTGGATGATATGAATGAATTGGTCCAGTTATGAAACTGTTACATATAACTAAATATCCAATAAGAAAGAAACACATGGCCCAATGAGAAGAATCCACGTATATATTAATAAACTAGTCAGTCTAGTCCGCGCTTTTCTTAACATGTCCCAAGTATTAACCAAGAGGGAAATCCTATGATAGGAATCGAGGTTCCAACAGAAGACTCTAGGGTCCAAATGTGGGGAGGAGTAAAGTGAGGGCATATATGGTTAAGGAAAAGAGCAATTTAATGACCAAATTTGCTATGGAAACTTGCAGAACAAAAAGGTACAAAACATTAACAAATGGCTCGAAGCACCTGTACTTCAGAAAGAGTTTCCTAATTTGGCGATCCGAATAGGTCTTAACTCTTTTTTGAAGTTTTAGAGCATTCAAGGACGAGAGAAATAACATAATTTCATGAAGCATCAATTTCTAGGAAAAATTTTATGGCCTCATCATTAATTTTAACAGTACAGGTCCCACCTATTATTTAACAGCTCTTACCATACTCAATCGTGATCGAACCATTAAAATAGTTAATATTCTAATTATTATATTTATTTTAAAGGTCCAAGATGCAGACTCTATTAAATCTTAAGTTTTTTTATCATCTGTTTTATCTTTTATTTCATATCTTAATTTATTTTTTTGACCATTTTGCCCTTACTTATACGTTGATAAGGGTTTCCTTTATATCAAACATCGTTCACTTAGACCTCTTTTTCTGTGTTAAATACACTTGCTATTGGGTATTCTTATTAAAAACCTATTCTTGTTGGATCTCTTAATTTGTGGACTTTCTTTTCTTGATTATTTGATATTGTGAGTAAATCAGTATCATAGTAATCAAATTCCTTTTCAATTATACTATGGGTTGTGCGCAATATTCATCTAGTAATTGATTAATCTAGTTTGTGATTAAGTTGATGGGTAATATCTATTTTATTTAAACATTCATATCCTTAATTTCAATTATATATCTCATAAAAAACCCATAAAATCTCCTTTCCATTACATAAATATGAAAATCCATAAGAAGAACTATGTTGTATAATTTGCTACGAAACATATAAGGATACTCATATATATATATATATATATATATATAAAGTATTAACAAGATATATATAATTGGAGTTTAGAGTCATGGGTTTGCTATACTCCTTCCAAAGCATATACTTATCATTTAGCATAACTTACATAAACTAGTCCATTAATAACCAAGTAATGTTTCTCATCAACCACTCTACTTGTAATATATCACTAATTCGTTTCACATATGAGAAGATTTTGTCTTGCTCAAGAATGCGCTTTATCAAACTTGCTCTCTATCACCTATTATAGTGATATGGAATTCTATTGACATCACTTATTCATCCTTTTTGATCCTTTTCCACATCATTCCCTTTCAACATGAACCATTCAGAGCAAAAAGATCATTGCATGAAGTGTGAGACTACATAGTCAATGAATCTTAATGCAAATCAAGATCTTTTTAAACATCTTAGACCAATTTCAAGAGCTTGATCCAAGACACTTAGGCCAAAGTTAGTCATGTTATCTAATAGAGAGTAGATTGGGATGAATTTCTTTTTAGCAATATCAAGGGAGATATTTTAATGTTCACGATAGTGCTAAACAATTGCCAAACAAGGTACAAGTTCCAATGATCCAATAGGAACTGCAACATTCGAATGGAGCTTCATCCTACTTAAGAAAGCCAAACAACAATAGCCCTAGAAATATTACAGGACAACACTTCATCTAAATAGTGGCATTGAGTAAAACTGGCAAAATTTTATAACACTTCATTTGAATGAGTTGAGTCCCTATTCAAATAGTGGCATATAACTGAACTTTTTGCATGTGTACTATGACATTGCATTCATTCATATGGAAATTTTGGCAAAAATGACCAAGAGATGGTTTTTAACAATGTAAGGTTAATGACTACTTTCTTAACTTATTGGTTGTGCATGTTAGGAAAGAGTCATCACACATTTATACATGTCTAAATCTATAAGTATGAATGTTTGAAAACCATAATATGAACTGTGCAAAAAGATATCAATGATTTGGATTGACTAAAATGTGTAAATATAAAATGGAGTAACCCTATTGTCACGCCCCAAAGGGTACCAAAAACGCGACAGTCCACCACACTCAATATTTAAACTTAAGTATAACATCCTTAGTCATCCCATAAGTTTACATATCGGGTGTAAGGTGTACTTGCATAATTTTTAGGATCACACTTTGAATCGAATAGTCTAAAGAAGGCATACATTAGCATTAAGAATAGAAATCACAACAAGATAAATAAATTAAGTCTTTACAAAAGTTAAGGGGGCATACCCCCGCCAAAATAATAATAGAAGTCTATCCAGTCTAAATCCACATTACAATACTAAGGTTTTATATCAAAGAGATTTTCCTAGAAGTCCATGCCTCTATTTAAGTCCCAACTTCTTCAAAAGCTCCATCCAAAAGACAACCTTGTGAAAAATGTTCCCTCGAAACAACCAAAAATGGAAACAACACAACGAAACTATTGGGGTGTAAGCTAACAGTCTTAGTGAGATTCATTTTCAAATATTTAATACTCAACAACAGTATATAATAGACAAGTTATTAGCAACCATATGAAATGCACAAACATATGAGCATACAATACACAAGACCAATTGGAAATCTTATGTTGAATGGATTTACGCCCTCTATTCGGGGTTAGATGTTTCAGGCATATACGACCAACATTTAAATTATTCTTACTTCTTATTGTGGTTGATACAGGTGCCCATCCACACACATTTTCAATTCCGGCCTATACGCCATCATTCGAGTTTACAGGCCCTTCGTTGCCCAATTATTATGCCTTCTTCCCATAAAGGTATAATAACCTATGCAATGTGACTCACTACGTGATATGCATGTACAATTTATTCATATAATCGTGACATGTTAATTAAGTAGTTTAAGTGCGATCATAGAGAATTTCAGACAATCCAAGTTTATGCTAACTCATACAATGATTTTTCAACAAGTCTGGTCTCGATATACTTATCATTCATTTAACCAAGATTAGATCACAAATCATCATAATTTTCTCTTTTCCTAATTCTAATGCCACTACGATTACAAGCACATACATGGGCATAATTATTTAAGAAATAAACTCACTTGGCCATGGAGAGAAATCCACTAGTCGTAGTAGTCCTCGAGGAGTAGAAATCCGTCCTCCAAGTCAACTAAGTACAAGGAATACCCTCAATCTCAATGAGTATTTCTCATAAAGTTCTAATAAACTTAACAATTTTATTTACAAAGTTTGTCAATTTTCGCCTAAGATGAAGTCCTAACTTAAAATGGTCATATCTAACTTAATTTAACTCGGAATTGTGCATATTATGTACCGATTTCTATCTACTTCAAAAGATCTATTTATTCCTAACATTATTTTCAGGTTTAGAAAAATTTTAGTTCACGAAATCAGCTGATCAGTTCTGATCGGTCGAAAATTCCAATTCCGAAAAATAGTTTTGTGAAAGTTTGTGATGTTTCTAGCATATAGATCAACTATACATGCAATATTGATGATTTCCTATCATGAATGGAATGATATGAACTTGATGAATGCATGCTCTTGACATTATTTACTAAAAGGAAATTTAAGAAACTTTTTATTTGTAAAACTCCATGACTATTTACTTTCAAGAAAACTAGCTTCCTAACCTTGACTATCCCCTTTGTTTTGGATTTATTTTCTTAAGAAAATCGAATTATCCTTGTTCAAATCGAGTCTTCATTATACCTATTACTTAAGCCTTCATTTCTACTTAAAAACTTGCATTTTACACTTTGTAAATATGTTTTCAAATAGGATTTATTCAAAAATCCGAATTTCTTGAAATTAAATTTTTGAATGATTCTTTTGGGAAAAACTTGTTTAATGCATTAAAACTTAAGGCCTTACTATACCTATGCCTGAAGGACTTCATTTATTACATAAAACTTTCATTTTGGGTTGAAAAATAGGTGTTTTCATGGCATTATTTCAAAATTACAAATTTTCTAAATTGAGTAGTAACTCAATATTTTCTATATTGTTTCTACCCTTTGGTTTACACATTAATCTCATCAAAACTCATTTCAACTTATAAAAATCACTACTTAATGATACCTATTACCTATACCCTTCATTTTTCACATAAAACATGAGTTTTAAAATTGATAAAAGGGTCTTTAAAATAGGGCTTTGAAATACGAATTTGTCTTTGAACATTTCAAACAAAAACTTTTCCTTTGTGAGTTTTTTGTTTTATTTACCTAAGGATCTACCAACTACAACACCTATATACACAAAACAAAGCCTTTATGAGCATTAATGCATGAAAACATAAGTCATCCATAAGATCATAAATGTCAAGCATGGTATAAGCATCTAAAAGCTAGATTTACTACTTATGGTGCATGAAATGAAGTTTAAAAGCATGAACATGAGTTTTTATGCTAGATCTCTACTTTACCCTACTTTTACATGCATAAACATGAAAATGCTTCAACAAAAACTTAATCAAACACAAGATCTACTCTTGTGATGGCTTGATATTCATGTAGTAGCATTTTCTTATCCCTAGCAAGTGCTCATGGGGACTTAGAGTGAAAACATTCATGAATAATCTTGCCATTACAAGATTAAATGGTAGGAAAGCTTAAGAATCATCACCTAAAGCTTGAAATTGGTGAGAAATGAAGAAGAATTGAAGCTTGTGTTTGTGTGTGTGGTTGAGCTCCACGAAAAAAGGAAAAAAGAAAAAAGAAAGAGTTTGAGAGTTTTTGAGACAAATGAAATGAAAATGAAGAGAGAGAAAATTAAAAGACTATTTATATTAAGTGAATTAGGGTTTGTTTTGTTTGTAAAAAGAATTAAAACAAAGCAAATTGGAGTCAAATAGGGGGGGAGGGTACGCCGACCCTATGGGGAAAAGAGAGAGAGATTTGAAATTGTTTTAAATTGTAATATATGTAATAAAAGTATTATATGTAATAATTTGTTAAGAGATAAAAATTCTTGGAAAAGAAAATATAATTGAGTGTTTGTAAGGTTGTAAGTCTAGGGCATGGGTTGTGTGTGTAGTAGGTTATACTTATGAATAGTAATAAATAGTAGACAAGATTTTTATTTTACCGATAGTAAAGAAAATACGGAAAAAAAGCTATAACTGTAATTTTTATAACCCGAAAAATTATAAAACGTATATTTTTGAAATCCTTACAAAATTTCGATTTTAAAGAGTATTCCAGAATATTTTTCTGAGTTTCTACTTCCGAGGCTCGCTTTTCCTTAATGGAGCTCGGGAAAGCCTAGAATAGAAAATTTTTCGAAATCAAAACTTTTTATGGTTTGAAATATACTTTAAAACAATAATCCATATTAAATTATTCTACAGAGTTTCTTTTAAATTGAAATCGAAGAAAAGCCGAATCTAGGGTTCCTAGGTTACTCATACTAATCCTGTTTAGGGTTTTGGTTTTTGATTTCTGAAGTTTACTCGGTTACTAAGAAAACTGGGGTTTACAACCTACCCAGCTTAAACAAAGTTTTGTCCTCAAAACTTGAACGGCTTACCTGATTCATTAAACAGGTTTGGATACTCTTGTCGCATCTCACTTTTTGCTTCCCAAGTTGCTTCCTTGTGTGTATGATTCCTCCAAAGGACCTTTACATACTTAATTTCCTTATTCCTTAATTTTTGTACCTTTTTATCCAAGATCTGCGCCAGGTGCTCCTCATAAGTGAGGTTTTCCTTTAGCAACACCGGTTCCAATTCTATGACTTGATTCGGATTGGTTACATGTTTGCGAAGAACCGATACATGGAAAACATTGTGCACTCCTGAAAGATTCGGTGGCAAGGCAAGGCGGTATGCCAAATCTCCCACCCGTTCCAATACTTCAAAGGGACCAATATATCGGGGACTTAACTTTCATTGTGAGCGAAATTGGTGAATACTTTTGATAGGGTTTATCTTCAAATACACATGATCTCCCACTTGAAACTCAAAAATCCTTCTTTTTAAATTTGCCAACTCTTTTGTCTATCTTGGGCTTCCTTCATCAGTTGTTGGATTATCCGAACCTTGTCGATCGCATCTTGCACGAGGTCGGGTCCAAGAACCATCTTCTCTACCTCATCCCAAAACAATGGGGATCTACACTTACGTCCATATAGGGCCTCATAAGGTGGCATCTTGATGGTCGAGTCTAAACTACAAATCTTCAGAAGAATACTTACGATTATTGAAGGATATAACCAACAATCACTACCAATGATTACCTTCATAGTCTTGAGAGAAGAGACACATTAGAGTTTTTGAGATTGATGTTGTTTCTTCTTTAGCATCTAAGGTGGAGGCCTTAACAAGAAAGATTAATAGGCTATCTATGACTCAAGGCTAGTAGTTGGCTGACATGGATTCCACTTATATGGGTTATCATGAATTTGATAAGCTTTAGCAAGTGGATTATATGGATAACCCAAACTAAACTTCTAATGATCCGTTTAGTAATATGTACAATCCGAGTTGAAGGAATCATCTTAATTTTTGATGGAGAAATCCAGTTGTTAAGAACTCGAATATGCCACTATCGAATTTTTAAAAACCACTTCCTCCTCCTCCTCCTCCTCAGAATAAGCAAACATCTCTAGTAGTGCTTATGACCTAATCCATAAAGGCTTCAAAAAACGCTAACAACAAATTGGTGTAGCTTTAAGAAACCACGAAGCCTCTATTCACAAACTCGAGAATCAAATGGGTCAAATTTCTAAGATGCTTTTAGAGAGAGCTTAAGGATCACTATCGCCCAATCCCAAGGGCCACATAAGAAATTGTGATGCTGAGGAGTGGGAAGGAGCCTCAAGTTTAAAATAAGGTCCAAGAAAAAGAGAAGGCATAAGATGTGGAGGTGTAAGTTGAGAAACAAACCGAAAAACTTAAGAAACCCGAAGAAGAGAAGAAATCCCCCTACTAATCAAGGAATATAAACCCCTACTGCCATATCCAGCTAGATTGAGGAAAACACATGATGATGAGCATTATAACAAGTTTCTTAAGCTCTTTAAACAACTACACATCAACTTACAACACTTACATAAATGCATAAATATGCTAAATTCCTCAAGGAATTCTTTTCTAATAAAAGAAAACTAGAAGAACTCTCCATAGTCACTTTTAGCAGAGAATTTTCTATATTCATATTAAATAAGTTACCAAAGAAGTTGAAGACCTCGATAGTTTTACTATCTTATACCTTATTGGTAACTTTTTTGTAGAGAAACTGCTAGCTGATTTAGGGGGCAAGTATTAATCTCATTGATGGGAATCAAGTCACTCAAATTACAAGACCAATCACCAAAGGCCAAACACGAGGATTACAGAATCTCACAATGAGAGTTTGTTAAGCAATTTGGAGTCAAACGAAGCTCATTTGATTGATGTTCTAACTATATATTACAATTTCAATGAACTACAACTGAGTGTACTTCAAAAGGATGATTGAAAGAAGGTTGGAACATCAATTGTTTGAAGGATGGCGACCTAAAATTAAGGCCAGCCTTAAGTCGACTATCTAAGCTGCTAGCCTTTATTATGAGCGGCGGCCTTTCCTTTAGGTCGGTCCTAAGCTAGCGGCTTAATGTCAGCTTACTCCCAGCTTTGTTTTACTTTGTGTTTTCTTTAGTTTTTCTTATTTCCTTTAAGGTTTTTTCTATAAATACCCTCTATGTAATGTGACTCCTCAGTTTTTGGCATTTTGAACATTTCATTGAAGTTTTCTTTGAACTCTTTTTCTCTTATCAATCAAGTTTTGATTATGGTGAGTGATTTCATTTTTATCAATCTTTGAGATTGTGGTGAACAACCTATCCAAGTTAATTTGTGAGACATATCAAATTAACAGGGGTATAGTGCGGGTTATTCCTAGTGAGCTATATCCTTGAATAGCTTCATATTGGTTTTATATTTGTTGATTTGTGTGATCGAGTTCGTTGTTTGTTTTGGATTGATTGTCTGGGAATTTCTGCATACTAAGCATATCTTCTTTTGGTATCAGAGCTTAGGTTTCGAGTATGGTTTCCTTTAGGAATTGTTAGGGTTTCCTTTGGGTGTTTTGATTATTTGTGGATCTTTAATAATTGTGAAGTATATCGAATGATAGCGTACATGGAGGAATTGGGGGCAATGATAGTAATAGTCAGGTTGGTGGAAGACAAGGTCATAACACTATGGGAGATGGAAGATCTATAGAAGAACAAATGCAGGAATTACATACCATGATGGCTAATCTAGCCGAGCAGGTAGGGTGAATTGCAGCAGTTCAACAACAAGGAGTTAATCCACAAGCACCGCCACCACTAGTTATTAATCAACAGGTAGCACCACTAGTTTTATATGAAAGAGTTAGAATGGAAGAAGAAGGATGAGTGAATAGGGGAAGGAGATTTAGATGTGTTGATTATAAAGAAGCGAGAGGAGAGAATTTTGATGATGAATACTATAATGGAGAATTCCGACCACCTCAAGGATTGGAATATGTGAAATTGCATATGCCTTCATTTGCTGGAAGTGGTTCTACTGATGACTACTTGGATTAAGAAGATAAAGTAGAGGGTCTGTTGAGGAAGAATAGAGAGAGAATCTGTTTCATATCTCTTGCAGGGTCAAAGTAATCTCTGTGCTCTTCTTATTGATGGGGGAAGTTGCACTAATGTAGCAGTGTCTCTTGTTGAAAAGCTAAAGTTGGCTACAACTCAACATCCTAAGCCTTACAAATTGCATTGGTTGAATGAGCAAGGGAATTTACATATGACTTAGAGAGTTGTGGTTTTGTTTAGTATTGGAGAGAAGAATCATGATGAAATTGTTTGTGATGTATTACCCATGTGTGCTTCACATATACTACTTGGTAGACCATGGTTGTTCGACAGGAAGGTATTACATGATAGATTTAGAAATACTTATTTCTTCCAGAAAGATGGTAAACGGATTGTATTGAATCCTATGATGCTAATTGAAGTGCAAGAGACCTAGAGATAGCTTAGTACGGTTGCTAAGAAGAAAACATTATTTGTGGGGTGGAAGGAGATCGAGGAGGTTATTCAGGATAAGAGTCCTTTGTATTTATTACAGGTAAGGTATTTATTGGAAGTTAAAGATCAGGAGCATATGCCTTTAGCAGTGAAGCAATTGTTGGAGGAGTTTGTTGATGTCTTTCCTGAAGACTTACCTACAGGATTACCACCCATGAGCATGCAATCGATTTATAGCCAGGAGCAGTTTTACCAAATAAACCTGCATATCGAATGAATCCTGATGAAGCCAAGGAGTTGAAGAGGCAGGCAGATGAGTTGGTGGAGCGTGGTTTTGTTAGAGAGAGTACCATCCCTTGTTCTATTATGTACTTCTAGTTTCGAAGAAGGATGGGTTATGGCGCATGTGCATTGATAGTAGAGCTGTCAATAAAATCACCATTAAGTACAGACATCCCATTCCCAGGCTTGATGATATGCTAGATGAACTTAATGGAGCTCAGATTTTCTCTAAAGTGGATCTTAAAAGTGGGCATCACCAGATACGTATGATGGTAGGGGACGAATGGAAGACCGCTTTTAAGACACGATGCGGATTGTATGAGTGGATGGTTATGCCCTACGGCCTAACCAATGCGCCCAGCACGTTCATGCGACTCATGAACCATATTTTGAAAGACTTCTTGGGCAAGTTTGTTGTTCTTTATTTCAATGAAATTTTGATATATAACTGTGATTTGGATAGCCAAGTAGATCATCTATGATCAGCATTTTGTGTATTGTGAAATCAGAAATCGTATGGCAATCTTAAGAAATGTTTTTTTCTATCAGCTAGAGGTGAATTTTTTAGGATTTTTAGTTTCTAGTTTAGTGGTTCAAGTTGATGGGGAGAAGATTTAGGCTATAGTAGATTGGCTTATACCACAATCAACCTCAGAAGTGAGAAGCTTTCATGGCTTGGCTTCCTTTTACAGAAGGTTTGTTAGAAATTTTAGTAGCATCATGAGTCCTTTAACTGAGCTGACTAAGAAAAAGGTGTCTTTCGTGTGGGGAGAGAAAGCTCAGAGGAGTTTTGAGGAGATAAAGAGTTGATTGACTAATTCTCTAGTATTAGCTCTGCCTAACTTTGATAAGGCCTTTGAGTTGGAGTGTGATGCATCAGGGGTCAAGATAAGAGCTGTATTGATGCAGGAGGGTATGATATCACCTATATCAGTGAGAAATTGAGTAGGGCACCGCTTAATTATTTTGTGTATGATAAAGAGTTCTATCCAGTAGTGCGTGCTTTGATGACTTGGTAGCATTATCTTCTTTCAAAGGAGTTTACCATCTACACTGACCATGAATCTTTGAAACACTTCAAGGGGCAGCGACGCTTATTTAAGAGCTAGGCAAAGTGGGTGGAGTTTCTAGAAAGCTTTACTTAAGTGATTAAGTACAAGAAGGGGAATACCAATGTTGTAGCTGATGCTTTGTTACGTAGGTATGCGCTTATTACATCCCTTCAGTCAAAATTGCTTGGGTTTAAGTTGATGAAAGATCAATATTTTGTTGATGACCATTTTAAGTCGATTATGGAGCGAAGTTCTCGGGGTGAAGTAGTTGATGGCTCTTATGTTGTGGATGGATTTTTGTATAAAGTGGGCAAACTTTGTATTCCTTTAGGTTCTATAAAGGAGTTATTGGTAAGAGAAGCTCTACCGACAGATTATTAGGATACTTTAGTGAAAAGAGGATCTTGAAGTTATTAAAGGAGCATTTCTACTAGCCAGGTATTTGAAAGATGTTTATAAGGTGCTAGAGCATTGTGCAATATGTAAGAAAGCGAAGGGTAGAAGGAGTCTTATGGTGAATACATGCCATTGCCTGTACCGATACAGCCATGGGTTGTTCTAAGCATGGATTTATTCTTAGGTCTTCCTAGGATACAGAGAGGGAAGGATTCATGGCACACTTTGTGCCTTGCCACAAAACAGATGATGCTCTTTTTATTGCTAACCTTTTTGTGCAGGAAATCGTTCGATTGCATGGCGTACCACATAATATCATTTTAGATAGAGATACTAAGTTCCTTAATTTCTTCTGGAGAACACTTTAGAAGCGGCTTGATATAAAGCTCATGTACAGCACATCATGTCATCCATAGATAGATGGCCAGACAAAGGTTGTCAATCGCATGCATGGATCTTTTCTTAGAGCAATGGCTGGCTAGAATCTTACTGATTGGGACTTGTGTCTCCTTATTGTTGAGTTTGCTTACAATAGGTCGGCTCATAGTTCAACCAGTGAGTCTCCTTTTGAAGTTGTGAGTGGCTTTAATCCATCCCTACCTATGGACTTGATAGCTAAACCAGCAGCAAAGGAAGAAAGCTTGAGTGGAGTGGAGCGATCTTAGCAAATTCAGAAGATTCAATAGAAAGCAGCTATGTATCTTAAGAAGACTCAACAACGGTAGGTGACTCAAGGAAACAAGCATTGGAAGGCTAACTCATTCAATCCAAGGGACCTAATATGGATTCATCTAAGTAAAGATAGGTTTCTTGATAAGAAATATAAGAAATTATCTCCCAGAGTAGATGGACCATTCATAATATCGGAGAAAAGCAGCAATAATGCTTACAGATTGGAGCTACCAGGAGACTACAGTGCTTTTGCCACATTTAATGTCTCAGATCTATCATTATATATTCCGGAGGATTCTAATGAAGACTCATCAAATTTGAGGGTAAATCTTCCACAGGCCCGAGGAGATGATGGGAATTAAGTTACTCAAATTATAGGACCAATCACTTACATAATCTCACAGTGAGAGTTCTGTTAGGAAATTTAAAGTCAGACGAAGCTCAGTTGATTGATGTTCCAACAATATATTACAATTTCAATGAACTACAACTGAGTGTGCTTCAAAAGGATGATCGAAAGAAGGCTGGAACGTCAATTGTTTGAAGGATGGCGGCCTAAAATTAAAGCTGACCATCTAGGTCGCCGGCCTTTATTCTAAGCCAACGACCTTTCCCTTAGGCTGGCCCTAAGCCAACTCTTAAGCTAGCGGCTTAATGCCGGTTGACTCCTAACTTTGTTTTATTTTGTGTTTTCTTTAATTTTTCTTATTTCCTTTAAGATTTTTGCCATAAATACCCTCTATGTAATGTGACTCCTTAGTTTTTAGCATTTTGACCATTTCATTGGAGTTTTCTTTGAACTTTTTTTTTTCTCTTATCAATCAAGTTTTGATTGTGGCATGTGATTTCATTCTTATCAATCTTTGAGATTGTGGCGAACAACCTGTAAAACCTTAAGTTTTATGTTATCTCTAACCCGAAATCAGAAGTCAATAGGAAACCCTACGGTCATTAAAACCCTTGTAGAACCTAGTAGTTTAAGTCCGGTAATCCTGCGCTCCTAACTCGTGTAGAGTAGATGTAAGCTAAGTGTGTAGAATAGTTTGTAATTATATAAGGATGTTTAGAAATATCAAATTGGTTAAAATTGATCCGTCTCGAACCCGAATGGATACTGGTTTTGAAAAATGTATCCTGGTTCCGAAATATTAAAAATATTCTGTTGACACCGTTAGATTGGTAAAAATATAAGGTTTTAAAAAATATCAGTTTTATAATTTTTCGTTAACTAAAAATATCAGATATCGAACTTTTACCCATATTTTCCTTACTACCAGTATATTTATGTCTTGTATACTATTCATTGTACAACTCTACACTATTCTACACTATTCATACTATCTCTGCTTTTTCACTATTCACTCTTACACACTACCATACCTATACCACTACTTTTTTAATTTCCAATACACTTTTATCATATCTATCTTACACATTATTACTTTTAATACATAAAATTACAAAAATAAATTATCTCCCTTTCTTTTCCCTCTTTGGCCGGTGCCCCTACCCCCCTCTTTTTCTCTATTTTTCTTAATTTTTAATTTAATTAAATCACTAACAATGCTCCCCTCATTTTCCTATAAATATCCCTCCTCTTTCACTTCATTCACACATCTACTACCCATAAATTTACTACAAAAAACTCTCTCAAATTCTCCTCTCAAATACTCTTCCCATTACTCTTCCAAAACACTCCCAAACTCTCTTCTTCTTCATACACAAAACTCATCTATATATACTCTCTCATCTTATCTTTAAGTAAAATTCTTTTCATATTTTTACTACAATGTCATGTAACTTAACATGACCATAAAGTGTGTTTCTTAAACTATATGTTATGGAAGCAACTCTATGTTCATGTTTGGTTCTTGTTCATGAATCCATATTCTGTTATGTTGTTATTTTGTTTATATTATTGTTGTTATTATGCTTCCATATTTATATCTAATTAAATATATCTATGCAGCTATATATATCTTTTAGAGCATATAAGCTCACTTGTTATTGTAATTTATTTACTTTCATGTTTTAAGATTAGTTTTTCTAGTCTTAGACTTGTTCTCATCAAGCCAAAAAAAACTTTTTTCTTTCTTTTCTTTTCTTTTCTTTTATATCGAGACGGAATTTATTATTTGTCCTAGGAGCCTTGATGAAGCTAAGACCCAATACTTGAACTTATATTATGTTGCTTATTATTTTGTTTAATTTCTATAATTCTTTTTTTCTTGTAAATATCATCATATTCATACTCATATTCATGATTATTATCTAGAACACAAGAATAGAAACTAAACTATTCCAAAATAAATTCATGTTATAAGAATTTCCAAATGAAGCTTAGGATTTTGCTTCAACAAACTTTACTTTCCCCAAAAATCAAAGAGAACTTACCATGATTTAGCAAAACTATTCTATTTTGAAAAAAATCTTTTCAAAAACCATAAGAAGGCTTGTTTTTGCTAAATTTATTTTAAAAGTTGATAATTCTTTGTTATAGAAAATTTTCTTAAAAACTAAATTTAAAAGAAACTCCCTAACAAATAAATAAATAAGCTTTGAGTCAAGTTAGAAGATTAAAATAATTATCAAAACAATACTTGAAAAATTATAGTGTAAACAACACTAATGAGAGATTTTTCTAAAGAAAAATTTAAAAGTTTTTTTTATGAAATCCACCCAAGAAACTACTAAATAGAACGTAAAGATACTCATTTTAGATAAACTAAAAAGTTATGGTTTTATCTCAAGAATTTACAAAAGGAAAATTTTTAACTTTTGATTTTTCACACTTTCAAAAGACATTATTTTTCATAAAGTCATAGTTTGGACAATAAAACTTGAATCATGCATGAGATATGAGTTTGTTTATGTATAAAAAGGGTTTTTTTTTAATCTATATTGATAACTAAGTAATTATCAAAGGATTTTTGAATGATTTGACGTTTGAAATTATTGTTTTTGGGTTGGGAATTTTCGTGGTGAATCTGGTCACCCATGTTTTTTGACGTAAATGACCTTGTTTGATAGAAATAACCTTAGAAATGAATTTCTCTTTTGGAATAGGTAGAAAATGGTATATAATATGCGCAATTCCGAGTTAAGATGAGAAAATTATGGCCATTTTAAGTTGGAATTATCTTCCATATGAATTTTGACAAAGTTAATGACATAGTTTTGTCAAATTTCAATAGAACTATCAAGAAGTACTCATTGTGGGTATTTTCTTGTTTAGGTTATTGTGAGGAAGATCTCCCATAGCCAGAAGACTACTTTGACTGAAGACCGGTAAACCCATGGCCAAGTGAGTTTTATTTCCATAACTTACCTTACTTGATTGGGCTTGTAGTCTAGAAGCACTAGATTTAAGGAAAAGATTGAATGGTATGCATGTAATATTGTTTGAATGAATGGTAAGAATATCGAGACGAGAATTGATTATTATCAATGCTTGATTTAGTTTAGAATTTGATTTGTCTGAAATTCTATGGTTATCCTAAATTGTTAATAATTATGCTATGAGCCTTTAATTAAACTAAAATCATGCATATCACTTGTGAGTCACATTGCATGGGATCATACCCTTATGGGGGAAAAGTGTAGTGGTACAATCGTTGGATCTTAATTAAAGCTTCAAGATGTTTGGTTAGAAGCACATTAATTAATGCTTCGGGATGTTTGGTTAGAAGCATATAATTTGCCGCCCCTAACCCCGAATGGAGGGCATAAATCCATTCAGCATATGATTACTAAAAAATCATATGTCTTGTATGCTCATGTGGTTGTTGCATTTTATTTGGTTGCTTAAATAACTTGTTTGATTATTGCTATTCAAGTATACTTATCTATGGAAATAATTCTCACTAAGTTAGTAGCTTATACCCTTATAGTTATTTGCTGCAGTATCCTACCTTTGGCTGAAGCTATGTGTGCCATGTACCCAGGTATCCCCCCATTTTGGTTAAGAAGTTTTTGAATGAAGTCTAACACTAGTGTAGGTGTAGACTTCTAAGAAAAACTTCTTGTATACGATATTGCTTTGTTATTGTAGTTTTGGTGGGAGAATGCCCCCAAGATCCTTGTAAGACTTTAATTTATGAATTAATATTATGATTTCCATTTCTTAATTGTTACTATATCTCTTGAGCTTTATATTTCAAAGTATGGTCTGCTAAAATTTTAAGAGCACGCCTTATATTTAATATATAAGCTTTTGGGAATGACTAAGGATATCATATTTAAGCTTTAATATTGAATGTGGCGGATTGTTACGTTTTGGGTACCCTTTGGGCCATGAAACAACCCATCTAAGTTAATTTATGAGTCATATCAGATTAATGAGGGTTTAGTATGAGTTATTTCTGGTAGGTTTTATCCTCGAATAACGCCGTTCATATCAGTTTTATATTTGTTAATTTGTGTGATCGTGTTTGTTGCTTGCTTTGGATTGATTGTCTGGGAATTTCCGCATCTTAGACATATCACTCATAATATATAAAAGCTGGGTTTGGGAGATCTAAAATCTACACGCATTAGTATTCAGCTGGCTGATCATTCCATGAGATTTCCAAGGAGTGGTGGAAGATGTCCTAATGAAAGTTCAAGACTTCATCTTTTCAGCATATTTTGTCGTCTTAGATATGGATGAGGATGTTGAAATCTCTCTTATATTGGGACGACCATTCTTAGCTACTGCTGAAGTGGTAATTGATATCAAAGATGGGAAGCTAGTGTTGAGAGTTGGTAAAGATGAGATGATGATTAAAATGCTATACGTGTTTAAACAATCCATAACTAATGATGACACCAGCTTTATTATTGATTCTCTTGATTTCACAATTTCTGATCATTTGCAGGGCTTACTCAGTAAGGATGCATTTGAATTATGCTTAGTACAAGGAAGCCAAGAAGAAATTGATAATTAACATGTGCTTGAAGTTATGGCTCAATTGGGAGCTAATTTTGAGATGAGGAAAAATTCGAGCATTTAAGTGTGTAGACACCCAATTTTTGCCCAATTAATTAAGGCTTAAATTTATAAAGTTAATTAAACAGAATCTTCATTTTTGTTTAATTAAACTCATTTTTCCAAAAGCCTTAATTAAGTATTGATGAAGTTGGCTAAATGATCAAGGCACAGGCCAAATGGCCTGTTGGTTAAATACATTGACCCAAACACATACCCAAGCTCAAGGACACAAGTTCAAACCTTAGCAAAGGCAAATTTTTGCCTTTTTATTATCTTATTTTTTTGCCTTTTCAAAGTGACTTTTTGCCTTACTTTGCATCAATTTTTAACTGACAAAACATCATTAATTGTTGAAATTGATGATGCCATTGCAAAGTAGTTATGGAATATGAAAGATTAGTGCACAATTCATGTGTAAAAACAACCCAAAAGTCACAAAATTCGTGCTAAAAAAAATTGAAAAAAATGCAATTTGTGAGACTTCAATTGTCCATTAATGAGAATTGATGAAATTGGACAATTAATCTACCCACATTGAATGATTTGATGAAGAATATGAAAGATTAATCATCAATTCATCAGTTTGAAACAAATTAAACACGAATTTTCGAATTAAATTTGTGAAAATAAAGAGGCAAAAATAGATTCGTTTTCGAAACTGTACGAAACGTAAAATTGAGCTTGCAACCTATAAATAGGGGGTACTAGGATCAAAAGGCACAAGTCAATTTCAAGAAAACACACACATAACAATATCAATTCGAAATTTTCAAATTTAGGATGTAGAATTCGAATTTTTCAAATTCGAAGTGATTTGATCAAATTTGGATCAAATTGAGTGTTTTAGGAGTATTAGAAACTTCATTTTGATGTTTTGGTGTGCTTGGATTTGATTAAATTAATCAAATTAATCTCTGCAAATTTTTTTTAATTTTTTTCATCGACGCCGCCGTACGATCACCATCGGAGCCGCCCCTTGCCGCCGTTCTGAGTGCACGCCACCACCACCAGGAGCACAGCCGTCGCACCAAGAGTCGGGTCGACAAACTCCCAGCCACCGACGACTACCGGAGCCGCCGGAATTCGCCTCGAAAGGTCGCGTAATCGTCTTCTTCGCCCGATCGGGTCGGATCCAACCCGAAATTTGACCCAAAAATCCGAAGTCCAACCCGCCCTTGGTCAACGGTCAACGGTCAGCTCTGATCAGACGGCTCAGATTCAATCAAGCAGATCAGACGGTCCAGATTTGATCAAGCAGATCAGCGGCCCAGATTCAATCATCCAGATCAGACGGTCCAGATTTGATCAAGCAGATCAGCGGCTCAGATTCAATCAAGCAGATCAGACGGTCCAGATTTGATCAAGCAAATCAGCGGCCCAGATTCAATCATCCAGATCAGACGGTCCAGATTTGATCAAGCAGATCAGCGGCTTAGATTCAATCAAGCAGATCAGACGGTCCAGATTTGATCAAGCAGATCAGCGGCCCAGATTTCATCAAGCAGATCAGGCGGTCCAGATTTGATCAAGCAGATCAACGGTTCAGATTATATCATCTAAATCAGACGGCCCAGATTTCATCAAGCAGATTAACGCCCCAAATCAAGTCAACAAAATCGGACGGTTAGGATTGGTCTTCAGATCAGACGATCCAGATCGCGCCTGCTCCATCCAACGGTCCAGGTCAATCCGCACTATTTTATTATATTTTTATTATATAATTAATTTCAGAAAATAGGAAAAAATAGTAAAAAATTTATAAAAATTCATAAAAAATTCAGAAAAATTCAAAAAAATTCAGAAAAATCCAGAAAAATCAAAATAATTATTTTTCATATAAATTTATTTTTTTTGATATTTTTTAATATTTTTAATATGTATTTATACATAAATTGCCTTAGAAATGCATATTTAATGCATGAAAAATAATTTTAATATATTGTAAAGTATTCTGAATATGTTGTGAATTTATGTGATGATTTAAAAAAAAATAAAAAATAATAATAATAATAAATAAACAAAATAAATAAAAATGATAAAATTGGATTTTCAAAACCAAAAATAAAAAAAATGATTTTTGGACTTAGAAAAATATATTTTAAAAAAAAATCAATTGATTAGATCATAGGATCATCAAAAATGGTTTTCACAAAAATTCAAAATTTAATGAACTTAAAGTGAGAAAAGTTCAAAAATATAAAATTGATCAACAAATTAAAGTTCTTTTTAAAAGAACTACGTTTTGTCTGATCTTGATTAGCGAATACGTAGGCACCTGTGGGGCGACATTAAAAAATACAAAAAAAGTTTTTGTTTTTTTTAATATTGTGAATAAATATTTTGTAAATATAAGATATTTTGTTGATATTCATGTTCTAAAAAAAAATAAAAAATAAAAATGAATGATCTGACTTGTAAATATTTGTGCTATAATGTTTTATTTAAGTTTTTGAGCATGAAAAGGATAGATTATAAATTTACAATTCCGAAAGTGGTAACCAATTTGGTTTTAATAGGTTAGCCCCCGAATCCATGATATCTGGTTTTAAAAATTGATTTTTCAAATCAAATTTTCGCAGACTAGTAGCTAAGTTAGGATCAACCGACCCATTGATCCTAGCTTTTATTTTTTCCCGATTTATATCGGGTGGCGACTCTAAAAAGGTTTCAAAAAATTTAAAATTTCTTTTAACCCCTAGTCGAGGATTCATGTTAAATGGGTTAGGGTTTAATGTGAATCGGGTTAAGAGAAATGAACCAGATAGTGGGAAAATCCAGGCTCGACAGCTTGGCGACTCCACTGGGGACATATATTTTTTTTAAAAAAAAAGAGGGCTAACCACTTCGGAATTATAAATTTTTAATTTATCCTTGCTTATTTTTTTGTAAATTACCATGTGAATATATACATTATCATTCTTTGTACATTATTGAATAATTGTTTTATATTAACCTTGCAAGTATGTAAAATAGAAAGTAAAAGCTTGATTGTTTGTTTATTTATTTGCATTTGCATTTGCATTAGCATGATTGTATGCTAGATACATCGTACCAGGGCCGTCTTAAGAGCCTAAGCGAGGAGGACGAAGTAAGGTCCGGGGGCTGTGGCTTTCCACCCTCTAGATCAAGAAATGTCCTCCCACTCCGGTTTAATACCACTAAATCGGGGAACCTATAGAACCTTACCAAATCATGCATTCATTAGCATGGGATATGACTAACTTTTCCTAAAAAAATGGAGTTGAAATATAAATGTACATATGTAAATATTTAAAAAAAAAATACTTAAAGAAAATTCTAAAAAAATATATATAAAAGCTGTTAAATTTTTTTTTTTTTTTTTGTAAATATTAGCTTATACCTTCTTAAAAAATTTCCAGAAAATGATGTCTTCAACCGACAGTAGCGATAGCTTATGGGCTCGCCTTATTAGAGAAAATCGAGTGGAACCTTTCAAAGATCCAATGCTCCTACTGGACTGATGGTTTTTCAGTTTTAGTCCGGTCCAAAAGTCATTTATTGAAGATAGGTTAGGCCCAATCCTCAGCCTTCCAAAGATCCATGTTCCATTCACCATGTTCCGAGCCCTCACTCATCTATGGGAACCTGAAGAAGCTGTCTTCCGTTTGGGTCAGCATGTACTTAGCCCGACCATTGAGGAATATACTAGATTACTCCAAGCACCTCCTACCTCTGAAGGAATCTATGTTCCGAACTTCAAGCATAGCCCGGTCCGTGTTATCTCAGAATTTTTTGGAATCAAGAGGGGACCAATAATTGAAGGCATCAATGATTGTAATGAATATTGCATCCGGCTAACCACACTGATGGATTGGTTTGGAACTCCTGAATACTTTAAAAGCAACCGAGCCACTTTCAGTATACCACTTGAAGTTTGGGAAGAAAACCGGGTTAATGCCTTCATAGTAGCTGCTTTTGCAACTATTCTCTTCCCTAATGGCAATTTGTTCATCCACTTCCGGGTCATAGAGCTGGTTTCTCAATATTTAGCTGGCAAATCCTATGTTCCCGCTCTTCTAGCTGAACAAGTTCGTAGTCTGAATCACATCAAGTCTAAAGGACAGAGCAAGTTCAAAGCAAGCTTGCACTTACTGATGGTTTGGTTTGCTAGCCACATTAAGCAATATGGAAAAGAATTGGCTAATGGATCCTTCATCAGTCTGAAATATGATCTTATCCAATCTTTTGCTGAAAGGGTCCACATGGAAGATGATCATCCTCTATGGGATATAATTGCCATTCTTGAAGACATGCCACCTGAAGACATGATGTGGCAAGCTTGCTGGTTCAAAAGTCCTGTTGCCATCCTAAGTTGCAAGGAACATGGCAGTGCCCCAATTGGACTCACCGGCTGTACTGGTTAACACAGTGAAGTGTTATCAGACAGTATGGTATGCTGCAAGATATTACTGTCAAGCCTAATTTGGAGCAAGTCACTCTAGATTATCTGGATCCAACCAAGATACTACCAGCTAAAGAATTCAAGCTAAATCAAATCCGAGCTATATGGGAAAATAGAGAGGTGAAGCCGGTTTTTGAAGTCGAGCCAGAAAGTAAGGAAACCAAGAAGTATAGAGCAACCAGGTGGTATGTGGCTAGCCAAATGAAGAAGAATAAGGATATTCGATATGAAGCTCCCGATGTCCTTCAACCAGCACCATCGGAACCTGACCCTGAAACAACTGCTTACATGGAAGCTGTTTCGGCTCGCCTGGAAGTATGTCACCGAGATTTCCAAGAAAGAGAGAGGGAAATGGTGGATCGCCTGCAAAGTGCTGGAAGCAGAATTGCATTCTTAGAGGCTGAGTTGAAGGCAGCTCGAAAGAAAATTCTAGCCCTGGAAGACAAGATTGTTTGCCCCACTAAGACAAGAAGACTGGTTTAGTTGGTTTAGTTTAGTCCTTAGATTAGGTTGGTTT